>JAUPFT010000014.1:50617425-51123028 GCA_036936625.1 Parnassius smintheus behrii
AATTTTTTTTTCAAAAAAAAAACATTTAAAAAAGTAATTTTAATGAGAAAAAAATTAATTTGCAAATTGTATGTGGTTTTATTATCTCTGCATTGGCCGAGGAGTAAGAGAATTGTCAAAGACCCCGCATTATCGATACTCGTGTGAGTTATATATACATTTTGCAAATTAATTTTTTTTCATTAAAATTAATTTTTTTTAAAGTGTTTTTTTTTTTGAAAAAAAAAAAATTCTGTAGGCTTGGATACTGATTCTGATAACACACTTAACGGGAACCACAGGGTTTTATATATATATATATATATATATATATATATATATATATATATATATATATATATATATATAGATACATATACATATATATAATCGGGATCTCAGAAACGGCTCCAACGATTTTCATAAAATTTAGTGTCCAGGGAGTTTCGGGGATAATAAATCGATCTAGCTAGGATTTATTTTTAGAAAATGTCTTTTTGTCCGTGTTTTTAGGCAATAAAAAACTGCTACAATATCGTTAGAATAAGAAGGTAAATTTTGACGATTTGTTAGTGATTATAAATAGCTTAATTGGTATAATGGTCGGTTACAGAATCTTAAAACAGACTGACCGACCGACTTTTTTTAATTTTTTTTTCATGTTCCTTTCTTTTATGAGAAAATCTATTTTTTCGAGCCCTTTTTTTAGTATTTTTTAAAACACGAAAATTTAAATTAAAATAATTTCACTCATGATTTTTTATTCAAATAACCAGTTCTGTTTTTTCTGTTATGTCGCTAAGATCAAAAAATATTATTTATATTTCATCAGTATGTAATTTGTATCTAAATATAATTTCCAAAATACACGAATTAAAAAAAAATCGAGCGAAAAATACCGAGCAAAGCTCGGACAACCAGGTACTATACAATTAACCGTGCTTTTTTATGACAAGGTGACAAACTAGCACACAGTCCACCTCATGGTAAGTGATCGCTGTGGCCCATTGACATCGTGAGGACTAAAATGGAATGCCTCGTTTCCAGTAAAAGAGTTTCGGGATATCTACACTTATCATACGAAACACAGCAGTATTAAGCTGCTATTTTACGCTGGTATTCTGTGAGAGCGTGGTCCTTTCCCGGTCGAGCTGACCCATTCGTGTTACAACTATACTACTAATATATACTCGTAACTGCAGCATGGCTCTACCACGTATAAAATAAATAAGGCGTTGTAAAAAAATTCACTATTCAAAATTGCCCCGGGGGTGTCGTGAGAGGTGGCAGAGGGAAAAGACCTGGATAACAACTCGAAAAAAAAATCTGCGACTGCCAATATGCCTGTTAAGCGTGACAACTAAGGTAAAATCCTTCCAATGGTGCAATATTTGGGGGGGGGGGCTATTTTCAGCTGTAAAACTTAATAGGTTGTTATGAATATATCACAACCACGACTTTTTCTGTTACCAGGGCAGCGCCACATAAAATAAGTTGTAATATCTGACAGATTTCATAGTGGAGAAGTTAATTTATTCGAAAATGTAAAGATTAATGTTTCTTTCTGCACCATTAGTTATATTATATATTAACTACATTAAAAATAAATAAACCAAACCACAGATATACATGAAAATAGAAATATTAAAAAAATGTTCAAAATGTGCAAAAAACTTAAGAACAAACGACTGAGGTATTCTTTTGTGTATTAATATAATACTCTAGAAGCTGATAAAGTTTTATTTAAAACTAACTTTTCAATTAAATGATATTGTGTAACAAAAACCTTTCACCTCAGTGGTCTACTAGCGACATCTAGCGATCGTAAGATTATCATCCCTCATTGCATTACAATGCAATCGTCGATCATATGGCGAGTGACGAGCATAAGAGATCCTTTTTCTGTTACAAGAAATTTTATATCAGTATTTGGGAATAACAACGTACCTGCATTTTGATTTTTAAGGTCGTTTCGCGAGGAGAGGATATTTTTTTATAGAATAAGGGTGACAAACGAGCGCACAGTCCACCTGATGGTAAGTGAATGCTGTGGCCCATATATCTACGAGTACATTTCTATTTCATGTCTGGAAGAAGGGTGTGAAAACGTTACCGCACTCCCCGCAATTGTCGAGTAAAACTTAAACAGAAAGAAGTTTGGAATAGACAATGTGCTTCCAACCTCGAAGATCTCCCGACGGGCACTGGCCGGGACGTGTGAGATTGCTTGAACTGTTCTATTATGTTTACTGTTTACATAAAATAAAAACAACTATAAGATGTGTTCTCAACATGACCTAAAATAATAAGCTTTTCCATAATATAACTTTAACACTATTTCATGATATCTCTGCAAGGTCAAATAATCTTCGATCGAGCCAGTTATTATTATTCGGGTTTTTGTTTTCACAAAGCACTTGTTCGTTTGTTCAATTTATAAAATGGTTTTGTTGTGCAGCGTAGTTTGTGATCCACAGCATCCATTTACTTTTAGGCGTACGCTAGTAATATATGTCAATGACTGTACGCTTTTTTGTCATCTTTACTTTTAAAAACATCTTATTCCTATACCTTTAAACGAGCAATTCTTGTACATATATATATATATATATATATATATATATATATATATATATATATATATATATATATATATATATACAAGAATTGCTGAATTGTGAAATATATAATCGGGATCTCGGAAACGGCTTCAACGATTTTCATAAAATTTAGTGTCCAGGGAGTTTCGGGGGCAATAAATCGATCTAGCTGGGATTTATTTTTAGAAAATGTCCTTTTGTCTGTGTTTTCAGGCAATAAAAAAAACTGCTACAATATCTAAGAAGGTAAATTTTGACAGGTTAACAACGATCGTAATACCTGGGTGGATTGAAAAGTACTCGGCCTAACACAGATCCATTCAATTCTAAAAATCAAATCTACCCACATTGTTTAGTTCAGTTCAGACTAGTTCATTGTGTGAAGTTCGAAACGTGTGCGATAATTAGTTGTGATTTTATAAATTTATTAACAAAGTAATCGGACATAATTTCCGCGAATGGAGCAAATCGAGCAGCGTGCCGTCATTAAGTACCTCCATAAGAAGGGGCTATCATCAAAAGCCATCCATGATGACATGGTCAGTACATTAGGCGATTGTGCTCTGTCATATTCATCCGTCAAAAAATGGATAGCAGAATTTAAGCGTGGTAGAGAGAGTGTGAAAGATGAACCCCGCTCTGGAAGGCCTTCGACGTCAACTACTGACGAAAATATTAAAAAAGTACTTGATTTAATAATGGGAGGCCGCAGATTAAAAATTAGAGAGATAGCCGAGATTATAGGCATCTCTTGTGAACGAACTCAAAACATCATTGTCAACGAGTTGGGTTTCCACAAGGTGTCTGCGAGGTGGGTTCCGCGACTGCTTTCAGTTGAACAAAAAAGGACGCGATTGACTATTTCACGCGACTGTTTGGAGTTATTTGAAGCCGATGCAGATGATTTTTTGAATCGTTTTGTTACTATGGACGAAACATGGGTTCATTACTGTACACCGGAAACAAAACAACAATCAAAACAGTGAGAAAATCTATTATTTCGAGCCCTTTTTTTAGTATTTTTTAAAAATACGAAAATTTTATTTAAACTAATTGCACTCATGATTTTTTATTCAAATAACCAGTTCAGTTTTTTCTATTATGTCAATAAGATCAAAAACTATTATTCATGTAATTTGTATATAAATGTAACTTAAAAAAACCGAGCAAAGTTCGGTCATCCGGGTACTTATAATAAGGTACAGAATATTTAAGGTTTAGTTAGTTATTCAAACGTTATCATCTTCGCACATTAAAATAATATTACAGGGTTAACAAGAAAAGAATTCCGAAAGGTATTAAATGTATAAACAATATAATGTTAAATAACAAAACAAAACATGTAAAACATTAACAAAGCGTCAACATGAATGACTGCTATATGACCTACGTTGATTATTGTTTGATTGAGGTTGAGCTAAGCTGGCGTTCACAATTTCACGCTTAAGCGCGTATTTTGCACGTAGACAGGATTAATTTTTTATATAAGTGGAGGCAAACTGGCAAGCGACTACCGCCGCCCATGAACAACTGCAACACCAGGGGTATTGCGGGTGCATTGCCGGCCTTTTTTAAAAAAGAGGCTCATTTCTTGAAGTTCCCTAAGTCGTATCGATCCGAGGTACTTAGCTCTGTAGCAGTGAACTTCCGAACAATCAAGTAAAACGCGCTGCGAAAAAGCAAAGAGATGCTTGTTTAAGAGGGCTACATACGACATGATATCGGTGGCGATCTAGGGTGGAGTAGTGGGGATGCCTCCTAGATTGCATCTAAATCGTGTCGTACGTAGGGCCTTCCTAAGTCGTGGCCGATGTCGACTCCTTAATCGGCTGGCAGGAGCAAAAATGCAGCCGATGCTTCCTAGATCGGGGCCCCGCCCCCTCCGTACTGCGTGTGTATAGCCGCATCGGCCCGATTTCTTTTGGCAGTCGCTGCCGGCAGCCCTCGCGGAAGGACATTAACGACAGTAATGTAACAACACAATGTGAGCGCAATGTGACAATAATGTAAGTAACAGTGATACTGAATGACCTTTTTTACATAACAAAATTTTTACATTTTAAACATAAGAACGGAGTAGAAGCCTATGGCACTGATATTTTACAAAAAAAAAAACAAAAAAAAAATTTGAACAAATAAATTAATAAAATCTATCGAAATTCAAATCATATCCACACTAGCCTGTGACCTTGCCTATTATTTATTCTGTGCAAAGTCAAGAATGCCTACCAAACTAATTGTTTTATTGCCGTTCATAAAGTAGGGTGTATGAAGTAAGTAAGGAGAAGATAAAGCCTCTCCTCAACAACTAACTCCTATTCCAACTAATCAACACAAGACCGCACTCAGATCTCTTAAGTGCCTTCATCCTCTCATCAACAACTAACTCCTACTCATTCACCATCTCATTTAAAAAAAGATTTAAGCTATTTTATTTTTTGATAGTTTTAATCCATAAATGAAGATTACATTTAAAAAAAGTATACATATATATACACATTTAAAAAAAGTATACATAAGTATACATATATACAAAAGTATTTTATTTCTTTGTTTGTTGTGTGTAGTACATAACCCGATTTTGACCAAAGCAGAAATGAACAAAGAGAAGAAATAACTAAATAGCATAGGTAGGAGAGATTGATGTTTTTATATAAGTTGCGAAATCATAAATATAGAAAAATTCTAGAAGGTTGTAAAAACTGTCTTCATCCATCCGGAGAAAATTAATCATGTCTTTTGTTCTTTACAGACCATTTAGTACGTTTATGTGGCTTAATTTTTGTCTCTTTTGGAGCTATTTTTCACCCAGCCTCCTCTTTTTCTATTTTCGAATAAATTAACCGAGATCGCTAATTCCAAACCAACACGTTGGTGTTTTAAGAGATTCGGAGGCATTTTGAAGAACTATACCGCATATAGCATAAGTCCAAACGCGTACTGCTAGGCAGGCCCGTGTGTAGGGTCTGCCTCGATAAAAGCCCCGATTTCTTTCAACCCTAGATCGCCACCGATATCGTCTCGTATGTAGCCCGCTTTAATAAACCGTGACCTGTTATGGCACTGGTGACCAGTCTCACATGTGGTTTGACCCACAACCGACGTATTTATACACAAATTTAAGGTTGCCTGCGAAAATCTATTCTCCTTTATACTGTTCTAATTTCATATTAGATTTTTAGAAAGCATGTGTATCGCTGGCAAATTGTATTAACTCCACGTTTACATACGGCGGCGTCGGTTTATAAAAGATTGTGCGTTTGAAAATTACCAGCCGGACAAATTCTGTAATTGTAAAATGTGTCAGCTGGCAATTGGATTAAAACTTAAGAGTGACCATGAATTTGTTAAAAGTGTGAACCATCACAGACTTAAAGTCACTAAAACGTCATGTCCCTTTATATAGGGTATATAGGGTAGGGCTTAGACTAAAATGTACACAAGATGGTGTAGAGATGGGTAGTGATTTTTCTTATATAATCCCACATTGTCCCGCGTGTCGTAAGAGGCAACGGAGGAAAATTGAAACTGAAGTTGACAACCCGCTCGCCAGGCGTGTCAACTATGGCAAAACTCCCCCTACTAGGCAATATATGGGGTAGGCCTATGTACAGCAGTGGACTTTTATAGGCGGTGATGAATGGATATTTATTTAAGTGCTGTGATACCTTAAAATTTAATTCTTATATTTTTCTAAACAATTTAATTAAGTTATTTCATTAAAAAAATAAATTGCGTATCACATGCCAGTGTTTAACAACTGTTCCGTCTGATGCTAGTAGTAATGCAATCGAAGATGGTAGACAAATAAAAGTATTGCTTTGACTTCTTGCCACTCTTGAAATTGTTTTGTAATGTGATTTATCCACTGATTTCTATAGTGGTTATTCAGTTGTCAAAGCCAGGTATGACAAAAACCTATTTATATGCGCGGCATTTTATAAAAGGCGTAAATAACGACATGATATCGTTATAGGATAATACTCCTTGCCTTTATATTCGTATTCGACGTGCTCAGTTCCTTTTTTTTCTTCAAAAATTTACTCAAAGCTTATTGCTTGTAGCTCTAATATTTCCCATCTTATTCCCGTCCCTAATTATATCTATTCTACCTTTTCTCAACCGTCGTCATTTTGTATTTTTTAATATCTTTTTTCTTTTATTCGCAATTCGTTGTAAACTATAGTTCTTTGCGCAAAAATATTGTCTGTAAGAAATCGCTCTCAGAGCAATAAGACCTCCTGTTGTACCTTCTATAGTACATGGGGGTAATATGGTCATCCGGTAAATATAATACTTTCTTATAACCCAAAAACTACAGCCTTATTGCATAGAAGGCTATATGATACGATAGCTCTTCATCAGTCAATCAAATAATAAAGGGTTAAAAGGGCGCTGTTCTATCGACGTCATTTTAACGGTTGATATTATTAGTCAATATTTTAGTCAATTTTAATACTGTGTAATATAGTTAGTTTCTTTTTTGAGTTGATTATTCGAAGTGTTTCTAATTATTGTCACAGCTTGTTTGCAAATTTTTTTATTAATAAATTAGTTTTAGTATACGATTTTGTGTTTTTGTATCCACCCTCCTCTTAGTTTTGGTTTTATAGGGCGGCAAAGCTTAGGGTAACGATATTACACTCACGTATTTAATTTTTTGGTAATATTATATTATTTGATAATATTATATGATTGATTGATAATATTATAATGCGAAAAATCATATCATCATAAATTAATTCAAAGTACTGATGATGGCGAGGCATATGTTATGCCTTGGCTATAGATTGCCTCATGCCGAGGACTTTAGTCTCAGTTCTCGTGCTCGGCAGGCGAAGTTTTCAATTTTTTTTAGTTATTATTAGGACGATGCTACCGCAAATCCCTGGTTTGTTTCCCTTTGTCGCCCCTTACGATATCTGGAACGACATGGAATGGTAAATATTCTTACACCGCTACACAGGAGAGACGCTGCCGACAAACTGTACCCTAATTTGATAGATGTAATAGTATATACGTAATATGACAATAAGAAATAATGTAATTAGTGCAATTAGGCGCTTACTAAATTTAATAAATCTTCTGGTTCTTTGAATTTAAGAGACGAGACAACATGAAAAGTTTTAATTTAAATTTCTAAAATAAATATAATTTTATCTCACCATGCCGAAGGTAATATAATAATGACTTTGTCGTGAGAGCACTCAATTGAAAAGCAACTTTGATTACTTCGAATTTAATGTTAATTTCTCAACACAATTTTTTCAAATTCCTATATTACAATAAATTCGAATCACTGTATAATATAGAATTTGCATCTATATACCTAATGTTATCATTTAGGCTAAATTAATAACCACATTGACAGAAAGAAAATATCTATTTGGTATTTAAAAGTATTGACAACTTTTTTATCAGGCTCGAAGAACCAACACCTAGAGTGCATCGTAAAAAGCTTGCTTATACAAAATATATTATAAATTAGCCTTTTTATTACTTAGCTTACAATTCGAAGAATGTATCTAGTATTAATAGCGTTTAGAATTTCGAAGGCATCTTCAGGAACAGGATTTGCAACAATAAATAAACAGTAAAGCTGGCAATAAATTTTCTACAAAACATAAATCTTCACAAGATCACTGTAAGGTCAAGGTTGTTTAAACATAGATAGAACTATTGAAGTTTGATAGTGTTTATATTACACAAAATAAACGAAAGCTTTAAGTGTATTCATGATTAATATCATCATCGTCACTTAATTAATTATTCTGATATGTTACAGTTCAAAGAATTGCCTGTAATTGCCAAGATAAACAGAAACAGAAATTGTAAAGAACATAGAATTGATTACTCCAAATAATCATTTTAGGGCTCCGCGCAAAAATGAGAGAGACAAATACTTTTTTTATTATTTTTATACTAGCATATACGGGACGACAAGCGACAGTCCACCTGATGGTAAGTGGACGCCGTGGCAAGGTGTGTAAATTAGGACGTGTGTCAATCATCACTTGAGAACCAAAACGCATCTAACGTTATTTACTCCTAATGAATAAGATAGTAAAAATGGTCTCCGATTATCTACACTCACTGTATGGTTTTAATTAATAGTAGGTATCTATAGGTGCTTGTAATTTATAGAACTTGTAATTGATATTAAGCATTAATCAGGAATTCCCTTTTTTATCTATATCGTATTGTCGTTTTAGTTTTATGAGGAATAAATAAAATTATAAAATGTAACCATTTCATCTCTTATGCCTGTTTTTTTGAGCAAATATTTTATATCGGGCGGAGCAACCATGAATTGTAAATAGTAACGCGTATCACACAACTTACTGGGATCGTAAAGCACCTATTCAAAACGATCAATAATAAAAAGTTTCATATTCCAAAATTGTATGCTAACTGGCAAATTTCTAATATTAGAAAAATATATGTGCGCTCGCATATTATATTGTGTTGAATGACAATCACGTTGCGACAAAAATTCACTTTTCAACGAGTGAAGAGTTCTGGTTAGGAATACTAAATCATATTCATGCGAAAAAGAAAACACAAATTGTTGGATTTCAGGTCTGAATGTACCTGCCTCCTTTATTTGCGTTCCCAAACAATCAGTGATATTGACATTTTCAATGATTCTTTTTAAATATTTTAAACTAACGTGCGTTCAACTTTCAACGTGTATAGCATTTATATTGGATATTGTTTGTGATTTTCGTGCAAACTTATAAGGATAATATTGTACAGCACACTGTCTAAAACTTTAATGTTTTATTTTACTTAAAGTACATATTTTTATTATAATAAAACTTGGCGCAAAAAATACACCCCATTGTATCGTATTAATGTAAATCATAATCACATCATCGTTATAACCCATCACAAGTCCTTTGCTACCTTTTAGTCAATAATATAGCAGATCAATACTGCTGTGTTTGCTATGGTCAGTATAAAGAACCAGAGAACTTTTTTTATTGGATAAGAGACATTCCGTTTTAGTCCTCAGGGTGTCATTCCTGTGAACTAAAACAGAACGCATCTGAATTATGATTCTTAACTAAGGATAGATGTGGATGTCTTTGAGCTACAGTATTTACTTACCGTCAGGTGGACTGTGTGCTCGTTAGTCACCCTTATTCTACAAAAAACACACTGTAGCTATATTATGGCCGATTGACTCTAGTATATATCGCTAAAAATCAGAATTCAGGAGAAAATTCTTATTATTATTAATTAATTCTGGATACATTTTAAATGAACTCTCCAGTTCCATCACCACCAGTCAAGTGCAGGAATTCAAACCTCGCGGTCGTCGCTCCCTTTCTTTACACGTAACTAATATGGACGTATGAGTGCGCCATTGTTCGTTCCTAAAATAGATTACAGAAGCATTTAAGTGTCTATCGAGACCCCTCCCGTGGGCGATTGTTTATCGAGCCGTCATCTAGAGTTTAATTTACAATGTCTACACGACATCCTCCGGTTTTCGATAGCGATATAGAATCGGAAAATTTAAAAACAATACACTTTGAAATTGTTACCAATAAAAGTAATCTATACATATAGATATATGTATAGACATATAATAAATCTATGAAAAAAATATATGCTCACGATTCACGCAAAAACTACTGGACGACTTTCCATGAAATTTGGTGTGTAGGTGTCTTATGGTGTGGTGTGGCTTACGGTGTTTTCCTTTATATTAATGTTTATTGTCATAATTAAGAAAAGTGTGTGTGAAAACTCATCTCGTAACCAACCAGAAAGGGCGGAATAACGTTTGCTGGTCCAGCTGGTATAATATAATATATTACCAAAAATGTATACAGATTTTTTTTTAAAATTTGAAGTGATAAGTCAACTGCAAATAATAATATTAAACAAATATGATTATAGATGCGTTGTAACCACTGAGGATAATAATGGAATGTTTTGTTATTTTTAGGTAAAAAAAAATGTAATAATAAAAACTATAGGGCACTGATGTAAGGTTATAATGAATATAAAATTTACAAAGTTAATATGCGGTCAGTATGCTACGGTAGTTTTCGACGATGGGATGGGATTCTAGGTTATTTTGTGGCCTCAACAACCTTTAGACCTAAACACAGTAGTGGAAGAACTGCTGCTTGACAGAAGAAACAAGTAAGAGAACCGTACCGATTCAGTCGAACCCCTAAACATATAAGGTATCTCATCACATGGTACTTAACACATGGTAGAGCCACGCTACAGCTATATTGTGGTTGCAGCACGAATGGGTCGACTTGACCGAAAACGACAACGCTCGTAGAATATTAGCTTGAAATAGCAGCTTATTGTAAATGAGGCATTCCATCTTAATCCTAATCTACACCGGCACGGAAACTTGGCCAAGCGGTTATCTCGCGATAGCAAAAGCTTTAAGTGTTTCTGATGAATGTTTGTTATGCAAGTATGTCAAAAAATGTTTACCCTCAAGTTCAAGAGGGTAATTCATTATGTTTAAGTGCACCATGACGAATTCTTTAATTTTTAGTTGAATCGGGTCATTTGAGCGACTAAGTTCACATTTTAAATTTGTGTGTTGTGAAAAGTTTACTGTAAGGTTATTCAATTATTGTGATCTTGTGTCTTAATTAAATAACTAAAGGTGCTTTAAAGCCAATAAAAATGCCATTAACACCAGCACAAGTTGCACAAGCAGTAGCATTAATTGACCAAGGGCTGACACAGCGTGAAGTTGCTATTGTGCTTAACGTACCACGGTCCTCAATGCAGTATTCACTGAAACGATACCAGGAGACAGGCCGCTACACCCGCAGGCCAGGCAGTGGGGGCGTAAGGTGCACATCGGCCCGGGACGATCGTTTTATTGTTATGGAGATTTTGAGAAACCGCTACCTGACCGCTGTTGAGATACGCCAGCGGCTCCAAATCGCAAGAGGCGTTAATGTTAGTGAGCGTACGGTGAGAAGACGAATGGAGGAAGTGAATTTAAAAGCTCGTAGACCAGCACGAGGTCCAGAACTTCTCAGACAGCACCGAGTAGCCCGACTTCAGTTCGCAAGAGAACATGTCAATTGGACCCACGAGCAATGGGCTAGAGTGTTGTTCACAGATGAGTGTCGAATAGCTTTACGTGCTCCAGACGGTCGAGAACGAGTGTGGAGAAAAAGAGGAGAGAGGTTTCTACCCATTACCACCACCCAAACTGTGAGTTTCCATGGAGGCTCAATAATGGTATGGGGAGGTGTAAGTTCCGACGCACGTACAGAGTTGGTCATCGTCGATAATCGGCTTACAGCTACTCGATACATCGAGGAAGTTCTTCAGGAGCACGTAATGCCTTATTCGGGATTCATTGGACACGACCAATTCCTCCTCATGCACGATAATGCACGCCCGCACGTCGCACATTGTGTAGAGGAATATCTGGAAGAGGTTGGAATACAAAAATTACAGTGGCCAGCTCGTAGCCCGGACTTAAATCCAATTGAGCATGTATGGGGTATGCTCAAAAGAAAGATAAAGTCCAGCTCCAAACCGCCACGAACTCTAAATGAGCTCCGAAATGCAGCGCTGGCCGCTTGGGACAGCATACCGCAAGTTGATGTCAGAAACATCATTCAAAGCATGCCAGATCGAATGCAAGCGGTTATCAGGGCTAGAGGAGGAAACACCCGATATTAAAACTGATAGACAATAAAGAAACAGACTTAATTTTTAACTTTGTAGTGTTTTTAAAGTGACAATGGAAAGATGTTAATTTTAGTGAAAACATGTTATGTTGAAAAGAAAAATTTCGGTGAAGTAAACATTAAATTTCTACGTTCTAAAACCATTAGAGACACTTATTGAATGCATCTACTCTTAATTTACTGTTAAAAAAACGTTTCAGTGCAAATAATCAGCAAATTCACGAGTGGCCAAGTTTCCGTGCCGGTGAGTCTGCCTGCCTGTTCCAGCTAATTTACGGAATAGCTTAGCCGATCGTAATGAAACTTTATTCAGA
Source organism: Parnassius smintheus behrii (assembly GCA_036936625.1). NCBI lineage: Eukaryota > Metazoa > Arthropoda > Insecta > Lepidoptera > Papilionidae > Parnassius > Parnassius smintheus. Next base: position 50,630,011 of record JAUPFT010000014.1, read on the forward strand.
AAAAATTAAAAAAAGCGTATAAGTGAGAAAATAAATAGTCTTTAATTACCTTACTACATCCAGGCGAATCCGAAGCGGGTCGCCAGTCTTTATTAAAAAGTAACTAACCTCATTCTAATGAGACAATTTATTGACTAGTTTCGCAGCCCAAAACCATTCGATTCTCGTGGTAGCGTGAGCGAGACAAACACCATTAAAGAAATTAAAAGAAAGTCGTTAACCTCCCGTGACCTATCCGTACCTAGCGCAGTATTAAAAATGAACATAGTTAAAATTAAAATTTGAAAAAAAAAGGTTATTTCTAATCGCAAATGGCTCATCCAGTAACGAAGATTGATACGGAGGTCGTGGTCATTTCTGATAAGGGTGTCCATATAAATGTCAAATATTAACTTTACTCGGATACTTTATATATTTCATAAAGGACAATCAGATAAGAAAACAATCTCTTGTAACATACAATTTATAGAATGACTCACTGTTAAAAAATAAACACAATTATGATTAAACCGGAGACCCTTTTTACTGGAAACGAGGCATTCCATCTCAGTTCTCAGGGCTGGCAACGAAGCTGGAAGATAAATGTAGATGTCTAGGGCCAAATCATCCACTTACTATCAGGCTGACTATGTGCTCGTTTGATAACCTTATTCTAAAAAAAACATAGTTATGATCTGTGGTATATATACATTTAGGATAGTGGTGTTAAAAGCTAGACTATATATATATATATATATATATATATATATTGTAGTACAATTATACTGCCTCTATGTATTGGTGCTTGGCGCCAGAAATAGCTAAGAGGGTGGTAAAGTCGTCTTACTGCCTTGTCAAAGCATTAGAATAAATTTAAGCATTATGTAATAAAGTAAATGAACTTGGTTCTATACAAGGTTGGGCCCGGCGTGAACAAGGTTCGTATATCTCTTATTTCGAAGATTTAAATATGTGCTATTTATGTCAAAAAATAATATTTTTGCAGGACTTGGGGTTTTGTTTTTATTTTATGTTTTGTGATTTATAGATTATGTATTAAAATCACACGTTCTTGTTGTAACTTATTTGAGTAAGTTGAAAAGGACACAAATGAATGCATTTTGTAGTTATTATTAAATTAAGTAAAATAAAACTCAACCTTTTTAATTGTTATATTTAATAAGTATTAACAAAATGTCATCCAAAAAGCAACATCTAGAGGCTGTACATTGTCTGTTCTATCCCTCACATAACCTAAGTACCAAATTATTGTCATTATATGGGCGCAACAATCTTCTGTTTGTAACCCCAGAGAAAAGCCGAGGGCCAAGTTGATTTAAGCCACGAAAGTAAAAACACAAAATCTGCCATAATCACAGTCACAATGCCAAATGCACAAAACGAATTGAAACTCGAAGTTACCAAATTAAGTAACTTTGAAATAGGCAATGATCAATGTAAAATACCTTTTCAATCTTGTCAGATTTCAAATGTTTTTTTTAATTTAATATCATACCCTATTCAATCGTTTTTAAATAGATTTCTTTTATTCAATATTAATCTCTACAGACTCACCTCAATGTTTCAACATTATGATTTTTTTTGATGATGATTTTATTATAAAAAAATAGCCTTTATTATCTATTGCCATAGATAAAACACAGAAAATATTTTAAAACTTTCTGCTATAATAAAAGCATTAGCTTTCGTTTTTCAGTCTTAAAAAATGTTTTTTGATTATCCCATATACTACAGATATAAAAACCATTTATTTATGCTTATAATTTATCGTTTTATTACCTAAATATTTTTGTATAACTTGTTACGAACGATGTCAAGAACCTAATTTCATACATCTTTTTTATGTAATCTGCATTATCTTATATAATCAGGTCTTGTTATTAATCAAAAGGCTGATATTTATTTTGCCAAGTGGACATGTTTAAAAGTATGGATACCCTAGTCGTATATTGGCCACGTGCCATTTTATCACTCGTCCCTGATCCTGATCCTCGCTGTGAGGCTACGTCATAACTGAACTTTTTCTCTTAGAGACAATCGATACAAGTCTTCAAATAATAATTTACCCTACTTGTGTTACTTTAGAAAAGTTCTTTAGATTTTATCATATTCTTGTATTTAAGTCATTTTGTGGTCTGCTATTTTCACAAATCTTAAAACAAAAGTATTAAATTCAGGTAAAGCATTGCTGTGGATCGCCTGTGGATCGATACGTATTACTGTGAAATTATAACCTAACAATCGAAAGTAATTTGGGTATTAAACATTTATCAAAAGTGTCAGTCACTCGTATTTAATTTTAGTCTAGAGTAGTTATCATTTAGAATACTGTAAGTGGTATTTTGAGACTGTTGGTTCTAAGACGATTAATATATTATAACAGAAGAGACCTTTGCGAATAAAGTATAATAACAGAAGAGCAACGTCCTTTAATATTTGAACTAAATAATTTGTATTAATGTGTATATAAATAAAAAAGTGCGATTTACTGGGATGATTTTGCGATGGCGCTATCACTGAGCAATAATGTATAACGGATTGAACAAAAATCGAAGTCTGAATCGCACTCGAAATTTTCCAATGAGTGTTGCCAATTTTACGGCTACTTGGGAGATCTCCATTTTAATGCCCGTAAGGTTTAACAGCTAGGCAATCTAAGCTTCTCGCATTGATAATGAGGAGGATGCTTGCTATAGTTACCACGCTTGGCACGCTTGTAGGCAACTGAATTAACAATGCAATGTTGTTTAAACAGCATATGTTGTTTAATTTCTCTATGCTGTGATCTTGCGACACCCACGAGATGGTATGTGCAGTGATGATGGCCAGTATAGTATCAGGTTGTGTGGCTATGCATTTTAGTCTCCAATTTCTAAGTTTCAAAAACATGTTGTGACCAATATTAAGAAATGAATGTTTTGGAGGGTAGGAAACTTAGAAAGAATGAATGGGGAAAGAGTGACAAAGTGAATTTATGCTGCAGAAGTGATCGATGGAATTGGCAACAGATGCCTTAGAGCCTTGAATGGAAGTCTACCAAATTGACGATATATTAGATAAGGACTTCATTAAGAGTGCTCTTAATCGACAAGTATTGAGCTGTAAGAAGCGAGAAAGGTGAGCCAATATCTAGTTTAAAGTAGCCCGTAGTATCTGTCTACCCCTATGGACTTTCCGTCACGGACGTGAGAGTTTATGTATTTTATGATTATAATTTTTTTTATATCGCTAATGAAATACGAAACGATTAGCGTTTCTTAGTTTACCTAGAAACGTATATCAAATATCCATGAATAAATAAGTAGGTATTAAAAACTTTATCACATAATATTTACTACAGTAAGACAGATTCCAAATCCCTAAACAGCGGGCGTATGGAGCAATAATTCGTTTGAATCACGTGTTACCTCCGAAATGCCTACTGAGCTCTGTACTACAGACCTAGATAACCTACAGCGTGTCCTAGAACACTGCTCAAATTGATTGATTCATAAGGTTTTACTATAATTTTTTATAAAATAAGGGTGACAAACGAGCACACATTCCACCTGATAGCTAGTGGATGCTGAGACTTATACAACTTCATTTATCCTCGATTAAGAATCAATACGTAGATGCGTCCTTACGCCTGGGGACTAAGATGTAACGCCTGCGTTCAAATAAAAATTATATTCTGTTCTATTCACTCACCATTAGAAACCAAGTAACTCTAAGCTGCTATTTTCTGCTGGTATTCTGTGAAAGCTACCCTAGGACCCTAGGACCCATATATATTATGTATAATATATGTAACTCATAGGCAACTGAAATATGCTCTTTGATATATAATATTTTGCCTATGAACTAAAAAAATTACAAAATAGCGGATGCTTTCAAGGAAACGTATTAAATCATTTAAATTATTCAGTTCTCTTTTAATTTTTTTAGTATGTATTATTATTATCAGTATGTATTTTTTAAATACGTTTTTCCGCTTTCGTTATTTGTACGTGTCCAACTTAATGCGTTAATGCTGGTCACAACATCTTGCAAACAACACTTTATTTTGTATTTTTAGGTACTTGTAGAAACATCAGCTTCACATATAAAGATTATGGGTTCACATGTGTGATAAAACTTTTACAGTTGGTATAGCCACGCTGCAGCTATACTATGATTGTAGCATGAATGGGTCGGCTCGACCGGGGAAGGACCACGCTCTCACAGAATACCAACCATAAATAGCAGCTTAATACTGCTGTGCTTCATATGGTGAGTGTAAAGAAAAGGAGACCCTTTTACCTGGAAACGGGGCATTCCAGTTTAGTCCTCAGGGGTGACAACGCATCTGCGTTTTGATTCTTAATCGAGAAAAGATGTAGATGTCTATGGGCTACAGTAGACTGTGTGCTGGGTTGTCACTCTAATTCTATAAAAAAATTAATCAGAAGCAGTTTATTTTTTAAACACTTTTTTAATACAGTGGTTAGAAAAATTAATCGGATTAAATCATAATGAAATGAATTTGTTTTATTTACTAAAAAATTAACAATTTAAGTTAACCATTTTCAAGAGTAATTTATTTTTCGATAATATTTAGGTAGAATGTAACGTTTATTTTTCGCAGGGTTTTGTATATACGCTTTTGTATCGCCCTGTACATTGAAAATTTCAATAGAGTCGGTCCCAGCTCAAGGAGGATTTGTCCCCGATCTCGGGATAAGGTTGGGACACGGGACTTACCAATTCACTATCTAGTGTCTGTCCTCCGAAATAACTCTTCTATATTTTATTGAATTTCACAGTTTAGGTAGGTTTGGAATTAATCAATCAACGATATCGGTGATATATTGGCAATACTAAGTTAAATTAAAAGTATCTCTAAAATATTTTATTTGTGTTTATTGAATGATAAGTTTTAGAGAACAAGGGGATGTTTGTTTTAAATGTTAACTGTTTCAATCGTAATTTTTAAATCTCTGTAAATTTGAAAAAGTTATGTCTGATGAATGATAATTAAGGAATTAGGCAAATAAAAGTATATATATATATATATATATATATATATATATATGTATATATACATATATATGTATATACAAGGTGTAAGTGTAAACACCGTTGTCAGTAAAACCATAGGTAAGTTGGCTTTAATATAAAAAAATTTATCCGAATTTAAAAAAAAAAACGCTATTTTCTTTCATAAAATTTAAAAAGTTTCTGTCTGACACCGTCCGTAAATTCATGGATTACCTATGCGCCCGAGTGACGTAATCACTGTAAAGATCACCGCCCGCGCAAGCTACCTACACAAAATTTTTTTAATTTGTTTATTTATTTCAGAGACATGGTACAATAAGTTGTTGCATTATAACTTTTATCGGTATCGGTGTAGAAACAGCACGATTAACAACTATCAATTCTTAGTTTTTTGCAATGTTAGCAATAAGATGTCAATATAAAACATTATGTCAATCTAATAACAATATTTACAGCACATAATTAATAAATTGTGAAATATAACTTATATACTAAGGCTCTAATTATTCGGAATAATAATTGCATACATTTTTCCAATTATTCGGAATAGTACTTGCATACATTCCAATAACCTGTGATGTAACTTTTCCTTCATACATTCATCCTGGCTTAGGACAGGCAAAAACTGAGGAATTAAAGAAAAATTGAGATTTTACTAAAAAAATGTTATTATATTTAATTGAATTTACGTTCTATAAATGAAAACAGACCACTGGTTTCAAGTATAACGGTTTGACACTAACACCCTGTATATATATATATATATATATATATATATATATATATATCGTAGGTAAAAAACCTACGCTAAAATATCTAAAAATATATCATCTGCATTTGTGCTTGTTAAGCTCCGGTGAGAATCAAACAGCAAACAAGCAAATATAATAATCCTGGGCGGTCTCTTTTTGGCTAGAAGTCCGTCTGGTTAGTTTCCAAGCCCTTACCTATTCTTTTTATTCACTGCAGGCTGTGAGGCAATCCATGTTAGGTACTCAGTGGTGACAAAACATCTGAAGCCTTCTTTATCTTAAGTGGGCTGCAGATGGTCGTTTTTTACAGAAATAAGGTGACAAAGGAGTAAACAGTCCACCTGACCCATAGGTATCTATACTTTTGCTCGATTAAGAATCAAAACGCAGATGCGTTGTCACCCCTGAGGACAAAGATGGAATGCCTCGTTTCCAGTACAAGGGTCTCCGGATCTCTAAACACACCATACAAAATACAGCAGTATTAAGCTGCTATTTTACGCTGGTATTCTGTTAGAACGTGGTACTTCCCCGGTCGAGCCGACCTATTCGTGTTACGAACGTAATATAGCTGTACCACATTTACCATCAGGTATACTGTAAGTTCGCTCGTCACTTCCATTTATTTATATTAAAATGCGTTCCTTTCAACACCTGCGACGTAGTTAGTCTCCACGGATCGATACAGTGAAAGCTGGAACGTATCAAACGTACTCATGTGTGCGTGTGCAGTACCTGTGCGTTGGGGACAAGTTTAACTATCTTAAACTGTAAGATACACAAATATAAGGTATACATTGCATATATGTTATGTTAACTTTTTTTCAATTGCTACACTTACGTCAGATGCTCACCACTCTAGGTGCAGATAGAGTGAAAGAGCATACCTTAAAGCATTAAGTCCGCCCTTTGTATCCTTTTTTTCTAAGGGTATTCAATAAATATTTTTAAATAAATAAATAATTATAAATCAACCGCTTGCGTTAACTTGTGTTGCATACGGAATACAGGCGGTGTTATCTAATATAGGAACAGTTTGTTGAAATAAATTTGATGATTATGACAGTATCCTTCTTCTTGAATTTGCTTTTGTGTTTAACCTTCACAAACTAAATGAGATTAAATTAGGGTTCATTAAGAATAGATTTACAATTGTAAACAAATTGAGCTTCCTCTGAGCAGGGGTCAGCGATCTGTCGCGACACTTTTTTAGCCGCATTGGCTTGTCACTATTTAACTTATTTATTAACTTACGATGACTTTTCATTTTAAGTAAGTAGCTGGAGTTATGGAGTTTTCATAGAATTTAAGTAAGTTGCAAATTTAATATGAATTAAAACCTAATAGAATTTTGAGTGGTGAATAATTTCTGCCATGTCCGTTCGTCCGTCCTTTCACTGTTTTACTCAGACACCCTAGGTGCTACAAATCTGTAATTTAGCGTAGTTATAGATATTAATCACGCCTACAAAACTGTGTTTAAAAACCGTTTTTATTTAGTTACCTCCCATACAAGTAAAGGAAGGATAAATTTTTTTTTATCCGTCTATTCCTTCGTGTGGGGTTTCGTTGGATAGGTCTTTCAAAAAAGATTAGGGATGTGAAACAGAATTTTTTTCTATTAAGGGTACACTAGTCGCTTATTCTTTCATACAAACGTAGTCTGGCGATTACTCCACTGTTTGATGGTGTACGTTCAAAATAAAAAATGATTTCAATTTATCTCATTATCTAGCCCTGTACGGAATCAAAAAGTAAAAAAGGAATATGTTTACGTATAGTCGGGCTTACGTATAGGAATCTCATATCCTAATATACCTATTCTAATTTATGTAAGTACATAAGAATCTAAAAAGAGCAGTCAATGATAAATAAAATTTGTTTTGTAAGTTGTTTTTTTTTTTAAAAAACTTTAACAAAACAAAAACAAACAACAGAAATACACGTTCTGTAAAAATTACAACCATCTATCTACTATTACGGATCATGAGATACAGCCCGCTGACAGACACACGGACAGCGGAGGCTCCGTACTAGGGCCCTGCTGAAACTTTTTTCATTTTTTTTTGTTCCTTTGTTGTTGCATTGGCTACAAGGCTTTTAACCAAAAAATAATACATCAAAGACTTTAATATAATTAAAATAATATTAATATGGTAACGAATGTCTTCACATTATGCTCATGCATCAGATTGTGATGTTTTGGGAGATTTTTTACGGCAGATTAAGCCAGTAGACAGTTGATGACGACAACATATCTAGCTTAGGTGCCTAAGCGGATGAATAATTTGAGGTTTATATCAACATCGGACCACTTGATTTTTCGTTACAACTAATAGTTTATGTGCACAAACAAATAACGCGCTAAGTACGATAATACTGCCAAGTACCCGCCGAAACTTTATCTACTCGTATTTGCGTAAGATTGCTAAATGTTTTTTATTTTATAAACTGGTTTTGCGAAACTGGTAACTTCACTCCCTAAAAACTAATTTTCTATATATTGTATGGACAAATATGAAATGGATAAATATGAACTTAAAGTCAATGCGCAATAAAAAGGGAAATGCCAAACTGACAGTTGCAGACATATTATGCAATCATTGTGTTCTCGAACTCTATAACTTGCCTTCAGTAAGATACTCAACTAGAAATTTAACTTAATCTCTACTAGAGGCGTCGCCAGTGAAAATTTTATTGTAATTTTACGTGCCGCTTTTGCGAACTCAGTGGTGAAATAAAAACGTTGAGAACCCTGTGCGCCTGAAAAAAAACTTTTACATTTTCTATCTTTTATCTATATGTATTCTGGTTTATTCATTTTTTTTCATTGTTAGTTTATTTTTGTTGCACTAATTACCATATGTTTATCTCTGCTTAGCCTAATGAATGAGAATGCCTTAAAGCATTAAGTCAACCATATGTACGATTTTTTGTGCATAAAAAAAACAAATAAGTACATATTACTATACCTCATTTTACGAATTCGTACAATTAGTTCCTTTGCCAATGTTAAGCAATAAAATGTTCCTTGTCAGTAATCTGTTTATAATTCTTTACAATATGTTTATGTGACATTGCGAAGATAGGTGTGTAACGTGGTAGTTCGAGGTAGGGTTGTAATTGGAATGAAAATTCAATGTATAGTACCAACAAACCAAATTAACTATTAGCCATAAGAACCGGAGGGTAGTTAACCAAAAAAAATTACACTGCGTGAAGAAATAGACAGCCAGCGCCGTCTATGATTGCACTTAGGAACTAAAACACCATAAATATTACGTCCATCTCTACTGCAACCTGTTCATCATCCATTCATTCATTCACATGATGCTATTTTCCGTCACCAGTCTGGATATTTTACGTCTGTTGATAACAAAATAGTTATACCACAATCTATGGGAAACTTTAACATCTTCTCGGGCAATCCCGTAGTCACCTCTTACGACACCACGTGCAAGCGAAAACAAACAAACTTTTTCAACAGTACCAAACTTACTTACATGCTGTGAACCTTGCTGACAGACAAGCCTCTGTCTAGCAGCAGCAGCACAAAATTTCATAACCTTATAACGGAGAGCAGAATTACTTAAGTCTAATATTGAGATACACTAATATTCGTCGAATATTATTACACAATGCCCTAGAGGGCATTACAAATACCTAGTCTATCACATTGGCCTGTAAAGTCTGTTGTTTGGATCGTTCTCTAAACCATTTATCATTCGAAAAGATCATTTATAATACTTCATATGGTTTGGCGACTTGTAAAAAAAATGGATTTTTATGTGACATAAAATTCAAACATGATCTCTGGATTTTATTTAGAGATGCTAACGATACTGGTCCAATACCGATATATATTATAGTCTGGCATAATTGATATCGGGATCGCCAGTTATTTCTTAACCAATATCATATCCTAAGAAATAAACGATATTCTATTCTATAATGATTTCTTATATTGGACGCGAACCCTATATATTGATTAAAACTACTTTTACGGATTTTATCGCGTTTAATTTGAATTATTTTTATCCCGGAGTACCTTCAGCTTTTTTAATTATTGTTTATGGTCTGATCTACCCAGAATGAACTGTGTCTTGAAGTTTTGCAGTGGTATGCTTGGGTTTAGTTTTAGTTTTATTAATTACAGGGTCCCAAGCAGGTAGTAGTACCCAGCAAAAAATATCCTAATTTCAATAGAGAAGGAGTCCCTATTGAAATTAGGATGTTTTTTAATTTCAATAGCCTCACGTATCGTCCTTGGTGGGAATCGATGTTCTTTCGCGAGGATTTGTGGTCTATCAAATCTGATGTAACCATACACAATGTGGATCATAAACAATAATTAAAAAAGCTGAAGGAAGGAAGGACCCCGGGTTAACAATGACATCAGGACGTCAGTCGCCTCGGTCCCCCGTGACCGTGGGTGCTAGAAAGCACCCGAAACGTCGGTAAATAAAAATAATTCGAATTAAACGCGATAGAATCCGTAAAAGTAGTTTTAATCGATATTCTATTCTATTCTAAACAATTTGACAAACGCAAAGTTACGACGAACGCTTCCGTTCGGTAGCAAGCGGGTTGTCTGGAGAACTTCGGGTTCTAGCGACATTATCCTGTTTCCTGAGCGTTATATTTTTCGCAAATTCGCAAAGAAGAAGCTTGTGCAAAGGTAATTGTCTTATCACCTGGACTCAGCTACCCCAAAAAGTTTTTTTTAAACTGTAGGCTGGCAGTTAATTTCCTTAACAGAGTGTCTGCAAATTATTTAAATTAATTTACTAAATTTGCTCTCCTAAAAATATGTCATAATATGCTTGCTTAAGATAATCCTTATTAAATAAAAATTATTAAGTTGTTCTCATTTATTTTTCGAGGTTGGGTTTCCGATAGTAATTAAATATCAAATACTTTTCACATTTAAAAAAAATAATATTGCCAGTTTTGTGGTAAATAGAATAAATGGAATGGAATAGAAGGACTTCTATTCAATATAGATTTTTACATATTGCTTAATTTGTTGGTTCTGAAAACATCTATGTCCTGAGAAGAACCAGCAAGAAACCCAACGTAGTAATTTTTTTGACGTATAATTATAGAATCACGTTTTTTTTTTAATTATTCAAATGGATTTTAATACAAACAGCATGGTAGCGATCACCGCATTTCCAGAGGTCATTTACATTAATATTTTCTTAATATTATAATAACCCTTTTACGTATGGGTTTACTTCAATGAAATTTTAAAATTTTTTAATTGACAAACTTCGAACATTTACTAAGATTTTATTGTAAACGTATACATTGCTCTATAAATAAATAACTAAATTCTGTGGATTTTAGCTACTATAATTACAAGCTTGTGTTTGTTCCTAATATTTATGGTATGAACATCTTCAAAGTACTGATCTTACATTTTCATAAATATATTGGGATGTTAACTTTAAAATGTTTTCACATTGGTTTTTGTGTGTGTTTAACATTAGGTTTTGTCAATTTTACACATTTTGTTATGTTGTCGTTTAAATTGAAATTGATGGCGTTGAACCAATGTGCCTACTCATTTTGATACTACATTATTTACATCGTCATAATAAATTGCCTACTATCGTTTTAGCTACAATATCAAATATATCTTTAATTGTCCCCTACAATATAAGTCATTTAATGAATTATATGAATGATAGTGGCAGAATGTGTAAGTAGGTGCATACTTCAATATTTATTTTATTTTTTAACACTTAACAGGTATCGGTATCGTCAATTTTTTTATTACAATAATCGGTTTCCCATCGGAAAAATTTTGTATCGTAACATCACTATTTTTAATTCACCTTCAGATTTTCGGACAATGGCTATAGGACGAAACACATACTCAAACGACTTTAATTTATTAATAATGATTTTTATAATATTAACATGGTTTTTCATGCTTAAAAATAATATTACCTTTTTAAAGTAAAAATATTTAGTTAAAAAAGTTCAGATGGATTTAGTAGTGAGAAACGAGCTATATTTACCTTATTAAAAGGTGCCTAAAATCAATCGAGCAGTGCCATCGAACTCTTTAGCACACGACTGTAGATATATAGCATAATTCTTCTTTTTCTTCATAAATACAAGTAGCTCTCATGCCTGTCACCCAGAGGGGAAGAAACTCTACGGACTTATACTTGGCGCGATCCTGAAACACCTCTCTCGCCTCCTTCACGTCCACATACTTACATATACATGCGGTTAATGGCTAAAATACAAATATACAATTTCGTTCAACGACCGAATCAATTAAATTTTCAAAATAACATATTAACGTGAAACCAAAGAGTTTTAATGAAAGAGAAATAAATTATAGCTCACTTAAAAGAACATATTCTATTCTTTACTTTAATAATATATACCTTGGCAGTAAAGTGGAAAATTCTTACCAAGAATAAACTGAGAAAAAAAAATCGATAAATGACAAAAAACAATCATGTTTAAAAAATAAAGAAAGAAATGCATTTATTTCAGTTTAAGCACAACTTTCAATTTTGCTCTCTAGCTAGTAATTAAAGTCTGTAGGTGTCTGTAAGTCGTACTTACGCGTAATCGGTGGAGAATTGGAGGTCCACACAACGACTTGTCAGTGACGTCACAAGGCTCCAACTGAAAAAAGCGCTACCTTGCAAAAACGCTGAGTTGGAGACCTATTTGATGTCACATTTTAACTTTAAAATCTTATTTAATTTGTTATTTGTTTCATTATTAATCAACGTTATGAATGTACTACTTATTAGTGATTTTTATTGCGTAAGCAGTCTTACACGTGTGCATGCATATTTTTGGCTCTTGTATTTGTATAGTGTGTATAATGTGAGCAATAAATAGCTCCTTCTTTATTTCTTTAAAAATAATTATATACAAAAAGGTAAATAGAACTAAATATTTACCAGCATTGTAAACCTAAGAAAATACATAAAAAACCCCTATGCTGCAACCCTGTGCGTAAAGGACCGGGCTCAGTGATAGCACTGGTTTACAGTCTGGCCCACATTCAGAGGCAGATCGGGCGGCTGAGTGAAAAAAGTATATAAATGGACTAATAGTAGAATGAGCCTCTTTTTTAAATAGAATAACGTGTGTATGCAATAACTATAGCAATTTTGTAATAAAAAAAATCTATGTTGTAACAGATTGCGCGGAAACTATAAGATACATCGCTTTTGTATATATAAGAGTTGATAGCAAACTTATCAAGGATCATTTCGTTTACTTTTTACGTATCGTATACGGTTTCCTTTAAAACTGGAAAAACAGCGCTTCGGGACACTTTCTGTGGCGTGAGGTGTGATGTTCTCCCTAAGGGGGAGGAAGTGTAGATAAAATTTAACTTCGCTCTATAATGGAAATAGGTCTATAGATAAAATTACTGCATTAAATTTGTCAATTTTGCCATAAATTGCCATTTAAAATGCTTGAACTAGGTGCATTAAACCTAGCGTGGCTCACACATGTAATATATGCGATAAAAACCGCGGGGCACAGCTAGTCTTCAATATATCGGTAATTTGGCCAATGAAATTCCGTCGCGTCCCTCGCTGACTATGTTACTAATTCCTTTGCATAAATTTGCTTTGTCATTCTATCCTCATTAATTCTTTCTATGTACATAACCACAGAAGCATTTCTTATTTAATCTTGGTCACACCATCTTGTAAACCACACTTTTGTCTTGTCACACCTTTTCATACCCTATTAATTAGAGTCACCTCTAAGTTCGTAATGACCACATTTCTACATTATTAAATATACTCTCTTACCTATCTCTCACTCTTTTTTTGCCACACCGAACTTTCACTACCATTTGAGATAGAGACGGTTGACTAAAACACTTCTACATCTTGAGCCTGTATAACTCCACTACTGGACGTGGGTTTTTCCCTCTAAAAGAGGTTTTGCCTAAATTATAATTTTAAGGCGGATTTTTAAATTCATTGCCAGACGTTTTGCACCTTTACCACGTTCACGTCGTCTGTAAGTGAGATGTATATATATAGTATATATTTTTACCTAGACGTATATATTATATACTTTTTATAGCATTAGGTGACAAACGAGCACAGAGTCCACCAAATGGTAAGTGGATGGTGTGGCCCATAGACATCCACATTTATCCTCGATTAAGAATCAAAATGCAAAGACAGGCCTGTTGGTCTAGTGATTAGTGACCACGACTGCTAAGCCGGAGGTCGTGGGTTCGATTCCCACCCAGGACAAATGTTTGTGTGATGAGCACGATCATTTGTTCTGTGTCTGGGTATAATTTATCTATAATATTTATGTATTTAGAAATCTAGACAACTGATAAATATAAGTATGTATCAGTTGTCTAGTACCCATAACACAAGCTCTGCTTAGCTTGGGACTAGATGGCGTTGTGGGATAGCTGTGGAATATTATAAAAGAAAAAAAAGAAAAGAAAAAGCAAATGCGTTGTCACCCCTGAGAACTAACATGGAATGCCTCGATTCCAGTAAAAAGGGTCTCCGGTTCTCTACACTCACCATACGAAACACAACACCATTACGCGGGTATTCTGTGGGATTGTGGTACTGCCCGGGTAGAGCCAACCCATTCGTGTTACAACTATAATATAGCTGCAGCCTGGCTCTATCGTGTAAAATACTTTTAGGTAAACGAGACGATTATAGCGCTACCGCGTTTTAAATTGTTATCAGGAAGATGCTGCTGCCCATCTCCTGATTTAGTTTCCCTCTGTCGCCTCACGACACCCATGAGACGACATGGCTTAGTGGATATTCTTACATGGACACCATACTTAAATATATATCAGCTAATTTAAAAGAAATTTCGACTAAGGAATCTAGCCACTGGTTACATGCTCTACCATCAAGTAATATCGGCACATTGCTTGATGGGGAAAGCTTGCGCATCGCCGTAGGAGTCCGGCTAGGGGTGGCTATTTGTCAACCTCACCAGTGCCCCTGTGGTAGCAGCGTCGATGAGTTTGGGCTCCACGGACTTTCATGCAAAAAAAGTGCAGGTAGGTTTTCCCGTCACGGTTCTTTGAATGAAATCATCCGAAGGGCTCTTGTCTCTATAAATATCCCCTCGGTTTTAGAGCCTTGCGGGATATTTAGAGACGATGGCAAGAGACCCGACGGTATGACTTTGGTCCCTTGGGATAGAGGTAAAGCCCTAGTGTGGGATGCTACTTGCGTTGACACTTTGGCGGCCTCTCATCTCAAGGGTACCTGTTTTAGAGCCGGGGCGGCATCAGAGGCAGCCGAATTTAGTAAATGGCGCAAATATGAGTCATTGAAAAATGACTACATATTTGTGCCAATTGCTGTAGAGACTATCGGTCCGTGGGGTCCACGTGCAATGAAGTTTCTAAAGGAACTGTATCCACGACTGGTCGTTGCTGCTGGTGATAAGAGGGCTGATTCTTTCCTCGCTCAAAGGCTAAGTATAGCTATTCAGCGAGGAAACGCAGCCAGCGTTCTTGGCACTATACCACGGAGAGCAGGTCTTTTTGACGATTTAAATTTTTAGTTTTAGGTTTTCTATATTATAGTTTCTTCTTTTATATTGTATATATAATTAGTTTTAATCGTAAATATTATAATTTTAATTATTATTTTAGTTAAGTTCTTTATTATAATGTTAAATTTATTAAGATATTTAACTAGCACATTTAACAAAAACGATTCCCTATGTCAAACGGAATTTATTTTTCATTTAATTTTCCAGGTTGCTTGGAAAAATTATTTGGAGTTAATTCAAACGATAAAAATTAAACCAAAAAACTCTTCCCAGAAAAGTTGATATTATATATGGGAGGCATCATCCCACCGAGTTTTAGCGACTAACGTCAACTGGGTGGAACGATGGGTGATTAAGATGGCTCCTAATCATATGCTGCTATTAAATATACGCACGTTGTTACATTGCATTTGTTAGAAATTAAAATAAATCGGAATATAATGATTTCTTATATTTATACGAACATTACACATTTGAATAGTACTATATTTTACGGATTTTATCCCGTATATTAACTTTTCTATATCAGCCACGTTTTGAGCACTTTACAGCACTCATGGTCACGGGGGGACTGAAATGTTCAACTTCCAGATGTAATAGTTAACCGCGGTTACCACAGTTTAAAATTATACTGTGTAGAGCGGAACAAAAACTAACAATTTTAATTATACTGTGTAGAGTGGAACAAAAATTATTAATTTCAATTCCCCAAAAAAAATTTCCCAAATGCACCTTACTAGCTTTTCCAATGCTTACCATGCCACCGTGTGCACGTCTTGTTTGTCGTCGAATTGTACACGGAGCATCTCTTCAGCATTGCTCGCGCGGATTGTGGTCATGCCCGCCATACTAGCCGACACGTGTGAGAATACAGGAAATTTAAAAGCATTATATATAATGTCCTCCAAACCTAATTTCAGTCAAAGCGGCCATCCTTATCGGAAACTAGCTATCGGCGCAGGACAAGATTATAATGCCCACGTATATGCGCAACCACAGGCGCACTCTATGTTCCCTTACTCACATAGTCCGATGAGACGGTAAACCGACAGAACCGGAGAGAGATCAGGCGTAGGACCAACGACTTTAAGTGCTTTCCGAGGCACGAGGGTGAGACAGCACCAACTTCCTGACTCCGGGCAACTACTGAGAATTTCTTGATGGAAAAACTCAATAACTGATATTATTTTTTGGGCCGTCCTGAGATTCGAACCCGGGATCTCAGCAGAAAATCAGCGGTCACACTACTATAACCACTAAATCAAGAAGGCAGTCAACAGAAAAGTAAACATATAGTTGTAGCCATAGAGACAATTATATATACACTTGTATCGTAACATTTCTTGTCATTGAAGAACCAGAATGTGTCAAAACAGGCACGTATGGTAATTCATAATGCTGTGTTAGTACCTACTTTAATGTGTGGTAGTGAAAGCTGGGTGTGGCAGAAGAAGCACGAAAGAATAAATGCTGTAGAAATGCGGTCTTTAAGGAATATGCTAGGGTTGATTCTGAATGACAGGGTGAGAAATTGCGTGATAAGAGATAAATGTGGTATGTAAGATGATATTGTGACCAGGATAAAGAAAGGAATGCTTCGGTGGTTTGGTCACGTAGAAAGAATGAATGAGGAAAGAGTGACAAAGCAAATTTATATGGCAGATGTGAACGGCCGAGTCGGGAAGGGACGCCTTAGAAAAAAGTTTATTGACCAAATTGGCGATATTTTGAAAATGGGCCACGTTGGAAATACCCTTAACCGACGAGCATGTATGCGTAGATATATGGATGTAAAGGAGGCGAAAGAGGTATGTCAGGATCGTGCCAAATGGAAGTCCGTAGTCTCTGCCTACCCCTCTGGGTGACAGGCGTGAGTGTTTATGTATGTATGTATGTATGTATGTATGTATGTATGTATGTATGTATTTAATAGCGAGTATTCACGGCATCTACTTTTTATTTTTATTCAAATCATACGTGGTAGAGCCACGCTGCAGCTAAATTATAGTTGTAGCACGAATGGGTCGGTTCTCACAGAATATCAGCGTGAAAGAGCAGTTTAATACTGACCTCTTTTTACTGAAAACGAGGCATTCCATCTTAGTCCTCAGGGGTAACAACGCATCTGCGTTTTGATTCTTAATCGAGGATAGATGTAGATGTCGAAATTACATTACTTAATTTTTATAGAATATGAGTGATAAAAGAACGAGTGATGCACCTTATGATGTTAAGTGGATGCTATGGTCCATAGATATCTACAATGATTAAGAATCATAATGCAGATGCGTTGTCATCCGTGAGGACTGAGATGATATGTCTCGTTTCCAGTACTAATGTTCTCCGGTTTTCTACAGTCACCATACGAAACACGGCGGTGTGAAGCTGTTATTTAACGCTGATATTCTGTAAGAGCGTGGTCTTTCTCCGATTGAGCCAACCCGTTCGTGCTACAACCATAATATAGGCTGTGAAGCATATACCCTATTCTACTACGTTATAAGTATCTCAAGGCTACTGAAGTAGTTGATTTTACTCTTAGATTATACATAGCAGGTTTTTGTTTAGTATGTGAATTTATTTTAGATAGAGCATACATTTCATATTGTGGGAAACAGTGCTCCAGTATGACTTCCAAATAGAATTGAAGTCAATTTATATATATATATATATATATATATATATATATATATATATATATATATATATATATATATATGAATTATTAATAGCTACAGGTTACATTGGGTTAGTCATCATCATCATTATAGCCCTTCACAAGTCCACTGCTGAACATAGGCCTCCCCCAAGTAACGCCACAAAGCATGGTCCTGAGCCACCTGCATCCATCGACTCCCAGCATGTCTTACCAGGTCGTCACTCCATCTAGTGGGGGGTTGCCCTATACTACGCCTACCGCTACGAGGCTGCCACTCGAGAACCTTTCTTCCCCATCGGTTATCGGTTCTTCGAGGTATATGGGCGGCCCATTACCACTTCAGCTTGCTAATTCATTGGGCTATGCCAGTCACTCTGGTTTTACTGCGTATATCCTCATTTCTGAGTCTATCACGCAGAGAAACTCCGAGCATAGCCCTCGCCATAGCTCGCTGAGTGACCTTGAGCGTCCTCATACGGCCAGCAGTGAAGGACCATGTCTCAGATCCGTAAGTCATCATTGGCAACACGCACTGTTTGTACACTTTAGTTTTCAGAGATTGAGGTATACCTGAAGAGAAGATGTGTCGTAATTTCCCGAACGCTGCCCAGCCGAGTTGGACCTTTCGGTCGAAGTTGGGCTTATCTAGTCGGACTATTTGTCCCAGGTAAACGTACTCGTCAAGAACTTCGATTATAGTGCTCCTAACAACTACCGGCATAGGTGTGACATGGACATTAAACATGATCTTTGTTTTGTCCATGTTCATCTTAAGACCTATCCGTTGGGAGACACCATTGAGGTCATTGAGCATAATGCTTAAGTCCTCCAGCGATTCTGCCATAAGGACTATATCTTGGGCAAATCGAAGGTGAGTGATGTACTCGCCATTGATGTTAATACCGTATCCTTTCTAGTCCAGTAGCTTGAAAACGTCTTCCAACGCAGCGGTGAAGAGTTTCGGGGATATAACGTCACCCTGTCTTGCACTTCTCTGCAGTTGGATAGGTTTCGAACTCTGGTTCTGTACTTGGATAGCCATCGTAGCCCTACTGTACAAACACTTCAGCACTTCGATATATCGACAGTCAACTTGGCACCGCTAAAGGGACTGTAGCACCGCCCAAATTTCGACAGAATCAAAGGCTTTCCCATAGTCCACGTATGCCAGGCAAAGTGGCAGATTCTACTCTTTGGTCTTCTGTAATTGTAATATATTGGGTTATAAACAAAAATACCTATGTAATAATATGCAGGTTTAAAAAAAGGTTATTGGTCTTATTAAGTTAATATTTTTTAACTAAAAAAGAAACTATTTAAATAATTGTTATGTTTTCATGGTAAACAAAAATACTTTAAAGGAAAATACGTATGTACATAACGAAATCAGCTGATGTATGTATACAACGAAAGCAGCCTTAGAATGTCAGACATTTAAATAGAGAATATTTAAAGAAAATCTATTCCAATATCTAACTACCCGCATACACTGTTTAAAGGGGAAATTAAAGGCGAGATTACATTTTAGGACAGTCTGGGCAAAATTTAACTATGGGTATAAAATAGACGATCCATGTGTGTACAAAGTAACGGCGCTATATAATTCGTATTTTATTTTGTTGAGTATTGTAGCTGTTAGTTTTTATTTATATTTTTTTAGTAGGTAATTTAATTTTTTTAATAATCATACTTGAATAAAAATAATGACAGAGTTCAACGACGTCCCGAATAACACTTACAAAGTAGAGAGGTAAAGTTATAACATAATTTAAATAATATTAAATATTCGATTGAAGTAGGTATATATTGTTTTTGTTTAAGTAGCCAGCTACTCAAACAATATCTACGTACGTATCTATATGTTAGAGGAGGAGGTTCTTAAAACAGTGCGGTGTCTAGACGTGAATAAATCTAATGGATCAGATGGTATACCAGCTAACACGCTTGTTCTGTCGCTCCTGGAAGCTGACCAACGTGCAGCCTGTTTCAAAAAAAGGCAGCCGTGACGACCCTGCCAAATATCGGCCAATCTCAATTACCTCCATACTCTCCAAGATTATGGTGCGTACTTTGAACGCACGCTTAATGGCATACCTAGAATAGAATGACAGAGTGATCGGCAATACGGATTTCGCTGAAATCAGTCAGCTGGAAACCTTCTAGCGTATTATGTTACACACGTATGGAGTGAGGCACTGTACAAAATACTGCACTAAAACAGTGGAAAATCATTTGTTGTTTGCCTTGATGTCTCAAAGGCTTTTGCAAGAGTTTGGCACGCCAGCCTTTTGGGTAAGCTTCCAGCGTACGGATCTGATTGACTAGGTAAAGGACTTTCTGAGTGAATGGTCTCTCCGGGTCGTCGTCGATGGCTGCTCATCCGATCATTTGGCGAGTAACGCTGGTGTTCCTCAGGGATCCATTCTCTTCGCAACTCTCTTTTTTTATGATTGGGTGACAAACGAACACACAGTCCACCTGATGGTAAGTGGTTGCTGCGGCCCATAGACAACTACATCTATCCTCGATTACTAATCAAAATGTAGATGCTTTGTCACCCGTGAGGGCTAAGATGGAATGCCTCGTTTCCAGTAAAAAGGGTCTCCGGTTCTCTACACTCACCACAGCAGCATTAAGCTATTAGTTTTCGCTGGTATTCTGTGAAAGCGTGGTCCTTCACCGGTCGAGCCGACCCATTCGTGTAACAACTATACTACTATGATTAAAACTACTTTTACGGATTTTATCGCGTTTATTTTTACTCTTAATTACTTTTATTTTTAGTTCCCGACGTTTCGGGCGCTTTCCAGCACCCATGGTCACGGGGGACTGAGATGACTGACGTCCCGATGTCATTGTTAAACCTGGAGTACCTTCAGCTTTTTTAATTGTTGTTTATGGTCCGATCTATGCAAAATGAACTGACTATGTCCTGAGGTCTTGCAGTGGTATGCTTGGGTTTAGTTTTAATTTTATTGATTGTAGGATCCCAAGCAGGTGGTAGTACCCAGCCTCCTTCTTTATTGAAATTAGGATGTTTTTTAATTTCAATAGCCTCACGTATCATCCTTGGTAGGAATCGGTGTTCTTTCGCGAGGATTTGTGGTCTATCAAATCTGATGTAATGGTTGGGGCCGTCTAGGATATGATCGCCTATATAAGAGAGACCACATTCACAATCAAGCTTGTACACTCCTCCATCTTGTAGAGGAATATGACACTTGACGGATGGTAGGAACTGAATAATCTTCTTCGGCGGCTTGTAGAATGTTCTAATAGAATCTCGCTTCAAGATATAGCCAATCTTGTCTGTGACACCTCTGACATATGGTAGTACAGCAGGCACGCGCTCGACTGTGGCCGGCTTCACTCGGTCACTGTGACGTAGGTGCGGGACCCGAAGCTTGTTGTCGTGCAGAACTTGCTTGACGGGCTGAAGCTCGGCGGCCAGGTGTTTGCTGTCACAGATCCCTCGTGCTCTCTGTAACAAAGATTTGCCCACGGTAGCTAACTGTGAAGGATGGTGGTGAGATTCACCGTTTAAATATCGGTTTGTATAGGTCTTTTTCCTATACACAGTGTGACCAATGGTGTTATTAGGATTTCGGATGACTAACATAAAAAACATTCGACTGTATGTTTTTTATGTGTGTTACCTCAGAACTTTTCTCTGGGTGAACTAATTTTGATGATTCTTTTTATCTGAAAGCTGGTACTTCTCGTATGGTTCCATATAAATTTCATCAAGATCTGATTAGTAGTTTTTGAGCTATTTAATAACGTGTTTTTAATTGACTGTTGTTCTACTTTTAATTTTATTAAAGTTGGTTGCACAAAAGCTTTAATTTAACCACTTGTTTGTTTTATAATTATATTTATGTAGATTTTCAAAGCTACAGAAATGTTTAAAAGGACTGCAACGTCGCCTTAAGTTTCCCCTCTTTAAAATATTAAATTACATGGGGCTGTGTCCCACGCAGACTTCGGTCTACATTCTAACAATAGAAGTTCCCAGTCGACATTAATTAAGAAGTTTTTATCGTTACTAGAGTACAAAATTAAAGTTTAAATTAACAATAGAATATTTTGGAACACGTTTGCATTAAGTATACACATATTTTCAGATTATATTTCTTGTTTGGTTTAGAATTTCAATAATAAAGCTATCGACGGTTTAATCGGTTGTATCAATCTGGGGTACATGAAATGATTAAACAGTTATTTACAGGATGCAATAGGATATTTCTGTGTGGCGTTTTAAACGCTTCATATCCCTGAGTAAAATTTTAGAAAAATTTTAAGAGGTTTTTTAATTACTATTAACTATATGTCTTGTTAGTTCTTTGAATTTATTAATTTTTGGTAAAAATAGTTTTTAATGTGCTTTTAAGTTGACTAAGCAATAAGTATCACAAACTTAATGTCGTTTAATTGGTTACATTACAAACTTCGAATATTAATCCTCTATTATGGCACCCTAAGGGTGAAATTATTTCTCTAAAATACATACCTGGACGTTATAAGTTATAACCTATAATATAATAATATAAATGAGAACAATCAAAATCGGTTCAAAGTTGATTAAAACGCACAGACGTCACAATAATTAGAGAAATTAATGAAGCCTAGGCATTAACAGAACGTCATAATATGTAAGAAATGGTTTACCCTTCAATCCCCATAAAATTCTCATGCAGTCGCATGCGCCTGACAAATCCCGAGCGGAGCATGCGACGGCACCCACCCACAGCACTTAAAATCATTAAAACTTATATTTAGAGACTACTTTTCTACGAAGAAGTTTGGCATTATAAAATCTATACATAATTCTCCATCCTGTGCTCTAAACAAAAGTCAGGTTTTACTTCATTACAAAAAGATTTTATTGTATTTTGGTAACAAAAAATATACCAAACGGATGTCGGCAGCGTGAAAATCACAATTATTTCTATATATTACTCGAAATAATTTACGTGAAAAATATTATATTCACACAATTTTTTTAACACTACTAAAACACTAGAAAAATCCAAAAACATCAACATCAACACAACAACATCTAAATGAAAATGGCGTACGTAATGAACGTAGAATATAAATTAATATCCATAGACCTACTGTTTCTTTATTCCACTAGAGGATAGAAAATTTCATGTTGATTCTATAATGCCAAACTTCTTCACAGAAAAGTGGTCTCTAAATATCAGTGTTTATGGGTTAAAGTGCAGTGAGGGGGTCATATTTGACCGCTTGAATTTTGAATATCGAAGCGGTCAAATTTGGCCGCTTGGTGTTTGAGAGTTTAAAGTTTGACTTCGCTCGTTTTACTCGATCTTATCGAAGGGATATCGGAAACACATTGGATTATTATGTTCGATTAATTCTTTTTGACTTTTCCAGGCTAATGAAAAAATGATTTAGTGTTAATAAAATAAATATGTTGTATGTAATTTGTGTTGTCAATATTACTATTAAGTGTACTTTTCTCACATTCCCGGAAACTCTCAACCCCATAGCTAAAAGTACTATAACAATAAAAACACACTATTTTAACAATACACTCTCACAGTGTCCCTGAATGTGTAGCTGATGTGACAGGCCCATATTATTAACGCGTCAGTATGCAATTGAACATTGCCTTTTCCAACCCTGTGACCTCCCAACTCCAATATCCTGTGCTCGAAGGTCGCTTACGAAATAATTCCTTGCAGTGCGTTTTTGATAGACGTTGAAGGTCGCATTGCTTCTTTATTGCTTGAGGACTGACACATCATCTTCCAAGCAACGTTTTTGATAGACGTTGAAGGTCGCATTGCTTCTTTATTGCTTGAGGATTGACACATCATCTTCCAAGCAACGTTTTTGATAGACGTTGAAGGTAGCATTGCTTCTTTATTGCTTGAGAACTGACACATCATCTTCCAAGCAACGTTTTTGATAGACGTTGAAGGTTGCATTGCTTCTTTATTGCTTGAGGACTGACACATCATCTTCCAAGCAACGTTTTTGATAGACGTTGAAGGTTGCATTGCTTCTTTATTGCTTGAGGACTGACACATTATCTTCCAAGCAACGTTTTTGATAGACGTTGAAGGTTGCATTGCTTCTTTATTGCTTGAGGACTGACACATCATCTTCCAAGCAACGTTTTTGATAGACGTTGAAGGTTGCATTGCTTCTTTATTGCTTGAGGACTGACACATCATCTTCCAAGCAACGTTTTTGATAGACGTTGAAGGTTGC
The DNA here is from genome assembly GCA_036936625.1 of Parnassius smintheus behrii. NCBI lineage: Eukaryota > Metazoa > Arthropoda > Insecta > Lepidoptera > Papilionidae > Parnassius > Parnassius smintheus. The sequence continues at coordinate 50,654,236 of JAUPFT010000014.1, forward strand.
ATTGCTTCTTTATTGCTTGAGGACTGACACATCATCTTCCAAGCAACGTTTTTGATAGACGTTGAAGGTTGCATTGCTTCTTTATTGCTTGAGGACTGACACATCATCTTCCAAGCAACGTTTTTGATAGACGTTGAAGGTTGCATTGCTTCTTTATTGCTTGAGGACTGACACATCATCATCTTTATTGCTTGAGGACTGACACATCATCTTCCAAGCAACGTTTTTTTTCTGAAGCATACTTTTTGAGTTTGAGGAATGTTTTTAGAGAGCTAGTAAAGAATATTTTATTATTTTTATTTCAAAATCTGTTGTTTCTGCTGACGACAAGAGCCCCCCGATCATAAACCTAAATTATAACCCATCTAGTTTAAACGAATAATTCACGCTGTTATTTAATTTTATATAGTATAAAGTATTGGGTCAATTTACGCCTATTTCTAAAAGTTTATATTTATGGCGAGCGTAAATTTCACAGTACGCAAGCAAATGGGGTTCGATCCCCAGCTGCACTAATAAAATTGTTTTTTTTTTGCAATAAGTGCTTATTACCACGCTCCCTGTGGTGAAGAAAAACATCGTAAGGTACTATATAGTTCTTAATTTTTTGTAGTTTCTTCTTCTTTATCTTTATCTTTTTGTTTGTAATAAAATTTAATGGTGCATAGATAGAAAATTAAAGACAAAAATTAAAACAGCCAAACTCCACGAAGTCTCATAAATCAGAAGCCCTTCGTTAACTTTTATATATTTAGCGTTAATATGTTTATGTCTGCATAGTTTAAATTTATGAATACTATTTGAAGTTTGTGATTGCCAATGAATCTGTTTAATTGATTAATATAAAATTACCTTTTTAAGTAAAGCCAGTAACCGTGTATTGAAGAAGTTAACCGTGTAGTGGCATTGTACGAATATCCACAACCCCACATCGTCGTCTCAGGGTTGTCATATGAGGCAAAAGAGAGATAATGAAACAGGAGATGGCAGCAGCATCCTTATAACAAATTTGCGGTTGTAAGACCCGCTTGCCAAGCGTGGCAACTGTTGCAAAATCCCCCCATGAGGCAATCTATGAGGGAGGTTGAGTTCGGCAGTGAACTTTTATAAGCTTTAACTAATGAATGGGTAATGGAAGTAAAGCCAAAGTTAAAAGCTCATATTGGACGTCAACATTTACCAACGATTCCAAAAGTGAGACATCTAGTCCAAAAGTCATAAGTCAAAGGATTGTTTTTAAATTGGCTTTTACCATACCATCGCTTTAACCAGTCTCTACTGTGGGGATACCTTGTGAAGTGAAGCGTCTCAAAATCCTCTTATCTCGTTCATCCAATCATTTTTTACTTATTATAAGCTAGTGCGTGACCACAATCCCATCTGGTGGTAAGTGGTGATGCAGCCTTAAATAGTAAATTGCACTGTCTTAGAGTAACAAAAGCCCATTCACTCCTGCCTTGAAGACGCCCAGATTTTATTCGGAAGAAAGTACAGACGCCGACAAATTGTTCCAATCCTTTTTCATATAGGATACAGTAACAAACGAGCACACAGTCCACCTGATGTTAAGTGGTTGCTGTGGCCCATAAACATCTAAATCTATCCTCGATTACAAAATGAAGATGCGTTGTCACCGGCGAAGACTAAGATGGAATGCCTCGTTTCCAGTCAAAAGGGTCTCCAGTTCTGTACAAGCACCATACGAAAAACGGCAGCATTAATCTATTATTTTACGTTGGTATTCTGTAAGGGCGTGGTCTTTCCCCGGTCGAGCCGACCCATTCGTGCTATAACTATACTACGAATGCAGCATGATTTTACCAAAAACGGGGCATAACATATTAAAGTGTTTAAAGTTACGTCTCACCACTGCTGGGCACAGGCCTTTTATCACTTCTGAAAAGATTGTAGGACAAAAAAGTGTCCGCCGCGCTGCGCCAATGCGTGCTGGCGAACTTCACATGTCTTCGAAATATTTTTTTTCTTATTTCTCAGACATGCAGGTTTCCTCACGATGTTTACCTTGACCGCCGACCACGTGGTTAATCAGCACTGTTAAACAGCACTCATTGGTGCCGGCGGGGATCGAATCCGGGATTACTCGCGTACTGTGAAATTTACAGCGAGTGCTAATGCTAACCTCAAGTTAAGCGTCTTTAAGAAAAATAAAATACTATTTTGTTAAACAGGAGGAAAGGGAGACTAAGACTCTTTCTTGTATGGTGGAGGCTTTTATTTATTTTATTTTATTTAAAATTTCTATAGTAAACTTTTAGCTTAAATAACTTATTTTACAAGTAAGTGGTAGTCAAACTTATTAAGCCAAACACCATTCATTCTGTGGGTCACAGCAACCACTTGCTATCAGGTAGACTGTGTGATCGTTTGTCACCCTATCCTACTATTTCAAATAATAAAAATCTTATAATTTGAAATTACGGAGGCAGGGAAGAAAATAAAGTGATTAAATTTTATACGTATAACAAGTAATTTTTCTTTATTCATATTCTATGCGCTGCTATGCCGTTCATCACATAGCGGTAAGACTTTGTCTACATACAACGCTAAGATTACAGGTATAGATGGACCTGGTAGGTGGGCGCCGTTGTAGAATCCAGATATCACCCGTGCGAAGCCCGGGCATATCGCTGGTAATAATATAAATTTTATAGTTAAATTAGGTAACAAATAAAACTACTGCAATTAAAAGCAGAACCGATAGAATGGACGGAAAATAAATACATAAATTGCGCATACATAGTTACACAAATAATTAGGTAATGTTTTCAATACCAAACACTTCCGTGCGGGATTCGAACCCACTGCCCCGCAGTGGTATAGAAAAGTTTCGCATAGCCATTGCAATGTCCACTGTCCAAATGGTTCAGGGTTATTTTTCAAAGAGTAGCAGTAGTATTAAGTTTAAATATATAAATAATGATATACCGTTACTGCAGATATTGAAAATACGAGTTGTTATAGCGTATGGTCTAATACCGATTAATCACCATTCCCTATGGCGAATATTCGAACACCTCGCCATTATTATTCAACATAAAAAAGAAATTTAAAAATAAAAAATTATTTCTTATCAAATAATAATATCACACTTGTCCTGTAATAATATCACGTATACTTGATCTAATCAATCATTTATTTGTTAATGTAATCTAAAAATTTTCTAAGGATGAGAAAAGAAAACAGTGAAGTTGAAGAAAACAGTCTCATATTATACTGATTTAATATTTTTAAATGCTGGCAACCTTTATCTTGTACCTATTTAATTAAAGTTAGATTATTTTTAAGTTTATAGTTTTATTGTTCATTATTTTAGACAACTATTCGTCGAATGTCGAAAAATATGACCTATTATTCGATATTCGACGAATAGTAAGAAAATGTCGAATTATGGCAAGTATTCGTGACTTATCTATAAATACAACAACAACATTGTTGTATACCGATCGATCCTTACAAATGTGTGCGTGCGCGGTAAAATCAGATAAAATAATGCCTTACTACGCATTTTAAATTTAAAAGGTAAAATATTGCTTATTCTGAACCTTTTTGCAAATTTAGCTGGTTATTGCAAAACAACCCTGTATACACATTGTCCTCGTTATAAAGCAATGAACACATTTAAGTACCAATAAAATTTTAGTAACATTCAACCCTAATGTCCACTTAACTCTGACCGATATAAAGCCAAGTAGCTTTTTACATATAGTGACCTGAATCCCTTAAATTCTACTTTTTTTACTAGTCGCGTTTATAGACCAACGAGGCAATCAACGCGGCCTTGCAGGCCGCGAGCCCAGAGACAAGATGAAGCTGTAAGAGTCGCATAGACTAACAGCACTAACATCTAGATAATAGCAATCAATATGTATTAATGAATATAAGGGATGTGATCACTTTACATACAACTTTACGACATGGATTGTATCAATAACTTTATTAAATTAAATGCTAACAAATATTGCGTCGGTAAATAGGGACCGCTGGGAGGGTTCCGACTGTTGAATTAGGTTTGGATGAGCGAAAAACTAAACAACAGTTACTAGAACTGGGTCAGGGCCCAGAATTGAAATGTTATTTTGAATTTTATATCACATTTATTTGATATTATTTGAATTTTGAATTACCTTGAATTTAGTTATGTTAATGCTGTTAATGGTATACTACACTAGAAAAATCCAAAAAATCAACACAACATCATCCAAATGAAAATGGCGTACGTAATGAACGTAGAATATAAATTTATATCCATAGACTAACTGTTTCTTTATTCCACTAGAGGATAGAAAGTTTCATGTTGATACTAGTATTTGCAAACAGGTTTTTTGACTGTCTTGTTGGTAGATTTGAAACCCTAAACTTTCTTTTGTTCTTTTGGTTTGTTAGTCAACAAAACAATAAGTCAGGGCCTTTGTCAAAATAAACTACCATGGTACAACTGAACGTAATACATTAACGTATTTATGCGTAGTAGAGCCATGCTGCAGCTATATTATGTTTGTAGCATTAATGGGTTGGCTCGACCGGGGAAGGACCACGCTCTCACATAATACCAGCGTGAATAGCAGCTCAATACTGCTGCGTTTTGTGTGGAAGTGTAGACAACCAGAGAACTTTTTTACTGGAAACGAATTAACGGATTTTAATTTCAATTCGAGGATAGATGTTGATGTCTATGGGCCACGGAATCCACTTACCATCATGTGTGCTCGCTTGTCATTCTTATTGTATTAAATAAAATAACATGAGCCCGCACTAGAGAGGATCTTTCTTAATTTTCTAGCATGACGGATTGGCCTTCACGATAGTTATTTTATAAGATTATAATCCTTTTTTATAAAATGGCAAAGCCCAAGGATACCTGCTACAAACTTCTATCATCGAAGGCTACAGATGCATTGTCATGTTTGAGCACTACGATAAAATATCACACAGGCTATAATTAAAACTATTTTTTCAAAAGAAAACTGGCTTTCTATAGCCTTCAGACAGGAACAAAATTGTGCGCGCATTGCCATTTTTTTTATTAAAGAATATTAACAATGCTATAAATATTCCTAATATTTCCCTTAACCACTCGTGGTAAGCTTAAATTGCTTGTGTTACGAGTGGTTCACGCCAGTAGTCGAATGGCGGACCCGAACCCACGACCTTTTTGAGTTCGCGATCCGCGCACTGCCATTAGGCTACTGTCGCTTATAATTGCGTGCCGTCTTGTCGTCGTGTTGCTTATAAGTGTAAGCCATTTGGCGGCAGATATAGCTAAAATCGTGGTACCAACATTATAATAAATTATCGGAGTAGGTTTCTTAATTTTTCCCCGTAGGTATTAAATTGGTACACAGGTTTGCACGTTTACCGCTAAAAAGGACCTCATTGTCGAATCTCCTCAATTTCAAGGTACTTTTTGGTCCAGCCAGCATTATATTCCTCGGTGTCAGTGCATATATACAGTATTTACACCAGCACATCGTTAGCACTAGGCGCAGGTTCGGACTCACATGGCATACTGTTCTCATCTTTGGATCAAGGACGCGCCAGTTCCAGCTCTTTCCACTTGACCGCATCTAGTACAGAGCGCTCGAATCATCACATTTTCTGTCGCATTTACCACGGGGTGCGCAACACCAACATACGTAGGCGGTCCCGTAATGAATTGTTCTAACTATGAACCAATGAAGGAAATGAAACGAAACCAATTTTATTTTTCAATATAATCACCATGAATATTAACACACTTCTGACATCTGTGAATCAACATCTCTAAACCGTTATAAAAATAATCACATTTTTTATCCTCAAAATGACTGAAGACGGCCGCCTGCAACTGTTCATCGCTTGAAAATTTTCTTCCTCTTAAGTCTCGCTTTAAATTTGGAAATAAATAATAGTCGGACGGGCCATGTCTGGACTATAAGGTGGATGTTGAACTTCTGTGAACCCGCATTGACGAACTGCATCCTTCGAAACACCAGCGGTATGAACAGAGGCGTTGTCATGGAGCAACAGGACACCTTTAGACATGCTTGCCTCTTCGTTTTTCCTTTATCTTGTCTCATAATTTATATATTAAAGAAGCATAATATTCGCCGTTCACGACTGTATTACGTTCTTTAAAATCCACCATCAAAATGCCTTGAAAATCCCAAAATATTGTGCACATCAGTTTTTTAGTCGATTGTTGCACCTTTGCCTTTCTAGGGGGCTTTTCACCCTTATAACGCCATTCCATTGACTCGCGCTTGCTTTGTGGATCATAATACAAGATCATAGTTTCATCACCAGTCACTAGCCGCTCGATCACAGTCTTTGGATTTTCGCCACAAAGATTCAAAAACTCCGAAGCGCAGCGCACTCTTTCCTGTCTCTGTACCGCTGAAAGAAGTTTCGGTACCCATTTTGCACTCACTTTTTTCATGTGAAGATGTTCGTGGATCGCGCGATGAACGGTACTCTTAGAGAGCCCAAGCCTTGCTGCAATTTCTCTAATCTTCAAACGGCGGTCACTCAGAACCTCCTCTTCGATAAGAGCAATCGTTTCGGGAGTGAGCACTTCCACAGGTCGACCGTCGTGGCCAAAGTCTTCGACGGTTTCTCTCCCGAGGCGAAACTCTTTCACCCAATTTTTCACTGTGCTATAGGAGGGGGCAGACTCCTTATACACGCCATCCAATCGTACTTTTATTTGGGCAGGGGATAAACCTTCTTTAAACAGAAACTTTATGACACTTCGATACTCAGTTTTCGACATTTTGAAAAAATACGCGACTCTCGTTATTGAAATGCCTGTTCAACTAAGACTAAGCATTTCATGTCGATGCATGTTTCTTATATTAAGTGCACGATAAACGTACTATTTAATGCAACACAACATGTAGCGACATGTCGCGTTGAACTATATCAGGCCAGTTCATTATGGGACCGCCTGGTATTACGCGACAAAACTCACGATTCCATCCACTGTCCGCACCATCACGATACTTGGCGGTCCACCATTGTGCGATTCTTGATCGCACAACTTCTTCGTGGAATCGTTTATCATCGTACCGATTTTTCTGGGACTTTCAAGAAACGAGTTTTTTACTTTTTAAACGACCGATTGCACCTGCAATTCCCCTGGTATTGCAGTTGTTTATGGGAGGCGGTAGATACTTGCCATCACGTGAGCCGTATGATTTTTGCCTCATCTTCTATTAAAAAAAATGGTGTGCAGTTCACACGCGGCAGGCGTGAAACATTTAAAAATGAGACCGAGGGAATAGGAAACTCTGTGTACTGTGCCGTACTGTGTACTGTATACTATGTACTGGCTAAATCCTATTGATGTACTCGTATTTGTTTGTTTCAATTTAGTGTCGTTTTTTCACTGAGTTTTAAATCACGATTCTAAAGAAGTTTCTACTTTGAATAAATATTATTTGCTCGTAACGAGCAAAGCCATTATAATATGGAATGTTGACATACCTAGTAAATAGTAGTCCCTTCGCGCCTGTAATGTTTAGTTATAACTACAAAAAGTTTGTTGGGCTATTTGTCGAAGGAAAGGTGTTACGACAGCCAGGGAACGAGATAAGACTCTTACCTAATCAAATAAACAAATTGAACACTTATTTTACATTTTTGACACAGGAAGAAAGTTGACGATTGACCTAAATAAATATAAAGCGACTTACACACAGTCTATCAGCTGCACTTCCTGCCAAGGTCATACGCGATGTACGGTGCAAAACAAGAATGAATGATATGAAGGTTTGACATTCGTCAATAACTATTATTTAATTTGAACTTTCATTAATTTTTTTGTCACCAGGGTGACGCCATTTAATAATGTAGTGGAATATTTGACAGATTTATTCACATAGGATTTCGCACGTAACTTTTTAGGAAAATATGTTGTGAGTTAATGTTTCGTTTTAAAATATTAGTATTTTTATATTAGTTTGATTTAAAATTGATACAGCAAACTTCTGATATTTCTAAAAATAGAGGAATTAAAAGGAGAGTCAGAAATGTGGAAAAAATTGAAGAAGAAACACTGATGCATTGTTTTGTGTTTTCACATACTTTATATAAAACGATAACATTTTATTTAGAACGCATTTTCTCAATTATAATGACATTGTAATAACACAAAATAACGAAGGGACGGCCTAGACGAAAGTTTATCTACCAAATTGGCAATATATTTAAGATCCGTCAGATTAAGAGTACCCTTAATCGACGGGTATGTATGTGTCAGGATCGTACTAAATGGAAGTCCATAGTTTCTGCCTACCTCTCTGGGTGACAGGTGTGAGTTTTTATGATTATGATTGTGTATGTAATAAGTAACTTTACTTTCGGCCCAACAGTGACATTTGGGGAGCGGATGATTTATTAGACGCAGTTGTTTGAAATTGACGTACGAGATGTAAAAGATGTGCCGTGTGTAAGTTGCTTAGCCGTTTATGTAACCATGTTAAATCAAGACCTAATAACATTGGTACTTGACCTAAATTGCTTCTGTAAACGTCTTAGTGTTCAGAGAAATATTGGAGTTTTCACGCAGCTGTTCGCAACGCGAAGTAATAAAATGGGTTATTCTGAAAGGGTTTATTGTTTTTTTTGTGATAGTATGTTAGGTAAAAATAGAAAATAAGTCTTGAATGAATTATTAGATGCTCTAATGATTACTACGTGAATAGGTACCACACATTAATTAAACTAATTTTATAGATTTTAATTTTAACTTTTTTATTACCCAATTGAGGGGTACTCTATGACCGTAAAACTGGTTTCATTTAATTCAATTATGAAATTAGAAGGAAGGGTAGGCGGTTATAGCTTTATGGTTGCCGAACTACGGCAACAGACCTACTGACTGTGTTGTGACTGTGTATTTGACATCTATCCTTGTTTTAAAATCAAAATGCAGATCTGTGGTCACCTCTGAGATTTAAGATGGAATGCCTCGTTTCCAGTAAAAATGGTTTGTATAGGTTAGGTTATGTTTGGTTATTAAAAGTTCATCATAGAATAACTTAAAGAAATTAATTTAAAAAATATTTTATAGAATAAGAGTGACAAACGAACACACAGGCCACCTTATGGTATATCACCTTAACTTATAGTCAGCGGTTGCTGTCTATAAGTTAAGGTGATATACCATAAGGTATAATCAAAATACAGATGCGCTGTCGCCCCTGATAATAAAGATCTCCTCGCTTCAGTATAAAAGTCTCCAGTTTTCTACACACATCATACGCAACACAACAGCATTATGCTACTTTATAACGGTATTATGTGAAAGCGTGGTCTTTTTCATCTGAACCAATTCATGCTGCAGCATTACCTAATATACTAAAGTGTGGCTCTTCCACGTTTACACCAGCTACACAGCAGGCTTATTCTCATTTAGTCATTCCTCAAAGATTTTTTAATTTTGGAGTGACAAATGACCCAGAAGTTCACCAGGCTAGTTTCTATAGAGGTCCATGGTATGCAATCAACTTCATTCGAGAGAAGCGTTATCGCCTAAGTAGTGAGATGAAATTGCTTTATAGCATGTAATTATTTATCCGCGGTAGAATCAGAGTGACTAACATAGCCCAACGGATTAGTAAGCTGAAGTGACAATAGGTCGGCCATATAGCCCGAGTGCCAGCCTCGTACTGGCAGGCGAAGTGTAAGGTGTCCCCCCACTGGATGGAGTGACGACCTAGTAAGACATGCCGGAAGTCGATGGATGCAGGTGGGTGAGGACCGTGCTTTGTGGCATTCCTTGGGGAAGGTCTATGTTCAGCAGTGGACTTGTGAAGGACTGTAACAATGATGATGATTATCCGAAATCTTGTAGAGATTCAACACCTTCAATCCTCCAAGTAACTATGGATGCTGTAAAGTGCTCGAAACGTCGGGAATATAAAATAAGTTAATATACGAGATAAAATTCGTAAAATCCAATTTTGAATTTTGAAATCCGATTTTGTCTAGCGAAAACTATTCTGAAGATGTATGTCGAATAACGAATGAATGAAAGTCGGTATTTAAACAAAGATGGAAAAAAAGCTGATTAACGGAAGTTAGATTTCTTTATAATAATGACGAATAGCTAAAAAATACATTGTAAATACCGAGAGCGAGGCCTAAGAGTTCGAGTCGAGCATCAAAATCATTTAATGAGCTAAGCGAAAGAAGTAAGAGAAAGAAAACTGAAAGCTTACGTATTACAGCGGATGATATGTTGATACATGATGCACAAGAGAGCTAAAAAGTTGAAAAAAGCATACAAAACAGTACAAGATAACAAATAAAAACTTTTGTGTTGAAGAAAATAATAAATATCGAAGTTATAAATTACTAAAATATAGTTTTTTCCAATATTTTAAGTTATTGTTAAAAAAAGAAAAATATGGCTTATAGTCAACCAGGGTAAGTCCCTGGAGTAAAAAACTAAATAAATAATTTTGACCCCTATGTGCGTTGTTGTAGCATTCAGATATCACCTTTTAGAAGCCGTGGCTGTTGTAGTAGTACGTGTGCTAGTATTATATATATATATATATATATATATATATACACATATATATATATATATATATATATATATATATATATATATATATATATATATATATATATATATATATATATACACATATATATATATATATATACATATATATCTATTCGATTTATATATTTTATAACGTTATACTATAATTAAGAAACAAGCTAAGTCTACTTTTTCATAATGTACGTATTGAAACAATTTTAACTTTCTTTCGTTACGTTCTATAGCCTAGCTTCCTCCTGGGAATATGTTCAATCCGTACAATATCCCCTCGAGAACGATTGAAAGTTCGATTTCCAGCGACCTTCAGTATAAGATATTAAACAGTAATCCATAGAAGTCGGAAAACACGCCGTTACCGTAAGGCCATCGCTAGCAGGTACACCGGGGAGCAAGGGGCGTGCGATTAGAAGTGGGTCAGCTTCGTAACTGGGACACGGCGGGTTGCCGCCCGTACGGGTGCGTTCTAATGCACTGTTTGGGTAAATTTAAAACTAGATGTACTAGCTTGCCTTTGACAATTGTATATTTGTGTTTTGTATTGGTCGCAATATAGACGTCAACCTACTTTGTCCCCTAGGTCTCGCAAATGGCGAAAACACGTATACAGTTCAGATACATCACAAGGCAATGCCATGTAGTGATGGCGTCCGACACTGAAACAGGACTTTCTTTACTTAGTAGTGCTATGCTGCAGCTATATTGTGGTTACAGTTTGAATGGGTCGGCTCGACCGGAGTTTGATCGCGCTCTCACAGAATACCAATATAAATCAGCAGCTTAATGCTGCTGTGATTCGAATGGTGAGCGTAGAGAACCGCAGACCATTTTTACTGGAAATGAGGCATTTCTTAGGGGTGACAAAGTTTTTGCATTTTGATTTTTAATTAAGGATAAATGTAGATATCTACGGATTACAGCATCCACTTACTATCAGGTGGACTTTGTACTCGTTTGTCACTCTTATTCTATAAAAAAAGGAGATGGGCAGCAACATCGTCTTGATAACAGCTAAAACAGAACTGTTTGACTAACTGAACAACCAAGCGTAGCAAGACTATGGAGGAAGCCCATGCTCAGCAGTAGACTTTCGTAAAAGAAGTCAAGGAAGAAGAGAAAACATTACGAATTTTCCCCTTAATGATAACTGCACCTGAACAGGGTGATGCACCCTATTAGGTATTAAAAACTAAATGTTCACAAAATAACTCATAAAGGTGGTTGCGCCTAACTCTAAATGCTTAACAAAGGGCACAATTATACAAGAGTTGTTCGCAATAATATCTTAGATATCACTACGAACGAATTTTTTCCGTTTACTTTCTGTTCTGACGGTATTTAATACTAACTTTTTTCACTCTATTTTACACATACTAAAACTATGTGTACTACCAGTGAGATACCAGAGATAAAATATTATATTTGCATATTGTCATACATTTTTCCTAGAGATTTCTATAGTTAATCTACAACAATATAAAAGACATCTATCGATCCATTATAGCCTATAAAAGTCCGCTGAAAATATATGCTCCCCCATAGATTGTCCATAGAGAGGATTTTGCCAAAGGTTGACATATTTGGCAACCGCAGTTTTTTTTATAATTTAAAGTTATTGTCAATATAGACCGTAGACACGTCATTAAGCACAAAACATGAACAAAATTTAAGAGAGTAAAGAATAAAGAAAAGTACTCCAAAATCTCTTCCGAATTTTGTTCATGCTGTGCCCTGTTAACCTTCATCCTAAAAATATTTAATATACACATCGGGCTACTTTCGAGTTTTAGCGCCCTTTTAGAAGTTAAACTGCATGAATAATCGGGAAGATGGGGAAAAAGGGCCGCCCGTTTATAATGCAAAAGGCGTCCCGGGCGGTGGTTAAAGGGCCGGGATACGTGGCCTTGGCCGGCTGACTTTAAAAGGGAAAGTTAATGAGGGATAAATAATTATGGCACATTTAAAACTGGAGTTTTCTCACCATAATGGTAAGGATGTTATTGTTACAATAGGTGTTTTTATTTTTGAAGTTTAAATACTGATGTTAGTGTTTATTTTTTTTTGACATCATCAATAAACTGCTACTTGTCTACAATTCCACCACTGCTAGACATAGGTTTGTCCCATCTATCCTGGACTAAAAATTAAAGTGCATATGCGTTGTCACCTCTTAAGACTAAGATGGAATGTCTCGTTTCCAGTGTTAAAGGTCTTTGGTTCTCTATACTTACCATACAAAACATAGCACAATACCAGCGTTAAATATCATATAAAGCTGCTATTTAACGCTGGTATTCCGTGAGAGCGTGGTCGAGCCGACCCATTTGTGCTAATAAGATAGTATAGCTGCATTGTGCCTCTATGACCTTCGGTACGTAAAAAAAGGCCTACCTCTCAAGGCACATCTGGAATAACCAACTTCATATCTAGATCCGAATAGATGAGGTAAATCTTCTTCTCATTTAGTCGGGGAGCCGTCCACCATTACGTTTGCCTAAACGCGATCTCCACTATGGGTTTCGTGTCCTATGTTGTCACTTGTTCATCGTCATATACGGGGTTATTTTTCAATAACCAATCAAAAATTTTGAGAAGTTTCATAATAAGTTATTACTTAATATAGGCAAATGGTAACAAAAAAAACTAATTAAAAAATCTCAAAGATTGTCCTTTTTATCCTTTAAATTCAAAATACGTGGTAATGCATTATTTTAACTGATTTTACTGCTCACGCACATTTTCATAAGGGTCTCTCGGTAGTTTTATAGGCTATAAGGGTCGATCGGTAGGCAAAAACGTTGTAGTAATCACATTCAATTTGGGATAGCTTCAAATAAAAGAAGAAACCTTATTTACTCGTATTTTCAAAAACTGCAATAACCGTATATCATTATTTATATATATGAGCTCGAGTTTAAAATTTGGGCTACTTTTTGGAAAATAACACGTACTCATCTTACAAATATTTATCACTGATGTATTTAATAGTGGTGCATATTCACCACTTTTTACATTTCAACTAGCTTGCCAGGCAGACGTTGTTCTGGCCTTTTCAACGACCCTTTGTCATGTCCTCCCAAAAACCCTTAAATTTACAAAAAAAATTGTGGGTCACTCATGGGCACAAAAACTATCCTATCTCTCAAGTTGGGCCAAACTGAACACAGTGTGCAAATTTGATTAAAATCGGTTAAGCAGTTTAGGAGTCCATCGCGGACAAACAACGTGACACGTAATTTATATATATATATATATATATATATATATATATATATATATATATATATATTAAGATGTATTGGCAGATCGCATCGTTACGCTTGTTGTCGTAAACGTGACTGCTGAACATGTAGCCTTAGGATCGAATCCCGGGTCAGGCCTTAATCAGTATTTCGTTGTTCTGTCAACAATTCTCAAGAGCAGACCGGAGTAAGGAAGTTGATAGCGTTGCACTTCCGTTCCTCGGAAAGGACGTAACGCCATTGCTCCTGCGTTTAATCTTTCTTCGGTCGTGACTGATTATTATCCCATTGGACTATGAGAGTGAGTAAATAAAGAGTACACTTGAGCTTGCGCACACACTAGGGAATTATAATTCTGTACTGCGCAGATGGCTGGTCTCCGTTTATACTGGTGCAGTGGTCAAAATTCGTTTGGAAGAATATTACTTTGTATATTTTTTTTCTTAGAATAAAGGTGACTAAACAAGCACACAGTTCACTTGACGGTAACTGAATGCTGTGGCCCATAGACATCTACATTTATCCTCGATTAAGAATCAAAACGCAGATGCGTTGTCAAACCTGAGGACTAAGATGGAATGCCTCGTTTCCAGTAAAAAAGGGTCTCCGAATCTCTACACTCATCACTATCTTATCTATAATAACCTATACGAGGGTGGATTGAAAAGCACTCGGCCTAACCAAGAAAATAAACACATACTAAATCAGTTATATTTTTATTTTTCTACAAAATCACCATCATGTTCAATACACTTTTGCCACCTCCCCTTCCAAGCATTTAGACCGTTGAAAAAAAATGATTCTTCCTTAGAGTCAAAATATGCCTCTACAGCTGCTTTGACCTCGTCGTTTGTCGAAAATCTTTGACCTCCCAAGTGCTTTTTTAGGTTAGGGAACAGAAAGAGGTCTGATGGTACCAGATCAGGTGAATACGGCGGATGCGGTAACAGTTCAAAGCCACAGTTGTGAATTTCAGCCATTGACTGTACTGACGTGTGAACACGGGCGTTATCTTGATGAAACAGGACTTTTCTTCTGAGCATTCCTCGACGTTTTTCTTTTATTTCCTCTCATAAACGACGTAGTAAGGTGCAGTAGTAATCAGAGTTTATAGTCTGACCCCTTTCAAGATAATCAATCATAATCACACCTTTCGAGTCCCAGAATACTGAAGCCATCACCTTATTTGCCGACAAAATTGACTTAGCCTTTTTAGGGGGTGGTGAACCAGGTCTTCTCCACTGTTTTGATTGTTGTTTTGTTTCCGGTGTACAGTAATGAACCCATGTTTTGTCCATAGTAACAAAACGATTCAAAAAATCATTTGCATCGGCTTCAAATAACTCCAAACAGTCGCGTGAAATAGTCAATCGCGTCCTTTTTTGTTCAACTGAAAGCAGTCGCGGAACCCACCTCGCAGACACCTTGTGGAAACCCAACTCGTTGGCAATGATGTTTTGAGTTCGTTCATAAGAGATGCCTATAATCTCGGCTATCTCTCTAATTTTTAATCTGCGGTCTCCCATTATTAAATCAAGTACTTTTTTAATATTTTCGTCAGTAGTTGACGTCGAAGGCCTTCCAGAGCGGGGTTCATCTTTCACACTCTCTCTACCACGCTTAAATTCTGCTATCTATTTTTTGACGGATGAATATGACAGAGCACAATCGCCTAATGTACTGACCATGTCATCGTGGATGGCTTTTGATGATAGCCCCTTCTTATGGAGGTACTTAATGACGGCACGCTGCTCGATTTGCTCCATTCGCGGAAATTATGTCCGATTACTTTGTTAATAAATTTATAAAATCACAACTAATTATCGCACACGTTTCGAACTTCACACAATGAACTAGTCTGAACTGAACTAAATAATGTGGGTAGATTTGATTTTTAGAATTGAATGGATCTGTGTTAGGCCGAGTACTTTTCAATCCACCTAGGTATCTATCTATAAAACTTTAAGCGGCTTTTGAATTGACTATTGTTAATTATGCTTTTCTGAAATATTTGTATGTGATTGTACGGAATGCCATCAGTCAGAAACCAAATATCATTCTGGCATTCCTCACAGTTGCCTCTTACGATTTATCCTTTTATGAATTCTTACGCCACCACCACACCGCAATATTAAAGTTAAGTCTCTGAAAAAACAAGTTAAAGCCATACGATTTATAAGCTAGCAACTGACTCCAAAGTCTTCAATAAATTACTGAATCGATTGCTTTTGCGCCTCTGATTTCCTCGTCCCAATTACATTATTTATGTTGACCTTTAGGTTCTGTGCAGTGCCATCACGACTACATGGTACGGTTTCTATTTGTTTACATTCGGTTCTTTTTAATAGTTAGTTACCTGAACTCTACGACAAAATAGTTAAAATTCATGTTTCCCGAATCAATACCACAGAAAATTTAAATGCAAATATACGAAGGAACATTGTATCCGCGACTTGTGATTTTTTTAATGAAATTGAATTGAATATGCTATTATGCAAAAATCATTCAACCCAGAAGTAAATATATACTTTATTTATATTCGAATGACGAAATATTTAAAGTTTGTTTGATAGTGATTTTACTCGATTAGTTTGTAATTTTAATTCCAAAAAATTCCGTATTTCTCTTATCGTATTTAGTTATAAGAAAGTATTAACTACAAAAATTATTTTAGTTTTTATAATATTCTTATTTTAAACCATAGTTTGAGGTTGAATCCTTTTTTCGTAACTGGTAACTACGTCCATATACGGCTGCAAATGCGTTTCCAACACAAAGTAGAATGGAATGCCTCACAGTCTATAATTGTACTTTCTCTCTACATGCTTCACAGTACAGCAGTGCAAGCATTGCTTTTTGGTGGTAGAAATGCGGCAGAAAAGCAGAACAGTACAAAAAACTTGTAATGAAGTGTGATAGTGCATTCGAACCATCCATCGATGTTATCCTTGAAGTTGATAATCTAAAAACCATCATAGCAATTTATGTACACCCTTTTTAATAGAAAAGAGGGATTCCATCTTAGTCCTCAGTGCAAGCATCACTTAATCTACGATAAATGTAGATATCCATGGGCCACAACATCCGCTTATCATCAGGTGGACGGTGTTCTATTTTGTCTCTCTTATTCTATAAAAACACATCGAAACTATCACCAAATAATTGTTTAATTTTAAAGGAAATAACACTCTCTCTTCATATTTCCTATACCGGGCTTCTACCTGAAAACTATCATGAAGGAACTTCTTCAATTTTCAGTTTTTAGAATTATCGTGCATCTATATTTGATGAATTCCTATAATGAGATTTAGATAAACCTACTTAAAATATATTGCCTCATTAAAAACGAATCTTCAAATAAATATTTCAGAATCGATACCTCTAAATGCAATTCAAATCCTTTAAAACTTAATAGCGACTCAATTTCACGATTTTACTACACAAATTCGATTAAAATCCTCTTTATCGTTTCCGCCTTTTGTATTGTAACGCTTTGACAAGGGCATGAATGAAAAGAATACCCTTATAGACGGTTGATATTGTGGGAGAGAGGCGAAGATAGTAGATGCAAGGCTAACAGGTCGCAGGTACACTGACCTGACCTAGTTTCCGATGCAGGGCAACGTGTAAATATTGATTCAGTGACCTCCTCCCACTTGTTGCTCAGGTGCGGCTGTCTTCAGAAAATCTGTGCCCTTTTGAAGGTATATCGATGGAATTAAAAGAGCTTATACGTCTGATTTCAAAGTGGATTTGGTTGTGGGAAAATAAATAAAACAGAATAAAATAAACTAATAGTTTATTTTATTCTGTTTTATTTATTTTTTACGTAGAGGACAATGAATATATTTTTATTTTTTAGAGATTATTATATATTATCTACAATGAAAGTCAATATTTTATTTACTACCGGTTTGGAAAATATTTCTGTTCCGGGAAATACCAGCAGAAAACCCAACGGGATTATATTTTCAAACATGATTTTTTTTAAATAATATTGATTATTTTAATTTATGTATTGTGCCAACAGCTATGCGGGTCTAATTAGACCAACATCACTGTGAGTAGTGATAGCAGCGATCTCTACAGATCTTACAGAGATCGCTGCTATGGCTATAGTTCTCTTCTAAGCCCCATATCTTCAATAAATTTAAGGAGCTTAGTTGTGAACTTTTTTACTTCTGTCTAAGTACGTATTTCTCATATGAGTTACGTTTACGCATCAAGGGTTCGCAATCGGTCAGAATATGTAGAGTTGTTTCTTCCGTTAAGAAACAGAATCGGCACATCCTTGAGTTTCTTAGTCCCGGGATGGACATGTTTATTGACGTTGCATATTCTAAAAAGCAGTGTCAAGCCAGGGCTCCCGTCTAAATACGCAGCTTTTTCTTACTTAATCCAGGGCTTCTAAAGTAAATTTACGATCGTATGCCCGGATTAAGGTTTTGAAATATTCAATTCTGGTGTATCAGGCCAGATCTTAAGTGATTTTTGTGGTAAATACATAGTGTTTATGCAATTTTTTTTATAGAATTTTTAAGCTTTTGGATTGAAATGTTCAAACTTTCCTTTTTCGGTGGATTTTTTAAATAATTATACCACCGCACCGCCACAAAACGGCTTAAGTTCTAGGCTAGTGTAGCATATCAATGATAGCCATAATTGTTACTTTTTTATAGGATAAGGGTGTCAAACGTGCACACAGTATCAGTCACAGTAAGTGTAGAGTAAGATCTACATTTATCCTCGATTAAGAATCTAAATGTAGATGTGTTGTCGTCAAGATGGAATGCCTCATATCCAGTATATAGTGTCTTCGGGTGTCTACACTCACCATGCGAAATACAGCAACATTAAGCTGCTATTTTACGTTGGTATTCCGTGGTGCAGTCTAGCCGACCCATTCGTGCTACAACCATAATATAGCCGCTGCGTAGCTCTACTGTGTAATTTATTTGTATTTCCTATTTGTTGCAGCTTGGGTGCTGGGCTGGCTGATGTGCAAAACTGTGCCGTACGTTCAAGGGCTGTCAGTAGCAGCCTCCGTGTACAGCCTTGTTGCAGTCTCACTTGACAGGTAGGTGTTAACATCTTTTGACTTTTGATAACTGTTGATTTCTGGATTTCGACAACAGCGCCACCTACCAGGTTTGATTGTGTATCTAAGCTATCCAAAAACCCACACAAAAATATCATCCAAATTGATCCAGTCGTTCTCAAATGATGGACTTTTATACATGCGGCAATTGATTTTTATTTATATAGATTGTGTTATGTGTGTTACGAATAAATAATTTATTCGTTCAAATTTTAAACTGACTTTAAAAAAAGGTTCTTTAAAAAAAGGTAAGGTACGTGAGGGTAATATGATCATACTGTTAATATGGTCACTTTCTTATAACTCAAAAACTACAGCCTTGTTTGCATAGATGACTTTGTGATACGATAGCTCTTCATCAGTCAATCAAATATAAACGGTCAAAAGAGCCACTGCTTCGTCGACGCCATTTTGACAGCGACATTAAAGTAAATAATATTTTAGTCGATTTTAGTAATTTGTAGTGTGGTTAGTTTTTATAGGTTGATTTTTCGAAGTGTTCCTAATTATTGTCATAGTTTGTTTGCTATTTTTTTCTTAATATATTAGTTATAGTATACGATTTTGTGTTTTTGTCTCTGTCTTCCTCCTAGTTCTAATTTTATAGGGCAGCAAACCTTAATGTGACCATATTACCTTCACGTACCTTAGTACTTATTAATTCGACTGTATATTTTTGTATGTATTTAAAGCGATATCTTTGCCAATTATGAATCAATATAAAGGATTCTTAATTCATTAAATAGACTACACCCTAAAACTGGACCTATTTACATATTATGAAGAAAAAATTCTACCACTATTGGTGGTATGAATTTTTAAACGTACGTATTTGTACGAGGTAGAGCCATGCCGCAGTTATATCAGTAGTATAGTTGTAGCGCGAATGGATCGGCTCGACCGGGGAAGGAACACGCTCTCACAGAATATCAGCGGAAAATTGCTCAATGCTTCTATGTTTCGTACGGTGACTGTAGAGAACTGGAACCCTTTTTACTGGAAACGAAGCGTTCCATCTTAGTCCTCACGGGTGACAACGCGTCTGCATTTTGAATCGTAATCGAGGAAAGATGTAAATGTCTATAGGCCATAGCAACCACTTACCATCAGGTAGACTGTGTGCTCGTTTGACACCCTTATCCTATAAAAAAAATAACAATTATGGCTATCATTGATATTCTACTGCAGCCTTGAACTTAAGCCGTGTTGTGGCGGTGGTGATGTGCCTCTATTAGTGAATAGGATATCTAGGGAATCTGAAACAGGAAATGGGCAGCAGTATGTTCCTGATAACAATGCAAAATAATAAAAAACTGCGGTTGCTAACTCGCCTGCCAAGCGTGGTAGCTGTGGCAACCGCTCCAATAATCACTCGTGGCGAAGCTTATGTACAGCAGTAGAATTTTCCAGCCTTTAACGCATGCAGCCTTGAGGTTTTGAATATGATTAGTCTATTCATTAAAGTTAAGCAATTATATTAAACTTTTTAAAAAAGCGTATTCATTTGTTTTTTCATTATTTTGATTCATTCATTTTCATTATTTTAAAGATTTGTAAAATAATGAAATAATTTTCTCACAGTTTCTTAAGTCGGTTCGCAGACGTATTGTATTGAAGAATTAACGTCCTGACTACACAAGCTTTTTGAAAATAGTTTATTGAAGTCGGTTTTTACTTATTCAAAAAATGTTGTTATTATAATTATTATTAATTATAAACATATTGCTTTGAACACATATAAAATATCATTTATATTCTACAGTGCAGCTCAATATTTTCATGAAAAGCTTTATGGAATTAATTCGCAACCATAGGTTTTTTCAAAAGAGCGTTAAATACGTTATACTGACAGGTCAAATGACGGTGAAATGAAGAGCGTAGAGTTGACACTCTCCGCTGGCATAAACAATTTTCAATTTTTCGCCATAATAGATTGCTAGAGACTTTTCAGTCAGTCGGCACAACACATTGTGTTTGTGTTGGAGTTTGAATTATCCTGTCTTTTATCCCTTAATAATATTGAGTTATAATAAAAACTTATCTTGATTCTTAGACGCCGCTTCGCGTCGTTCTTAGTTTTTTAATCTGACATATTCGTTCATTCATCAGAGCTCATGACAAGTCTACTGTTGAATTTTATTATTAAGATTTTTAATCTTGTATGCATGTCCTTTCAGCCATACTTTACACATTTGAGATCTTGGTTATTATAGATTTTTTTCTTCAAAATATGCTGATACGTCACATTACAAAGTATTTGGGAAGTTTCGACGACAAGGCAACCCAGCGGACAGTCGATGATGGTAACTCAAGTTCTTAAGGCGCCCAAGCGAACAAAATTACTTGAGATTTATATTAACATCAAAGCACTTGTTTTGTCGTTTTCACTAATAGTTCACATGCGCAAACACTTAATACTCTAAACACCATCACTTTTACGAATCAAAATCCATTACAATCCATTGTCTAACCGATAAAAGAGGATCAACAATCAGTCGATGGACAAATTCCCGCCAAGAATTTCTACTGCTGAACATAGAGAACACTCTCTCTCATACAGAGGATGGAGGAGGAGAAGAGATTTTTATAGTTTCCTCGCTTAGCATGCGCGTTGGCAAGCGCAAGGGTTTGGTCTAATATCAGGAAAAGCTGCTGCTTATCACCTGTTTCAGCTTCCGTCTGTCACGTCTTACAACATCCACGGGATGATATGGAGCTGTGGTACTCTAATGAGATAATTACTTATTAATTGTATCTAGTAGGTATCGATATAAGTTGACTTGTGAAGGGCTGTAAATGATGTAGATGATGATGATGATATGATACTTACTTTATAGTTCTATACAACTACATACATAATGGTTTATTAATATAAGGCAAATTTCAGATATGAATGAACAAATTATTTTTTCTTTTAACTTTAATCTTAGTGCTAAGTATTAGAAAAGTGCTAGACTGGTAACTTGTGAGAGTCTAATGCCTGATCTAGGTATAAAAACAAATAGATATTATATTATATTTATAAATATTAAAATTTATATGTATGTGTGTTTTTAAGCATATATACGTAGGATTAGTCTGAGTAACCTGTTTGTTTTTTTTTCCATATTCGTTTTATGTAACCGCCTTCGACGTTACTTAAAATGAATATGAACTACTAATAATGAACAGATTATCGGAGGTACATCACTGGCAAGATAGACTGATAGATAATGCTTTTAACAATAATTCTGTCTTTTGATCCTCTAAATTGTCAATAAAGAATAAATAAATAATTTCCCATAGTCAACTCTTTCAATATTTAATAACGTTATAAATGGAAATTATGGATGATAAACCAAGCTATTTCTAATTTGTTTTGTGTAGTTAATTGTAACATGTTGAACACAACGTGTAATAAAATGAATTATTGATTATAAACTGTTCTTTAAAATAAACATAAGAATGATTTTCAATAAATATTGTTTATTATTTACATTTAATAAAAAAATCTATTTAATACTACACAAAAATATTACTCAAATTAAAGATCGCCTCCGATTGCTTAACAGAAAACAACATTAGTTACTTTATCTAATCCTGAGAATTAAACCAGAGGCATTCACTATCAGCGGCCATGTTGTTCAACTTCAAATTGAAATTATCTCCTCAGTATAATCCCGTATAATTGATACAGCAGCTGCGAGAGATGCGAGACAATCAATTACGATTGATATCAGTTTCGGAAGCAAGGTCTCGGCCAACTATAACTATTATCTAATTCCGTTTCTTTGTCGGTTGTTATGTAATTTTATCTCTCTGACAGAGCGCCTAAGCAGCTGCAACTACCCCTAAATAATGTAACATATAAAGATTCAATGTTAAAGAACAGATTATCGGAGAAAATTTATTACCACTTTCGTAATAATGATCATTTAATTTGTGATATACATAATGGACTGAAACAGGTAAGTGGTAAGTCATTTAGGAAGTTAATCAATAGAGAAAGATCAGCACCGTACATTGTGGCATTACGTGGGGAACAACTATGTTCAACAGTGGACATGTGAAGAGTTGTACTGATGACGATTTTTACGTGGTCGTGCTGCAGTTATGTTATGGTTGTAGCACGAATGCGTCGGATTGACCGGGGAAGGACCACGCTTTCACAGAATACCAGCGTAAAGTAGCAGCTTAATGCTGCTGAGTTTCGTATGGTGAGTTGACAACCGGAGATTCGCTACTAGAATTGAGGCATCTTTTCTTAGTCCTCAGAGGTGACAACGCATCTGCATTCATAATGGGTATAGTAGAGTATAGGTATAGCTGTCTACGAGCCACAGCATTTATTTATCATCGGTTGGACTGTGGGTTTGTTAGTCACTCCTGTTCTACAAAAAAAAATTAGATTGTGTTTATAAATTGTGAAGTACACATTTACCGTGCAGTGGCAGTGTAAGGATATTGACTAGCCTATATCATCCTGCGGATATCGTAAGAGGCGACACAGAGTAACAAATCAGGAGATGGGCAACACCATTTTAAAAATAAAAAATGGCTGTGGCAAATATCCCCCCTATGAGGCAAACTATGGGGGAGGCCTATGTTCAGCAGTGAACTTTAATAGGCCGTAATGGTAACGGTATACATCAACATCCATAATGAGCTGTTATTTATTTTTATTATCAGAGAAAACTAATCGTATTATTAAGCAGTATGGACTATTGAAGGCGGTTTTATTTTTTTATTTTTTAATGAAATAGCATAGGTACGGTATATTTCAATGCAAGAAAGCTCTTTACCCGACAAAGGTTCGAGTTTGCTTAAATATGTTTATGTTTTTGAAAAAAAAAATCATACCGTACTATAAGTTCATAATATTGCTATTCATAACACATCGCCACTTCGCCTGTGTTTTGCTAAGCTACCGTCCAGCCGTGGATTGACCAATTTTGAATAAGAAAGTGTTTTAAATATAATTGAACATTATAATGCCAATACGTAAGTTTTTTGTGCTAATAAGGACATTGTCATATTATAAGTATGTATAAATGTGTTTACAATCTTGAAATAAGCATTATTATCATTATAGCCCTTCAAAAGCCAACGGCTGAACATAGACCTCTCTCATTGATTCCCTCGTAGCTGCCACGCTAGGCAGACGGGTAAGCAAACGCAGTTTATTTTATGTTTTAACTTATCAGAGAGATGCTACAGTCCGCCCCATGTTTAATTTCGCACCTTAACCTTGATAATTTCTTTTAAAGGTGTAACTGGGTCAGGTAGGCATTAAAGCGAAGATTTTTACTTCCTCCGCTGCGTGCATACTTATCCAGCATGAAATTAACCCGCGACATTCTGTGGACAAAAATCCACTTTATTTGAAGCGTTTTTGCTTATTATCAGGAAATAAAAATCTAAACGAAAATATAGCCAATGAAAAATCTAATCTAATAGCATCAATAATTAGTCTCGTTTAACTTCATGCCTTTTTTATCGAGAAAAATTATATGGCACTTAAAAACCGAGAACATAAACATTAGAGTTTTTTCCTTGAAATTAAAGTGCATTTCTTATCTCGAATAATTAAAAATCAAACGAAAACATTGTACATTGCACATTTATGCATATACTATTTCAAGAAGTATCAATTTTCGCTCGTCAATATCATGTCTAGATTACGATATTTTGCTTAATCTGTCCTTAAATGAATATTAAAAAATGTTTCGATAAAACAAATTTCCTATTAAATAAGCTATTAAATACCACCAAGAGACAAAAGCACGTCAAAGCTATAAAAATGTCATAAATTTAAAATTAATGCCATCTTCGCATGCAAAGTACCAAAAAGCGACTGCTAAAACCGCCAGTACCTGGTGTTAAAACCTTGACCCGCTTGTGATGGGCCGCATTAGAAAAATGCCGCTATTATGCGACGGGAAGCCCGGAAATCAAGGACCCGCGTGCCACAAATTTATCAATACATTCCAGAAATTGGTGGACCAATTTGATTGATCTACTTTAAAAGACGTCAATCTGTTTATTCTCGGCGGAATTATAATAATATAAGTTTATCAGGTTTTACATTAGAGAAATAAGATTAATGTTCTGCCTAAAATTCTAACTTCGTTGTCGTTCTAAAATCTTAACTACTTCTGCATTAGCGGTGTGCACTGCTGTTTTTCGTTCTCTAGGTTTGTGAGAATCAGTATAAATACAGCCTGTGAAGTATCCACTTTGGTGCTTTGGGTGAATACGCACTGGTAGCCTACTCTGCTTGAAATTGGTTGCGGTTATCCATAGGCTGCAGCAGCTACTTACCATCAACCGAACTGTATTTTCGTTGTGTTGTTCTATTTTGAATTTGATAAGTTCTTTTGCTACCGTGTCTGGTAGTAATGGCAGAGTAGTAATACCCACTGCCTCATATTATCTCAGGAAATTTGCAGGAGTATCTTACTGATGGCAACTTAAAATATTCAAAAAACGTAGCAACCTATGTTCAGCGGTGGACTTTTGAGAGGTTACTACGTAGTACTTGTAGTTTTTTTTAATAATACAATACTTAATAGAATTCGAAATGATGACAATAAAGATAAATATATGAATATTAATATTTATTAATTTTAACATTAGTAAGTATTATTATATACCTTGCCTAAAATTATACGCACTCAGTTTTTAACTTTTGATCCGCTTTAAGAGGCTTCTAAGGATAATCCTTGACTATTGACCCGTCAAAGAAGGACCTTTAAGAGTTATTGAGACTAAATAATTTTACAAATTTCTCATATTGAGCTCATCTTTAACTGAAATACGTTCTGAATTTAGATTATTTTAATATAGAATAAGGGTCCTCAAGGAGCACAGAGTCCACCTGATGGTAAGTGGATGCTGTAGCTTATAGACAACTACATTTAACCCCGATTGAGAATCAAAATGCAGATGCGTTGTCACCCCTGAGGACTAAGACGTAATGCTTCGATTCCATGAAAACGGGTCTGCGGTTCTGTACACTCACCATACGAAACACAGCAGTATTAAGCTGCTATTTTACGCTGGTATTCTGTGAGAGCGTGGTCCCTCCCCGATCGAACCGAACCATTCATGTTACAGCCATAATATAACTGCAGTGTGGCTCTACAACGTGTAAAAGTTTTACCAGTAATACGTACCCTTAATGTTTATATGTAAGTCGATGTATCTACAAGTACCTAAAATACAAAATAAAGTGTGGTTTGCAAGATGTTGTGACCAGCATTTCCACATTACTACGTTTGGACACGTAGAATCAATGAACGCGGAACGAGTAATAAAGTAAGTTTTGTCATTTTATAGGCCAAACAGAGGATATATTAAAGATGGGCCAAATTACGAGTACTCTGCTTCTAATATCCGACGAGCATGTATTCATAGATGTGATCTGCAATAAATATCATCATAAAATTCGAAAGTTTTTTTCTTTATTTGATGTCTGCAGATGTCTATGGGCTTTAGTCGTCTGTAAATGTAACTTCGACACAAAACAATAATATTATCTTTATGGTATTATTGGTAATTTGTTTAATTTAAATCAATATTCAAAATATTATACTTCATTTAGTTTCATTCTACTGTTTAATAGTATTCAAACATCATTAAACGAACTTTACAAGTCTCAACAAACATAAGAAATAAATAGGTTTGTTTGTATATAATGATTGCTGTAGGGAATATCAAATACAAATTCAAATTATTTGTATCGCATGATTGTATTTAAATTAATAACTATAATTAAACTGTTCATAAGTCCTTTACAGCCTATGTATAAATTGCAGAACATTATTTTTTCTTTAATTAAAATGATTGATTTTAATAAAAAATAATACCGAAACAATTTCAGTTATTATTATATCAAAATTAAGTTAAATAATGTTAAAAGATATGGTTATGAAAATTAAATTAAAATAATAATAGCAAGTCAAACATTTATAGTTAATAGTTATAATTTAAAAAGACTACAATATTATAATAAGATTTGTTATCATATCTACGTTAATATTCTCAAAGGGATCTTAAAAAAACATAAGCACCTGGTTTTTATACTATTTTTACGAGTACATCTGGAACTTTAAACAGTTTTGAATGAAATAACCAGACGTTATAAAATCTAAAAATAAGAACACTTTAAGTATCCAATTTTTCTGTATGTGTTCCTCGTGGTAATGTGCTATTGTAACTATGGTTATAGTATGAACGGGTTGGTTTCATAGGAAGGATAATAATCTCACAGAATACCACCTTAAATTTATAATTTTGTTTTGTTTCTTGAAATTGAATGAAATTGAATTAATAAACGGACTTACGAAACAATGCACTCCATCGTCGTCCTCAGGAATTACAACGCTTCTACGTTTTTATTCTTAATCGAGGATAGATGTAGATGTCTATGCGCCATGGCATCCACCTACGTAAAATATGTTTCGTGGTTTACTATGATATTAGGACGTAGAACACCTATCCCCCCGTTACTATAGGTTCTGTAAAGTACTTGAAACGTTGGGAATATAAAAAAAAGTTCATACACGCGATAAAATCCATAAAATCTAGTGTTGTTTAAATGTGTAGTGTTCGCTTAAATGTAGAAATTATTATTCTTATGAAACAAATTAATAAACGGATAAAAAAGCAAATATATAAAAATTTAAATTAATCCAAAAAACTCACAGTTCACAGTAGACCTCGTTATTTAATATTTGTTTTATTTCTTTTTTATTCAACACAATATTCACAATGAATGTCATCGTATACCAAAACACTGCTCCATTTTCCTTGAACCCCTAATTCAGCGTAACAGTGTATTCGCATCCTTATGCGTCACTAATCCGTCACTCGAAGATAATGGTGTTCCCTTGGCCTTTTGGCTTAAGAAATTCACCAGATGTCTTCCGCTTCCCGTACTGACTCGTGAGCTTTGCGTAATGAATGCGTTTAGTCAAATTTTGAAAAACAGAGCTTTTACGATGACAGCTTATTTTTATCAATATATTTTCATTCAATTACCACCTAAATTTGTACATAATAATAATACTAATTACAATAATAATCAATACATAAAAATAAATTTGATGTCTCTGTCCGTGATATATTACAGTATATTGTTTTGTCGAAACGGTTCATAGCTACTTGTTCTGGTCAAAATTTTAATAAATGTTTTACTTACTCTGTTAAAATTCCGGAGCAAGTTTGGAGTGACGCTAATTACGCCTCGTAATGAAAAAGGCGGGAAAACATCTGCCAGTGCAGCTGATATCATATTTATACATATATACATGTAAATAAAATTAATGTTTCTGTCTGTATTTAATATCACATAAAATAAATGTCTTATAATAAGCTCAGAGGGTTATTTGCACTCTATTAAGACAAACAATAATTAAAATTTTTGTCTGTCTGTTTGTCCGGACGAATCTTCGGAATGTTAGAACCGACTGTGATAAAACTTTTCGAATTGATAGAAAGCAAAGCCAGGAGGGTTCTAGGCTAACTTTAATCTGAAAAAGCGGAAATTTATTTTAGAAAAAAGGAAAATTGATAAATTCATCGTGTAGAGAAAAATAATCATGTAGCACTCTCCGCGGTATAGTGAAGAACTCCCCAGAACGCTGGTTGCGTTCCCTCGTTGAATGGGGATGACTAATCGCGGATACATTTTCTTAAGGACGGTAAGACACATCATTTTATTTTATTACAAGGATCTTAAGTAGTTAAATATTAATATCTTTTATCTACATAAAGTTTTAAATCTTTACTATATCGGGAAAATAGTTTAAAATCGCTAAATTTTAACGAACAGACAGAGAGGCAAGAAAGTGAGTTTATATTGCCTCTTGATCAAATTCAGAGCTATATTTAAAGTTTAAAATCTCTAGATCATTAATAAGTTAATTTAAAACTATTGTAAAATTTGTACCGAACAGAAAAAAGAACGAGTTAATTAGATGTGGTAATATAATAGAGTATCGTTTTACCATTTTCGTCTAGATCACCACTTACCATCACGTATGATGTACTTAAGCACATGTGATTACTATAGCAATCACTGAAATAACTTATATGTAGTTGTGGCGGCGCTGACGTCGCGCAATAAATGAAACACATCGAAGCCCAAATCGCGCTATCAAAGTTCCGAAGTAAAACCGCCCCCCAGGCAGAACACCTTGCCTGGCGGGAGATCTCCCCTTTTCCTTCCACGGTCAAATAACAAACATGTTTATTAATATCGGTCACTACATAAGTCACAAAAACACGTCGTAAATCCTAACGTCCCCGACAGCCGAAGGTTCAACCTTCGAAAGAACAACAATAACTTGCATAAGTATCAACCTTGGATAAAATTTATTGATGTAGAAATAGCTTGATGGGAAACAGGGATATTAGGGTTGTACATCTAGCCGCGGTATTTTTCATTTATGTGCAATGTCTATGTATCCATACATATAAAATTGAAGTGTATGTCTTTAATATTGCAATGAATGGCTTCTATTAAGCTCAGGGGACATGCATAACCATGTTTATCTGACCAGAAATGCCATGAATGATCTGGTAAAATCATGTAAATATAATGAGAAGCGCTTTGACTCCTTCATCAGAGTGAATATCAGCACTCCATATCATGTTCATCGGGGATAATATGTGTAAATAATAATGTAAATAGTAATGACTTCTTGTTTTCACCTACACTCTTTAACAGTGCCATGATAAAGAAAATAAACTTAAAAAGTAATTTGAATATTAAAAAACATAAAGTTACTATGTATGGTGATGACCTTATAATATACAAATTATATTTTAGGATCACTGTATTGTGATGATATACTGAGTAATCTTTATGTGCTATGTAGAAATTACACTGATATTCCTTGGTTTAGGCCTAGGTTTGGCTGTAGACTTAAAGGGTTTTAATGATGATGACTGACCATAAACGCGGTTGTTGATTATACGATCCGGATTCGAATCCTGGGTCAGTCCTAAATCAGTAATTGAATGTTTCCGTCAAGATATTCTCAGTAGCAACCCGGGGTCAGTTGTTCTATACAATATAGCTTAGCATCGAAAAAAATTCTTTGAGTAGTCTGCACTGTACACCCTCTCCTTCACATTAGGCTAAACGACACAGCATCAATTTACCATTAGATGGACTGTGTGATTGTTTGTCGTCGTATAACAAAAAAAATGTGTAATAGTTTTTGAACATTGCCAAACAATGATTTAAAAAATCATTTTAAAATAATTTACGTAAATTAATTTATTTACTCAAAATATTGTTAGTTGAAAAATACCAACATTACATCCATCAATAAATTTAAAAAATAACAAAAGCAAAAGAGACACTTCAGAGAAAGTTAGCCACAACTTTTACCATCCTCCACAGTCACCTGAAACACTTAACTCCGACACGAAGTCAACTTGTTCCCTCTTAAACTATCAAGGACGATCCTATCCGGAAGGCGCAAAATCTCAAACAAAAAGCCCTTTACGCTGATAGACTGCACTCTCGACACCTATTACTGCCCATCCCCTCAGCAATTATCCTTGAAGATACTGTTTATTACAACTCAGTGCTCATCGTATAACAAAAAAAATTTGTAATAATTTTTGAACATTGCAAAACAATGATTTAAAAAATCATTTTAAAATAATTTACGTAAATTAATTTATTTACTCAAAATATTGTTAGTTGAAAAATACCAACATTACATCCATCAATAAATTTAAAAAACAACAAAAGCAAAAGAAAGACACTTCAGAGAAAGTTAACCACAACTTTTACTATCCGCCACAGTCACCTCAAACACTTAACTCCGACACGAAGTCAACTTGTTCCTCTTAAACTATCAAGGACGATCCTATCCGGATGGCGCAAAATCTAAAACAAAAAGTCCTTTACGCTGATAGACTGCACTCTCGACACCTATTACTGCCCATCCCCTCAGCAATTATCCTTGAAGATACGGTTTATTACAACTCAGTGCTCAAGTAAGAAGCAACTTCTCTCAGGGACGGGAAGAGCTTTCTTGTTTACGTCGGGCTTTCGGTAATCTGCAAAGAGAAATCTGGGACGGATGCGGAAGTAATAATTTATGTTCAATGTTGCAAATGTTTAGGATTGCGCTTCGGTCAATGCCAGTCCCTTCATACAGATTCAAGGCCTAAATAAGGATGCGGGATGAAATCAGTATCATGCTTAGTTATCGAAGGTCGTAAAATATTTGTGTTGCGAAATCATATTTCAAAGTGAAATGGATATAAAAGTAAATATAGGATAATCAACTAAAGAAGATACTCTTAAATTATCATCATCATCATCATTACAGCCCTCTATAAGTCCACTGCTTATCATAGGCCTCCCCCAAGGAATGCCACAAAGCACGGTCCTGAGTCACCTGCATACATCGACTTCCTACGTGTCTTACCAGGTCGTCACTCATTTTAGTGTCGGTACAAGACTGCCACTCGAGAACCTTTTTTTCCCATCGGTTATCGGTTTTTCGAGCTATGTGGTCAGCCCATTGCCACTTGACAGCTTACTAATCCGTTGTCCGATATCCTCATTCCTAAGTTTATCACTCAGAAAAACTTCGAGCATAGCCCTCTCCATAGCTCGCAGAGCGACTTTGAGCTTCCTGATACGGCAAGCATTGAAAGACCACATCTCAGATGAAAAGATCGTCACTGGCAACAAGCATTGGTTGTATAATCTAGTTTTGAGATTTTGAGGTATGCTTGACGAGAGGTGTCGCAATCTCCCGAACGCAGCCCAGCCGAGTTGAATCCGTCGATTGACCTCTCGGCAGAGGTTGGACTTACCTAGTCTGACTACTTGTCCCAGGTAAACATACTTGTCAACAACTGTGAGCTTAGTGCTATCAACTACCATCAGCATAGGTATGACATGGAAATTACACATGGGTTTTATTTTGTCCATGTTTATCTTAAGACCTATGTATTGGGAGACACTATTGAGGTCATTGAGCATAGTGATTAGATCCTCCAGTGATTCCGTTATAAGGACTATATCGTTCTCAAATCAAGGGTGAGTCACTACTCATCGGTATTAACGTCAATGGCTAGTTACGTCAATTCATTATCTTTTCCAGTTCAGTAGCTTAAAAAAATATTCCACTGCAGTGATAAAAAGTTTCGGGGATATTGCGTCACCCTGTCTTACACCTCTCTGCAGTTGGATAGGTTTCGTACTCTGGTTCTGTAGTTAGCCCGGTAGTCCAACATTAAGCGTCTTATAACTCAAAAAGTATGTATACATACTTTTTGAGTTATAAGACGCTTAATAACATTAGAAAAAAAGTAGATTGTAGATAGTAAACTGATCTTTAAAAATTGATTAAGCTATTTTATTGATAAATCTATTATTTCAAGAGTTATTGGCCGCGATAGAAAAACCGGTTAATTAAATAGGCTATAAATCGTAAACGGTAAGTTTTACAAAAAAGTTTACTGAAAATAAAAGATGCAAAATTTTATTACCTACAGTAATAGTTTGCATAACTTTTGTCTTAAAGTGCATAGTTTCCGAGATATCGGCTGAAAACGTTTTTTCAAGATGGCGCTTGAAGCGCCACCTGGATCTGTCAGCATTTTGTGATTTTATGTTCAGTAAGTGATCCTAAACTTTATAATAACTAAAAATTGGATCGGAAATTTAATGCAAAGTTGAATTTTGTTTTTAATGTACTATTTATTTTAATGACAACATTATTAATTGATTATAAACCAACTTTTTAATAGTTATAATTTTGTTTTGGTAACCCTATAGGCCTTTCCCTTTATAGAAATAAAAGTAAAAAAAAGTTATATCCTATATATTACTAGAAGTGGAACGGTCACAGAAATCACTTTTGAAAGTCAAGCATTTTAAACATTACACGCACTCCCCGCGCGCACACATACACCCGCAAATAATAATATTATAATTTTATTTTTAATGATTTAAGAAGAAATAAATTATTGGTACGTAACACAACAATTTTTAATACTTAAAAGGTCTCAACTATAACACTGTATCAATTTACAATATCCTTACCAGGGTGGTCTGAAAAGTTTCCGACCTCAAAGTGAAGATGGAAGCACTTGTTAATAAAAGCTAGTGAATGTAGTTATGCATCTTTTGACAGTAACGCACAAAAATTTCAGCCATTTTGGACGCATAGTTGTTATTTGACAGTTGTTTGAATGAGTCGATGTGATTGTTTTTGTGAAAATGGGGAAAAACTGTGTAGTAGATTGTGTGTGTCCATCATGTCCCAATCAACATTACTATTATATTAAGTAACTATATACGTGGATACTGGCCTCATCTCATTTCTGACGGGTTTATGCATCAATAATCCACGCTCTCCCAGTGATATTTTATTTTAGCGCTAATCAAGTGGTTAATCAGCACATAAAATAGAAATTGACAAATTTTATTGATACTGGCGTGAATCGAACTTGATTGGTTTGCGTGCTGTGAAATTTACAGTAAACACTTATCCACTGTGCTACCACGACTTTATAGGAATGACATAACAGGTCGTTTTGTGATAGATGATGTTATTTCTCGGATGTGAAGGTTTTTCCATCTCAAACACTAATTGGTGAATTCGATTCACCGGTTCCAAAAATTATATTTAACTCAATCATAGCACTGAGTACTGAGTTTCGTAGTGATACCGAATAAACATATGGTTCATACACACATAAATTCATAAGAGCTCATGCCTGTCACTTGGAAGAGTAAGCAGAGACTACGAATTTCCATTAGGGACGATCCTGAGATGAGGCGTGTACCTCTCTCGCTTTCTTCACGTCCATATCTCTCTCAATACTCTTAATTGGGCTCATCTTCAATACATCGCCAATGTCAACTAGTTACAACAAATTACACAACTAATTCGGTAAAATAAAATATATTTGTAAATAAACCAAAAGGTATAAATATTTATTTTAGATTTTATGGCAACTCCTGACATCTTTGTTACATTATTAATGATGTACCGCAATAACTGGCGCGTGCTTAACGACTGGGACAATTGGGGCGGCATGCACGACTGGGGCGTGGACTATTGGGGCAGCGGGAACTAAGGTTCTGTGGTGGACAACAGGGTGGGTGACGACAGGGTGGGCGACGACATGGTGGGCTACCACAGGGTGCGCCACTGGGACCACTGGGGCGATGATGCCAGCCTGGGTGAAGGCGATGAGAGCAAGAATGATGGTCTGAAAAATAAAAATTATATTATTATTAGGTGAACTTATACTTATATTTAGGTGAACACTATACATCGAATAAAGCTAATTTTACAGATTTTATCGCGTTTAATTTTATTTATTTTAAATTTTTTAGGAGCCTGGGGCCTAATTATCAGAATATTGTATCTAAAATGATACACGTATTTATTAAAAATATCAAAATATCCTTGAACGAAATTAGAACATCCATCGACGAATCCTTAAAAGGGTTGTAAGCTCGTTTATTTACAAAGGAGAACGTCTGTTGATTGAACAAATGTTATTTTCTGGAAAAAGTAATAGGTACTACAAATATTTTAATAAAAAAAAACTTAATACAACAAATTAGTTTTACGGATATTATCGCATTTGAATTAATTTATCGGATTGCATTTTAATTCCCGCTTTTGGGTTCTTTACAGCACCCATAGTAACTGATGATTGAGGTTTTTGATGATCTTTATTTGACCTTCAGCTTTTAAATATATTAATTTCAGGATCCAATCTACACGGAACCAGCTTACAGTACCATAAAATATTGCAATAATATTCTTGGGTTTGAATTTTATTTTATTAATTACTGGATAAGTTGATGGTATCCCCAAGACATCTTCTATAGTGTATTGTAGGTATTGTCTCTCTGCTGTACAACCGTATATCAGAGGAGTAACTGGCAACATTTGCTACACTTTGGCCAAATCGAACGGTATTCAATTTTAAGATGATGTTAAGTATCGTGCTGTGTCTATCACTTTAAGTCAAAATGACTGTGACATCACAACACATAAGGACAGCTTAAAATTCAGTAGCGTTTGGGAATTTGGCCATTTGAAGCGAGCTTTCATTAGATATACTACAAGCCGCCGAAGAAATAAGTTGGTGTTTGCCTAATTAGTTTTATTCAAAAACAAAATTTGTTTTACTTTTTATTTTGACCAGTTAAGTTTCATTGTAGAAGGAAGGAAGTGAATTTAATAGTAATCAATTTTATTCATCGAATGCAAATTTCTATGCAAAATAAGGAACGATAAACGAACAATGTACACCATACAAACCTACTATGTACTACTAAAATTCGTTTCCTTCTGAAAGAAATGTTTCTGCTAGGTGTATTAATTAACCTAGCATTTGTTTTTATCTTTTCCAACTGGTGGGCTGTTAACTTCGGACAGTATTCGGCTTTTATTGCAGTGAACGTCTGCAAGACGATCACCGTCGTTATCGTATCTTACCTTAATGAATAGAATCAGACACAACTTTCCAGAAGTCCTTTATTTTAATAGGCTTTATAATTAATTAGCTAAATTTTGCGTAAAAACTAAAATTATAATATGTGTTACCTAGCTTGAACGCCATAAATGAAAAAAAAACCATGTAGGACTTCGTATTATACTTCACATGAAACTTAGTTTATTAATAACATCTCTAATATTACCTTATCTTAACAATACATCCATATGAACGATTTAATAAATAAAACATGTGAAAGTTGTAATTTTTTGTAAATAAAGTTTAATTCAAATGACTCACCAGTTTGAACATTTTGCTTCGTGTGTGAATATGTTCTCGTAGTTCTTTGTGTAACTGTCGCTAAGACAACTGTGTCTTTATTGCCTAGTGGTGACCCTTTTATACGTTCAACAGTATGGTCTAAGGTTATATACAATCTACTTGTTTTGGCGGATATTTTGTGACGTGCAACTTGAATGCAGGGTGAGTTGGTTTGATATAACCTTTTGTACTAATTGTCTATTGAAAATGATATTGATATAACAAAATTGTGAGTGCGGAATCACTTTACCTGCTAGCTACTGTATTCTTTTTGGATAGTATTAAATCTGTTTTAAAAACAATATTTGATAATTATTTCTTATATTTACCCGAATACTGCACATTAAATGAAATTAATTTTGCGTATTTTAGCACCCTTGGTCACGGGGTGTTGAAATATTAACTATGATATCGGGACGTCAAAGCCTCTTTCCCCCTTTGTGACCATGGGTGCTGTAAACCACCCGAAGCTTCGAGAATTGAAAAGTCAAATTTAACGGGATGATTAGTTTCATTTGATAAAATTTGATCTCTTTTTAACCATGGTGTTATGTTAAATATCTTAAAGCCCCACATTTCTCTTACATAATAATAAATAAACACTCACGCCTGTCACCCAGAGGGGTAGGCAGAGACTACAGACTTCCATTTGGCACGATTCAGACACACCTCTCTCGCCTCCTCCACATCCATATATCTACGCATACATGCTCGTCGGCTAAGGGTACTCTTAATTTGACCCGTTTTCGATATATCGCCAATTTGGTCGGTAAACTTTCGCCTAGGACGTCCCTTTCCGACTCTGCCATTCACGTGAATCTACATTTCGTAATCGGCGTAATCGGCATTTCTCTTACAATTTTAAAATTTTGTTTTACGTTCAGCAAATGGGAAAAGCTCAGTTTGCTGATATTATTAAGGGGAAATATAACCTCAAATGGCTTAGCAAGATCTTCCGATATGCCGAAAATATTGCAGCATTAATTTTGAAATAATACATAATACATAAACACTCACGCCTGTCACCCAGAGGGGTAGGCAGAGACTACAGACTTCCATTTAGCACGATCCTGACATACCTTTCTCGCCTCTTCCACATTCATATACCTACGCATACATGCTCGTCGGTTAAGGGTACTCTTAATTTGGCCCATTTTTAGTATATCGCCAATTTGGTCGACAAACTTCCGCCTAGGACGTCCCTTTCCGACTCTTCCATTCACTTCTGCAACATATATTTGCTTTGTCAGTCTTTCCGCATTCATTCTTTCTACATGACCAAACCACCGAAGCATTCCTTTCTTAATCCTGGTCACCGCATCATCTTGCAAACCACACTCTTCTTTTATCACACAGTTTCTCACCCTGTCACTCAGATTCAGCCCTAACATACTCCTTAGCGACCGCATTTCTACCGCATTTATTCTACTCTCGTGCTTCTTCTGCCACACCCAACTTTCACTACCATACGTTAAAGTAGGGACTAATACAGCACTGTGAATTGCCATACGTGCCTTTTTTGACACATTCTGACTTTTCACAATAGAGTGTAGAGCCCCATTTACTTTATTTCCTGCATTCACTCGTCGTTCAATGTCCTTATCATATCTCGCATCCCTGCTGAATACACATCCCAAATATACGAACTCATCCACTTGCTCAATTAACTCTCCTTCTATTCTTATTTCACATACCGTTTTGCTTTCATCTCTTTCAAAAACCATCACTTTCGTCTTACTCGCGTTCACTTTCATTCCCCTTTCTTTTAATGACCTGTTCATTAATGTAACCATCATTTGCAACTCGGCCGCCGACGACGCAAGTATGACTTGATCATCGGCGTACAAAAGGCATTTGATGGTTAACTCACCCATTCTTACCCCGCATTCTTCAACTTTCAAATTTTCCAAACAGCTGTCCATAAATAGGTTGAACAGCCACGGGGAAGCTACACAGCCCTGTCTGACACCTTTATGGATGCCAAACCAGTCCGAGTAGACCCCGTTGATTCTAACACAAGCACTCGAGTCCCTATACAGAGACTTTAATGCCTGTATCAAACCAGCGCTCATTT
Source organism: Parnassius smintheus behrii (assembly GCA_036936625.1). Lineage (NCBI taxonomy): Eukaryota > Metazoa > Arthropoda > Insecta > Lepidoptera > Papilionidae > Parnassius > Parnassius smintheus. Next base: position 50,692,020 of record JAUPFT010000014.1, read on the forward strand.
TGAAATAAATATATGGTAAAGTTGAGGATTAATGTTAAGGACTATGTTAGACGAAAACACGATTCCGTAAAATTTTCTCGATAGAAAAAAATCCAAAGTTACCTCCAAAATAAACAATAAACCGCTGTTATTCATAAAATACTTTGAATAAGATCATGAAACTTTGCATACTAACTGAACTAACTATAAAGCTGTGCTTACGTTATTTTTTATAATTACCATTATTTTCACTGTAAAAAGAAATTACCTAAACTATCGGCTTCTTGAAGCATGATTCCTGCCGCCCGGTCGTTTCGCTTCGGCCTTTGAAGGGGGAGGTTGTGTCGCTTACGATCAGAATACACATTACGTAACAAGACGACGTAAGATTAAAATGGGAAATAACCGTAACCGTAGAAATAAAAATAAGAAGCGACTGGGTTGGCGTTAAGAAACAGGCATAAATATGATAAACCTAATGAAGTAAGTATCTAACGACATATCTATTTACAGTATTAGTGATTACAAGCATGTCGGTACATAGCATACGACGCGCGGGGAAGTGGGGTCGAAATTAGAATTTGAGCTAACTTACTATATCCCCTTAATTCTAAATCTTTATTTGCATTTTATGATCACGTAGTTCTCATAACGTTTTTTTTGCACATAAAATCTCACACCGATTACCCTAAGGGGTGAGAAATGACTACTGACTTCTATTTGGCTTAAGATCCTGTCACACATCACTCTCGGTTCATTCACAATCATATACCTACGCATACATGCTTGTCGTATAAGAATACTCTGAAAGTTTACCTTCAATATCACCAACTAGGTCTATAAACTTCCATCTACGGCGTTCTATAGAATCATATTCGAAGGAAGGTTAGGTCAAGTTAGATATAGCTTCTCCTAAACGAAGAAGTAATGTCAAAAGAAATTCAGTGGGTTCTTTTTTGGAATTTTTTTAAGGTTAATAATACAAACCACTGGAAATGATAGACCGCTCGGTAACTGAAGCATATTCAATGAAATGGTAAATAATTATAACTTTTAACAAAAGGTAAAAACCGACTTCAAATTGCTAAAAGAGAAGTTATTTATTTAATACCCTCAGCGGTGGAATTTTTTTTACAAATTTATATGACATCATCCTTAAAGTAGGAAAGTATTCCACCAAATTGGTTCACAACCATATATACAAAAATAAACATACACTCGAATTGAGAACCTCCTCATTTTTGAAGTCGTTTTAAAAGAACATCAGTATTTACGTTGCTGAACACAACCTATGATATTAACTGAAGGGACAACGGCTGCTGGGTTCTCAAATGAAATGAAATATATTGCATTGTGAATTTGACATTATTAAAAGTATCATCAAATTCTACCCTTACGGGTGTACTCGTACATGCATTGGTATTAAAGCTACTTAGCTAACAAAGGTAGCTTAAATTAATGATTATGTTTAAATTCTATATATTCTTTTCTACTGTTGAAGCAGTTTAGTAAGCTGTTTAAATATTTTCAAAGGTAGGTACATTTTTCAAACAATCTGGTAAATGGTTGAATTAAGTAATTAATAAATTTGACATAAATACAGAAACAAATTAATGATAATTGGATGTAGCTGGCATTTATGCTGTTGTGCCGTGCTGGTTGGGCCTTCGGACACCTGCAATAACGAAGTGATGCGCAGATGCTAAGCTTCTACTTCCCGCTGGTATTCTGTGGTATATACTATGATCATATACGATAGTTTAACTCGGGGTTCTAGCTAGTTAATTATTTTTATTTATTTATTTCTGAAACTTACAACTATCATTACAGGATTAATTACCTTATGCGATCGTGTAGCTGTCTAACTGATTTGTATGGTAATTTTATACTTTCGTGGTCTCCTCGTTTTTTGACTCCAGAAAATCGAAAAATCATCTGATTTCGATGACTTTTTTTAAATCTTCGTTTTTATGGCGGATTTGTGAAAATTGTCAAATATAAAAAATTCCGAAACTTTATCGGTAATCAAGAAACGTCTTAGAGATAACAACTTTGCATCCTGTTAATTAATATATATTATTGTATTATATTAGTTTTAGTTTACATATATCATAAGTAACCATCGTATTTATTATTATTATTATTATGTATTGATTTATTTTATTTTTATTTACTGTTTTATTTTATGTAATTTACGTAACATTGTGTATATTATTTATTTTTTAGTAGTACTAATGTATGCACTTAGTTTGCAATTTCAATATAATTTCCTTTATGGGTCTACTGGAAGATATTTCAGTTAATTATGGAATAAGTAGAACCTTTGTACGAAATTACTATAAAACAGCTTGTGTATCCTGATGTGTACATAAAATAAAAAAAAAATATGGAAAATATCTCACCTGAAGTTTTCATATACTTTTATGTTTTATGACTTTTAATGTGATCATAAACGCACTTCTTCGAATATAATTGTGGCCGTTGAAAGAAAAGGGGAGATCTCCCACCGGGCAAGGTGTTCTGCCCGGGGAGCGGCCAACGCTCCGTGTGATAGTTTGGAGATGTTCTATATATGCTGTTTTTATGATTCGGAATGTTGATAGCGTGATTTAAGCTTCGGTGTGTTTCGCTTGCGGCGCGACGACAGCGCCGCCACATCACCCCTCTGCTCAGACCGGAGGTCGATATGTGCAGTCCGATTGCCGGTGTGTCCTTTTAATGCCGGTGGGGAATGCATGCTGTGTGTGTAAGGGCAAGTGACACCGGTGCGAATAATATGCCGATGTGTAATGCATGCCGTACTACGCACTGGCAAGTGATGCCGGTGAGAACGATGTGCCGGAGCAAGTGCCAGAAGTCTGCCTTATAAATCTGCGGTAAGTCGAAATGAAGACAAGTTGGACTGGCTTGCAGGAACTGAAGACTGCAGAAGACGATTCTCGATAGTGAATGGTGGGAGTTCTTGAGGATAATAACGAATGCTAGAAGTTGTAGTTTCCGAAGGTTGTTGGTTGCGTGTTCAGATCACGTCGGATGGTCACCACTGTGGCCGTGGAAGGAAAAGGGGAGATCTCCCGCCGGGCAAGGTGCTCTGCCCGTGGAGCGGCCAACACTGCAGCGACAGTGGCAGCGGCCTCCTTCGTGGTTTTTTTCATAAACCACTTAGAAGTAAAGAAACCGCCAAGCGGGGCTCCGTCGACTGGGCTTCCTGCGACTCGATTTTTTTATTTATCATCATCATCATTACGATGACTTTTCATTATCATTATGAGGATTTTTTTATTAACCAGTGGCAAATAAAAAAAATACTTTCAACATATGTATTATGTAATAAACTATATTGAATAAAAAATGATTCTATTGTATTTTATTCTATTTTATTCTACTATAAGATTATAACGATTTGTATTGCTATAAAATAATATTATAACTTTTTTAAATATAAAATAATTTTTAATATCCCATGTTGGCCTGGGACTTGGGACCTGGGACAGACAAAAAATAGTGTGCCAAATGCTTTTAAAAAAATCATTTCGGATAAAATATCTGAAAATCCTGATTTAGCCTAAATCGTTCATGAAGTTTCATGATAATTTTAGCACGAATAGACAGACAGAAGTAATTAATAATGGTTATTCATGTCTTAGTGGTATTCCAATAGCCCCCTAAGATCGATAAAAGGCTGTTATTTCAATATTCATATATAGGTAATATTAAGTAAAACATAGACACTTAAATTTTAGTAGTAGTTAGTTAGATTTTATCAATGTCAATTTTGTATGAGTCAACCTTAAATACCTTACGTACTTATTTAAAACCTTTACAGCATTTAACTAACGCGCTAACAAGGTCTGCATTTTATGGGCCCAGTATTTAATCAGGGCATTATTTATAATGCCCGGGCAATATGAATAATGTCTAATCGGGCTACGTACTGGTAATTAATACTGATTTATACTTCATTACTTAACACATTATCCGATCATAACCAAATCTAACTTAACCTATCTTTTTATTGCTCTGCCCAGTAAGTAACGGACTTTATTCAAGTTCGGTAAATTGACATATTTCAAAAGTTTTTATTATTTTGCCTTCTCATATTAGGCATGTTTAAACTATCTGAATATTATTACGAACTATGCCCTATTAATCACTTGGTTCAAAACATATACACAATAATACCTGTTAGCCTACGGACCTCAGCTGAATAGAAACCTTATCACGTATCGATCTATTTGAATGTGCCCGAGGTCTTTGCTCGATGTAATAGGGACCAAAATAAACAAATTTAAACTAACTACTTGACCATCAATGTTAAAAATCGCATGTATTGAAATCTTTATTTTTTTTGTTACTGAGTTTGAAACCGTTTTTATCATGCCATCAAACTGCCCTACTTAAGGATACTTCTGTTTTAAGTTATTACGTAATTAGCTAACCTAACAACATCTCATGGTGACCATATATAATTATTAAAAATAATAATAATAATAATAATAATAATAATAATAATAATAATAATAATAATAATAATATTCGGGGAAGAAACTGGATGTTTGGCGTATCGGGCTAGGATGCATCGTCTTTTTGCTGAGCTGGAGCCATTTTTAACCGTCACAGAGCAAAACCTGGCAGACCGAGTTCGGTATATCTTGCGCTCAAATATATTTGATGTCGCCGAACTCGAACGGCTACGACGTGAGGCTGTTCCCTCGTCGGATGAGAATGCTACGGCTGAGGATGCGGCGCCACAAATGGTAGAGCAATCCGCAAACGTGGATGCCGCCGTGAATACCCCAGTTGTGGTTGATTCAAACGATGATGGAACAGTCGCCCAGGAACTGGAATTAGAGCATATGAGGAGTATATTGGAAGAGGCGATTGTGGAAACGCGCAGTACGCCTCTCGAAAATCGACCGCGACTTCCCCGCATAGCCCTAAGCAAGCGGAATCGGGCTGTCGTGAGGGCTCTGAACCCAATGCTGGTTACCTATTTGGAAGCCAGCCGGGACCTTTGCGAGACGGACTCAATTCTTTTTGGCGCCGCGCTGGCAGTCTGCCGTATCATAGGCGCCAAGGTTTCCACGGCTGGACGCGCTACTGGCCATAGTAGCGCTATCCCAGCATGGAGAAGAAGAATTGAGGAACGTATCGCAAGGGCTAGAGCTTTCATCGGCAGACTGATATGCTTCAGATCAGGCAACAACAGGCCAAGAATTGTGCGCACCGTCAGGATGGCGTTTGCTGGGACAAATGTCAGTTTGTCCCAGCCGGATATAACGCAAAAACTGACGGAGCGCATAGATGATCTGAAGCAGAGAATCGCTGCTTGGGGAAAGCGGATTCGGCGATATACCGAGAGGTCGACACGGTTCAACCAGAATCGTCTCTTCCAGAGTGATCAGAAGAGGCTCTATGAATCATTGGAGCGACCAATGGTAAGTGGAACGGGTCTAGCACCGAATCAGGCCGACAGTGTAGCATTTTGGCGCGGCCTGTGGTCAGAGCCCGTAAACCACAGCGAGGGCCCTTGGACAGAAGTTGTGGCGAGTCAGTGTGCGGGTATTACGCCCATGGACCCCGTCATCATAACGCCGGATGACGTAGCTGAGGCGGTCCGTAGGGCCCCGAACTGGAAAAGTCCGGGGCTTGACGGGCTGCATCACTACTGGCTGAAGGGGTTCATGGTGTGTCACTCTGTGCTCGCCCGACAGTTTCAAGAGGCTCTCAACCAGAAGTCGCTCCCAAGCCTCTTCACTACTGGGATCACTCATTTGGTTCCTAAAGACCAGGGTACCACAGACCCGAGCAAATACCGCCCCATTACGTGTCTACCCACCATATATAAGACACTGACATCCATTTTGAGCGCGAGAATCACTTGTCACCTGGACTCAAATCAGGTGATGTCGCGCGCTCAAAATGGATGTCGGGGCGGTGGTCGTGGAACCAAGGAACCACTCCTCATTGACGCGGTCATTGGCAAAGTGGTGAAACGCAACCGTCGGAACTTCTCCGCCGCCTGGATAGACTACAGAAAGGCATTCGACTCGGTGCCCCATACATGGCTGAAGAGAGTCCTCGAGCTGTACAAGATAGACTGTACAGTTAGAGACTTCCTCGAGCAGTGTATGGGGCAGTGGAGTACGATCCTTTGTCATCTGGGTGAGCGGATGATGGCTGCGGAGAACCACATAAGGATAAGAAGGGGTATCTTCCAGGGCGATTGTCTGAGTCCAATCTGGTTCTGCCTCTCTCTGAACCCTCTCAGTACCTTACTGGAGGGCTCCGGGAGGGGATTTCAGCTACGGAAAGGAGGGACAAAAGTGACCCACCTTTTCTATATGGATGACCTCAAGTTATTCGCCTCCAGTCGCTCCCATCTTATGGAATTGCTAAACATCACTTGTGAATTTAGCAATTCCATTGGAATGGAGCTTGGGACGGATAAGTGTGCGGTCCTCCATGTTGAGAGGGGAAGGGTTGCTAACTCTGAGGGCGCAGACTTATCTGTGCCCGTCAACTTAAGGACCCTTTCCGAGGCTGAAACATACCGATACCTGGGTATGTCACAAAACATCGGTATCGATGAGACTGGTATGAAACAGTCAGTTTGCGACGTGTTTTATGCACGCTTGACCAAAGTGCTTAACAGCCTTTTGTCCGGTGTGAATAAGGCACATGCATATAACGGCTGGGTCATGCCTGTCCTCATGTATACCTTTGGCATACTCAGGTGGACTCAGACTGAACTTAACGCCCTGGATAGAAAAGTCCGCACTACCATGACGTCCCATAGGATGCATCATCCGAGATCGTCGGTAATGAGGCTGTACTTGCCGCGGAAGCATGGTGGTCGTGGCTTCTTGAGCGCGCTCACCATGCACAATCGCGAAGTGTGCAGCCTCCGTGATTACTTCCTGGCGAGATCGGATGATCCATTCTATAAGGACGTCATTTCTTGTGATAAAGGACTTACTCCTCTATCCTTAGCCAACGAGCAATGGCAAGACCCGGCAGTGCAGAGCATTTCCGACCGGGAGACCGTATGGAAGGAGAAGGAGCTCCACGGGAGGTTCTACAAGGCTCTACATGAGCCTTTCGTAGACACAGTAGCCTCCCTCCACTGGCTACGCTTTGGTGATCTCTTCGGGGAAACCGAGGGTTTTGTCTGTGCAATACAGGATCAGGTTATTAAGACCAACAACTATCGGAGATACATCCTAAAGGATGGCACCGTCGACATCTGTCGAGCTTGTCGCCATCCCGGTGAGTCACTTAGGCATGTTATCTCTGGTTGTTCGGCGCTTTCTAACTCTGAGTACTTGCACAGGCACAACCTAGTAGCCAGAATTCTACACCAGGAGCTCGCTCTGAAATACGGTCTCGTGGATCGGAAATTGCCGTATTACAAGTACTTGCCGGAAGCCGTGCTCGAAAATGATCGCGCCAGGCTCTATTGGGACCGGGCCATCATCACAGACAGGACTATTCTTGCGAATAAGCCTGATATTGTGCTGATGGACCGGGCACAGTCAAGGATATTTTTGGTCGACATTACCATTCCGTATGACGAGAACCTCGTGAAAGCCGAAACAGACAAGCAAACAAAATATCTGGACCTGGCTCACGAGGTGACCGACATGTGGGGTGGTCTGCCGACCGAAGTTATTCCTGTAGTCGTCTCTGCAAACGGGCTAATCCCAGTCAGCCTCTCGGGTCATCTGAGGCGGCTGGGACTACGTGGCGGACCGCTCCAGGTTCAAATGCAGAAGGCGGTGCTCCTCGATACCGCCCGCATCGTCCGCCGGTTTCTTTCCCTTTCCCCCTAACCCTCGGCCGTTTGGTCTCCCCTGCCGAGGGCCTCCATCTGGTTGGGCTTTTATTTATTTATGTACTTTTATATTTATTTTATGTTATTGATATTTATGTATATTTATCTTTTCATTTTCATTTATAATTATATATTTATAGCACCCAACCAGATGAGAAAACTATATAGATACCCCACATAATAATATTCCACAACTATCACACAACGCCATCTAGTCCCAAGCTAAGCAGAGCTTGTGTTATGGGTACTAGAGACAACTGATACACATACTTATATATTTCTAAATACATAAATATTATAGATAAATTACACCCAGACACAGAACAAATGATCGTGCTCATCACACAAACATTTGTCCTGGGTGGGAATCGAACCCACGATCTCCGGCATAGCAGTCAGGGTCACTAACCACTAGACCAACTGGCCAGTCAATCATCAAAAATCTTTTATGTTTTCAATAAATAGATTGACTTGGCCATCGCATGAAAACACAATGTATCTCACAAGTAATATTTATATCATATTAAATTAGATTGCTTAGTGCGATTGTCAAGTAAATATGTATTACAATTTAAAACATAAAAGATTTGTAACATTGATATGGTCACTATAAAATATTGTTAGGTTAGCTAATTACGTAATAACTTAAAACAGAAGTACCCTTAAGTAGGGACTGAGTAAATTAACCGACTTGGTATTTATTACATGGATCTCACAACTTTTTACGCTAGAAGAACTGAGTTGCGAGACTTGGTTGTTTTACAAGTTATGTTTTTGAGTGCATCTCATTTCTTTTTGTAGGTGGTCCTACTTTTTTTCCTTTCCGGTACCTTCTACTTCTTGAATATCAACAACGTATCTATCTAAACCTACACTGATTCATTCACTGCAAATGTAACTCTGTAATTCTATCTATCTATATCATTATCATCATCATCATTACAGTCTTTCACAAGTCCACTGCTGAACATAGGCCTCCCCCAAGGTATGTCACAAAGCACGGTCCTGAGCCACCTGCATTATTCAACTTCCTGCATGTCTTACCAGGTTGTCACTCCATCTAGTGGGGGGTCGCTCTACACTTCGCCTACCGGTACGAGGCTGCTACTCGAGAACCTTTTTTCCCCAACCGTTGTCGGTTCTTCGAGCTATATGGCAGGCCCATTGCCACTTCAGCTTACTAATCCGTTGGGCTATGTCGTTCACTCTGGTTCTACTGCGGATATCCTTATTTCTAAGTTTATCACGCAGAGAAACTCCGAGCTTAGCCCTCTCCATAGCTCACTGAGCGACTTTGAGCGTCCTTATACGGCCAGCAGTGAAGGACCACGTCTCGGTTCCGTGAGTCATCACTGGCAACACGCACTGGTTGTATAACTTAGTTTTCAGCTTTTGAAGTATACCTGACGAGAAGATGTGTCTTAATTTCCCGAACGCTGCTCAGTTGGATCCGTCGATTGACCTCTATATATATATATATATATATATATATATATATATATATATATATATATATATATATATATATATATATATATATGTAATATTTTATATCTTTATATGAGATAACAAAGTTATTTATGAAGTTAATGTATCTGGAAAACTGGACCGGAATTGAAAAATATTTTAGTTTTTCCTTGATATATACACTAAACACTAATTGTATTCTAAATTTGAAGCTTCTACGTCTGCTAGAAGTGCCTTAGAGTTTTGATGATCGGTCAGTCAGTCAGTGAGTAATAAAATTAAGAAACTTTGGCTAGTTGTAATTTTTAAACTACTGGTTCAAATTGAATGAAATTTGAAATATACCATGTTTATACAATGCCTACTTGGTTACTGAAAATCAGTCTTCTAGCTGTATCTAGAACTGAGTTATACGGGGTCGAAAATGGCCTGGGTTGCTTCGAGAAAAGTTATAGTACGACCGTGCCGCTTTTTTGCTCGACTTGGCACTACTAATCTGGGAGCACGGCAATGCCCCCGGGCCCCCAGATTAATAGTAAAGTATTAATACAGCCTTCTCATCTGGTTGTATAAATATATAAAAGAAATTGAAGTACTCATATCAAAATAAATAAATAAAAATACATAAATAAATAAATAATAACTCAATCAGATGTGAGCCCTAGGTAGGGAAGACCAAACAGACGAGGGTTAGGGGAAAGGGAAAAAAACCGACGGACGATGCGGGCGGTATCGAGGAACACCACCTTCTACATGAGTCTACGGAATCCCAGTCGCCTCAGATATGCCTGACCGGAATTAGTCCGTGCGCAGAAAGGACTACAAGAATAATTATTATAATTAATTAAATTTGAACAAAATGCTGTCATTATTTTCACAGGAAATCGTGAGTCTACTGTCGAAAACCCAACTTTCTGCAGTTTGACGCTCAAAGCTTGCATTCAATATCAAACCGATAAAATCCGTAAAAAAAATGTTTTACTTAATGTAAGCTGTGTTAGAAAACACGACGAAATTATAATATATCTGTTCTGTTTAAATACCTATTACAACACGATTGTTCAACAACTATGAAAGCAAATTTTCTTTAACCTTGAAAGAAAATCTTCCTTCGTTTAGAAAAGATAAAGAACAGATGTCGTCTGTGGGAGGCGTATATTTAATTATCTTTTTTTAGATTAATAATTATTATGAAAAGTGATTTCAAAAATAAATTATGTAAGTGCCTAATTTTCCAATATAACTCTATCTCTCTATCTATATAATATATTTCTTATATCACTATCACCATTAGTTTGAAATGTCAGTGAACAGAGTACTCGTCTGTCACCCGGTCTTTCATAAAGTTAAAAGTTAAAGTTACAATCTGTATAATACAACGCCACAGCTGGGCACAAGCCCACTCGCGTTTTAAGAGGATTTCTATAAATAACGGGCACGCAGTTTACCCGATGGTACCTAAATCGATGCTATAACTCATTTATATCTTCATCTATCCCTGGTTAAGATTTATAAGGCATCTGAGCTCTTGGGTTCTCTTTACTTATCATACGAAATAGCAGCATTAAGCTGCTATTTCATGCTGGTATTCTGTGAAAGCGTGATCCTTTCCAGGTCGAGCTGATCCATTCGTACAACAACAATAATATAGCAGAAGCATGACTCCATCGCGTATAAATAAAGTACGTTGTAATTTAAACTACAATTGCTGAATTGTAATTGTATAATTTTCCAAATTATTTTTACATATTTCCACCAAAATTACCCTCTATTTTCGACTATGCTGACATTTGTTACCTTGATATCAACGAGGAGCAACTTAACAAACTTAGGCGATTCTAAAATCTCGGTATACGGTTCATATTTGAGTTACGTAAATATGACCATACTAAATTCAAGTGGCTCCCAATCTCTCTTCGTCGGAAAACTCATATTATACTTTCTGCGCTCTACTGCGTCTTATTTAATATATCAAGTCCTCCCTAACTAAAAAAACGTTTTATATTTCTTAGCTCTTGTCACGACTTTTATTTACGGTCCAAAGAAAATCTTTTCCTTCAATTTCCTGTGCACTCCTCGACATTTTAAGATAAATTGTTTGCTGTTCTTGGAGTAAGACTTTGGAATTCCTTACTTCAGTCAGTTAAAAGTGTCTAATCGTTCAATATATTCAAGAAACGGATTAAGGAACACTATTTGTTTCTTTAACTCCTCTCTCTTCCTCCTCTTATCTATGGTCATTGATCTACCTGAAGAGTGTTGTCATTTTAGTACACGAGTTAGTTTTTTTTTTCTAATTAAGTGCACCCTATTCGTTAACCTTTTTCTTATTTTTATTAACTTCTTCTTCTGTGTTGTCTGAAAGAGATTGCTATATAGCAATAAGACCGCCTTTTGTTTTTCTTCATAATTTGTTCAATTTTTGTTATATTTATGTTTTCTTGGTATACAATCAAGAGTATTGTATTGTATTGTATTTCTATTGGTTTATGGACTAACTAGTGAGAAATGTGACATAACCTAGATCGGAGTATCTTCGGTATTTTAAGAAACTCTATCAAGAGATAAAGTTCTTAATCTTGAATTTACGTCTTTTGTAATGCTTACTTAATAAAACTTATTTATTTAAAAAAAAAAGAAAGTAAAGTGCTTTGCGTTGTTTCCAATGATTCCTTCCGGAAGCTGTATCGTGAGGTTGAGTTCTGAGTTTTGTAATTCGAATTATTTTTTGTCCCAATTCTAAATAGCTACTAATTAAAATTACATTAACCTTCAATTTTCCCCTGTTGTTATGTATACGCCTCAATCAAGTATTTTTACTGATCGTAAGTCAGAGCTTGACCACTATACCACTTGATGGTAGGTGGTGATGGGGCTCTAGATGGTAAAACGCCATGTCTTAGCGTAACAAAAGCCTATTCACACTTGCCACGAAGACGTCCTTATTGAATTCGCATGGAAAGACGGACGTCAGCAAATTGTTCCACTCCTTTGATAAACGGAATACGAAGCAAATCGTTCGGCGGAATATTGACAAAATAGAGGTGAAGTCCAGCTAATCAACTGGTTGTCCGATGGTGGAAAGGGGAGAGAGGGGTTAAAGCATGTAAGTATAGTAAAATGGACTTCCTATAATTGCGATCGTTGTCACGTAAATTCGATATTTTTTGTATACATTGTTTTACTAAATAATGGATGATTTGTCCCTACTAATTATCATAAACTCAGAATAAAGTATTAAATAACGAATAAATAATAAACAAGGAAATACAATTTAATAAGAAATAATCAAAATGCCATTAAAAACACGGAAATGAAAGTAAACGTAAATAATACGAAAGTGATGTTGTCTGAAACGGAAGAAAGTAAAACGATATCCGAAATAAGAATGTTGTTATGCAATTGTATTCCAAAATATTTTACAAGATAAATCGGTTATTGTTAGATTTTTTTCCTTTTGTGTCACATTGACATCTCCATGTTGCTGAGTATTGTCAACTTTATTTGTTTTCTCTTTTTCACCGAAACTCTGTGCATTTATTATTAATTATTACCAATTTATTATTACTTTGTAGATAACAGTGCTGGTTACAAAAGAACTAATATAATTTATAAATTGTTATTTAGTTTTAAGAATTAATTCGTGATTTTTCTTGTCCAAAATAAAAAAGAGAACAAAAAACAAACAAAAAGAAGGATAGTTTTTTTTGTTTGTTTTTTTTTTGTTCGTTTTTTTTTAAAGAATATTAACAATGCTATAAACATTACTAATATTCCCCTTAACCACTCGTGGTAAGCTTAAATTGCTTGTGTTACGAGTGGTTCACGCCAGTAGTCGAAAGGCGGATTCGAACCCACTTCCTTTTTAAGTTCGCGGTCCGCGCCCTGCCCTTAGGCTACTGTCGCTTGTGTTGGTTGATGAGTTTGTGTATTTAAGATGATGTGTCGAACAGGAAAGGATGTACAGAGCGTAGCTAAAAGGAGCTCTTCATTCCATTCTATTGTGGGAAGTCAGAATATGTCAATAAAAAAGCAAGTATATGAATTCACAATGCCGTTTTAGTCCCTACCTTAATGTATGGTAGTGAAAATTGGGCGTGGAAAAAAAGGTGATTACGAAGTGTGTTAGACTTTGAATAAGAGGTTGTGAAAATGCGTGGTAGGAGATTGCAAGAAGATGCTGTAACCAGGATTAAGAAAGGAATGCTTTGGTGGTTCGGTCAGGTAGAAAGAATAAATGTGGAAAGGGTGACAAAGCCAATTCACGCTGCAGAAATGTTTGGCAGGAGCAGCAACGGACAGCTTGCCGGGACAAACTTGTGTCTGAAGTCGAGTCTTTGCTGAACAGAGTCTCGGATTGGGGACGACTAAATCTAGTCCAGTTTAACCCCCAGAAGACACAAGTTTGGGCGTTAACCGCTAAAAAGAACCCCTTTGTCGTATCCCCTCAGTTTCAAGGCACTCCCCTTGTTGCCTCAGCCAGTATCGGAATCCTCGGCGTCGACATATCGAGTGACGTGCAGTTTCGTGGTCACTTGGAAGGGAAGGCCAAATTGGCCTCTAAAAAGCTTGGCGTGCTCAGCAGAGCGGGACAGTATTTCATGCCGGCACACCGCCTGCAACTTTACAAGGCGCTCCCCAGTACCAGCTCCTTCCACTTGACCGCATCCAGCGCAGAGCGGCTCGAATCGTCGACGACCGAGTGCTTTCCGATCGGCTCGATTTACTGGCGCTGCTAAGAGATGTTGCATCTCTTTGCGTATTTTATCGCATCTATCACGGGGAGTGCTCTGAGGAATTGTTCGGATTAATCCCAGCCGCCAAATTTCGTGAATGTACTACACGACAAACGTCCCGATACCATCCACACCATCTGGATGCTTGGCGGTCCACCACTGTACGTTTCACAAGGAGTTTTCTTCCACGTACAACCTGTGGAACTCTGTGGAATAGTTTACCACCGGCGATTTTTCCGGACCGATACGACCTTGGGACCTTCAAGAAAAGAGCTTACTCCTTTCTAAAGGGCCGGCAACGCACCCGCAATTCTCCTGGTGTTGCGGTTGATCATGGGCGGCGGTAGTCACTTAACATCAGGTGAGCCGCATGCTCGTTTGCCCCTTCTTCTATAAAAAAAACAGCTTAGATGGAAGTTTATCGATCAAATTCGCGATATATTGAAGATAAGTCAAATTAAGAGTACCCTTTTAACTCTTTATATATTATAACTCTATTATCTACACCTTCACTGACGAGTATGTATACTTAGGTATTCTGCCTACCACTCCGGGTGAAAGGCGTGAGTATTTATGTTGTGTTTATGTTGTATGAAAACGAAAATGCTGATATTCTTTCACCCCTAATTAAGGCGAAATATCTTATTATGACACATGAAACACAACAGAGTTATGCTGTCATTTTCGTTAGTATTTTACGATATCTTTTTTCTATAGAATAAGGTGATAAACCACCTTATGGTAAGTGTATCATCATCATCATCATCATTACAGCCTTTCACAAGTCCACTGCTGAACATAGGCCTCCCCCAAGTAATGCCACAAAGCACGGTCCTGAGCCACCTGCATCCATCGACTTCCTGCATGTCTTACCAGGTCGTCACTCCATCTAGTGGGGGGTCGCCCTACACTACGCCTACCGGTACGAGGCTGCCACTCGAGAACCTTTCTTCCCCATCGGTTATCGGTTCTTCGAGCTATATGGCCGGCCCATTGCCACTTCAGCTTACTAATCCGTTGGGCTATGTCGGTCACTCTGGTTTTACTGCGGATATCCTCATTTCTGAGTCTATCACGCAGAGAAACTCCGAGCATAGCCCTCTCCATAGCTCGCTGAGCGACCTTAAGCGTCCTCATACGGCCAGCAGTGAAGGACCACGTCTCAGATCCATAAGTCATCACTGGCAACACGCACTGGTTGTACAATCTAGTTTTTAGAGATTGAGGTATACCTGACGAAAAGATATGTCGTAATTTCCCGAACGCTGCCCAGCCGAGTTGAATCCGTCGATTGACCTCTCGGTCGAAGTTGGACTTACCTAGTCGGACTATTTGTCCCAGGTAAACGTATGGTAAGTGTATGCTGGACCCATAGACACCTACGTTTAACCTCGGTTAAGAATCAAAATGCAGATGCGTTGTCACCCCTGAGCACTAAGATGGAATACCTCGATTCCAGTAAAACGGGTCTCCGGTTCTATACACTCACCATACGAAACAAAACACAATTAAACTGCTATTTTACGCTGGTATTCTGTGAGAGCGTGGTCCTTCCCCGGCCGAGCCGCCCTATTTGTGCTACAACCATAATATAGCTGCAGCGTGTACGTAAAATTCAAAATTAATAAATAGACTTAATATTAATACTTAATTTTTAAGCATTTAAGTATCCCAACCAGATGAGAACACAATAGAAATACTCTATCATGGTCATCATCATTATTACAGCCCTTCACAAGTCTACCGCTGAACATAGGCCTTCCCCAAGGAATGCCAGCTTCCTGCGTATCTCACCAGGTCGTCACTCCATTTAATGATCCAACTGATTTAATTCAGCTGATTAGTCAGGTATAACTCAAAACTTGAAAACTAGATTGTACAACCAGTGCGTGTTGCCAGTGATGACTTATTGAGACCTGATCCTTGACTGAAATACAATATAACAAATATAAATTATTTTTCTGTAGTTAATTCATGATGATAAAATTGATAACTATAGTTAAGTTTTACTTAAACACATTTAAAGACATTTGGACCTATATATTATGTTGACCCTTCTTATTCAATGGCGGGTCGTTTCGGCTTATCGTAACCATTAGGGTTCATCGCCACAATATTGCTTACCGTATAGTAGCCACAACAAAATACGTTTTTGTATTTGTGCCATATACACAAAATAGTATGCGGCGTCCTAGTGAGCTTAGAAGAAAACCTGTGTCAGGAGTCCCCGCTCTTCCTTATCTGTAATAAATATTAATAATAATAAAATATTATAAATATTAATAAAAATAATAATCCTAAATAGATAAAAACTTTGTACCAAAAAAAAATTAAACCGCCGAAAAAAATTAAAGGCAAAAAAGAATAAACCTTTTTCTTTTACCTTAATAACTAAGTTATAAAACTAATGTTAGTATACCTAAGTATTTTTAGTGGACGCCAAACAAGCAAATTAGTTAATTAGGTACTTAATTAAAATAATGCATTGTTAATTTGATTTGGTTATTTCTTTAAATTTAAGGTAATTTAGTGATCTTTGTTCATTGATTGCTTAGCGCCGACTCAAAATTACTTAGGGATACTTACATTAGTTTAAGAACTTAGTTAATAAGGTAAAAGAAAAAGATTTATTATTTTTTGCTTTACAGTTTTTTCGGCGGTTTAATTTTTTTAGGAAAAAGTTTTTTTTTATAATTTTTGTGGCTATAATCTACTAATTACTTCATGCTCAATTTTCGATTACTTTTCAAATAGCTACTTACTTTACTTTAACTATTAACTGTTATGTAATCCTACTATTATTTGTTTAAAGCTGTAATCGACCTCGGAAAGAAAGTGTTTGCCAAAGGGCAGGCATATGTGGCACTGATTAGAGTAAAACACTTGAGGGTACTGCTTTATCTGATCTGGATTAAAAAATGGTATTACACAAACCTCACGATGACCGAGCTTTAGCAGAAATGCAGAGACTGAGAAGTCTACACACAAGAAACTGACAGGTCTAAAGCTCATTCATCGTGAGGTTGTTTTTGTAAGGTAATGTAATTATTATGTTATGTTGTATTACAATACTCAGCATAAAAAATGTGAGTGAATAATAAATCACCCCTATTTTACCACCCTTAGGTTAATTTTTTTCCAAATTTATATGGGACCAGTTTCGAAGTATATACCCCATCCAATATTAAATAATTATCAAAATTGGACTACTCTGTAATAAATCACTCCTCTTTTCCCACCCTTATGGTCATATTTTATTTCCAAATTTATATGGGACCAATTTCGAGGTAAACCCTTTTCATTAAAAAAGGACATCAAAATCTGACTGCTCTGTAAAAAGTTATGCGAGAACCTCTTCCGTTTTTTCGTCGATTGAAAAGCGTATAGTTACATAATTATTAAATTAAACTAGAAACCGTCTGTATCAGATATTATATTCAAGATTAATATAAGGAGGTAATTAACGCTCTCATAGAATACCAGGTAAAATATCAATTTAATGCTGCTGTTTCGTATGGTGAGTATAGAGAAGCCGAGACCCTTTTTTACTGAAAACGAGATATTTCTACTTAGTCCTTAGGTGTACCAACGAGTTACTAAATCGAGTATTTAATTAAGGATGAATGAATATGTCTATGGGCCATAGCTTCTACTTACCATCAGGTAGACTGTGTGCTCGTTTGTCACGGTTATTCTATAAAAAAATATTTTCCCAGACGGGCTTCAAAGAAACCAACGAGTGACTTTAGTGGCAAATATTCTGTAGACGCCATTATCTTTATCTCTACTTAATACAATTGAATCGTTCTGTCATTAACTGTGAAAACTTTGTTGCGTATTTACTGTCTAATTTAATATTCGTTAAGTGCGCCTCAGTCAAGCTTAATCAAGTTAAAACAACGGAGAGCTTAGGAAGGAAGATGGTGGGTGTTTGCCGCCTATTTGTTGAGGTAAATGAACTGATGCGACTGATGGTTTGCACATTTGAGTTATCGGAGCGATCGTCAGCTGTTTATACAAATATTACAAATGTATATGTGACAAATATTAATTGTTCTGAATCTGGATAGAAAGGTCAAAGTTAAAGTCAAATATTTTTTAAAATTACCTCTTTTTGAAGCACTTTTTAAAAGTTAGATACGTTACGCCATTTGTTTACCGAGTTTCCACTACGAGAGACATTTGAAAAAATTAGAAAATAATAGGATTATTCCACTCGTATACTATTTTTTTAAAAGTATTTTTTACTTTTACTTCAAAAATTTCGATGGACGAACAAGTGAAATACCCAATTTTCAATTATGCAGTTATTATACAAATTATATTAGAATCTCATTTTCTTCATTATTAGCTCATAAAAGTACAACAGTGGAAATGATCTCTCCTCTGTTTTATAAATTTTGGTCGATTTCAAAAATAGAAGAGGTACGCAATTCGACTCCCCTTCAATAGATATTATTTATTATACAAATCACAATAGTGACCTGTAATATCCCTCTACAAGATGCAGGAGTGTACAAGCTTGATTGTGAATGTGATCACTATTACATAGGATATTGAAAAAAATCCATAAAAACCCGCGTGAAAGAACATATCTCTGGTGTGAAGCACCGACGCTCCGGGAAGTCTGCACTGTGTAAACATGTAAAGGATCGTTCCAACCATTATATCAGATTTGATAGACCACAAATCCTTGCAAAAGAACCCCGATTCCTACCAAGGATGATTCGTGAGGCTATTGAAATTAAAAAGATGGAGAGAGCGAAGATGGCTGGGTGCTACCATCTGCTTGCGATCCTATAATTAATTAAATTAAATCCAAACCCAAGCTACGCTGTATCTTCTGCATATCAATGATATGTTCCAAACCGGTAACATTCGTTGCTATGCGGATAACAGCATTGGTGATGCTCTGTACACCGACCGTGCCAATATTTCTCGGAAAAACTTCTCCAAGTACCGTGACAAACTTGTGTCTGAAGTCGAGTCTTCGCTTAACAAAATCTCGGATTGGGGGCGACTAAATCTAGTCCAATTCAATCCCCAGAAGACACAAGTTTGCGCGTTAACCGCTAAAAAGAACCCCTTTGTCGTATCTCCTCTGTTTCAAGGCACTCCTCTTGTTGCCTCAGCCATTATCGAAATCCTTTGCGTCGACATATTGAGTGACGTGCAGTTTCGTGGTCACTTGGAAGAGAAGGCCAAATTGGCCTCTAAAAAGATTGACGTGCTTAGCAGAGCGGGACAGTATTTCATGCCGGCGCACCGCCTGCAACTTTACAAGGCGCAGGTTCAGCCGCACATTGAATACTGTTCCTGTCTTTGGGCAGGGACTCCCCAGTGCCAGCTCCTTCCACTTTACTGCACCCAGCGCAGAGCGGCTCGAATCGTCGACGACCGAGTGCTTTCCGATCGGATCGGTTCACTGACGCTGCGAAGAGATGTTGCATCTTTTTGCATTTTCTTTCGCATCTAGCACGGGAAGTGCTCTGAGTAATTTATCCCGGCCTCCAAATTTCATGAACGCACTACGCGGCAAAGCTCCCGATACCATCCTCACATCTGGATGCTTGGCGGTCCTCCACTGTACGTTTTACTAGGAGTTTTCATCCGCGTAAGAAATCTCTGTGGAATGGTTAACCACCGGCAATTTTTCCGGTTCGATACGACCTAATAACCTTCAAGAAAAGAGCTTACTCCTTACTAATAGGCCGGTAACGCACCTGCCATTCCCCTGGTGTTGCGGTTGTTTATGGTCGGCGGTAGTCA
The DNA here is from genome assembly GCA_036936625.1 of Parnassius smintheus behrii. NCBI lineage: Eukaryota > Metazoa > Arthropoda > Insecta > Lepidoptera > Papilionidae > Parnassius > Parnassius smintheus. The sequence continues at coordinate 50,711,805 of JAUPFT010000014.1, forward strand.
CTTAACATCAGGTGAACCGTATCCTCGTTTGCCCCCTCTCCTATAAAAATAAAGTACACTACTGCAAGACTTCAAGAGCTCGTTTTGCGTAGATTGGACCAAAAATTAATAATTAAAAGTTGAACCTTCGTTAGTTAGCCTTCGTTAACTTAGACATCTGGACGTCAAACTCCTCATATCCGTGACCGTGGGCGCTGCAGTGACCGAAACGTAGGGAATTTAAAGAGTTAAAATTAAACGCGATAAAGTCCGTAAAATCAGTTTTAATCTAATTCATCTTTTATTAAATAGGTTATCCATAATGGACATTCTCATATAAAGTCGAAAAATAAATTACGCCACGAAAGTTGAAATACGGGATAATTTTTAATGTAAATATTTCAACAACCTACTATTTCTTAGGTCTTTCAAAAGGGTCGAAAAAATATTTTTTTTATAAAAAGCTGACTTCAAAGAACTGAAAAGATTACTCCACATTATTGTTTCTGAATAACCGACTTTATTTTTCTATACTGTAAGTCTTAGCAGTGACTTCAAAGATATTATGTAGAAATTATTTTATTCTGAGTTCTTTGAAATCAGGTTTTACTTTTAATACAGTTCTTTCAAGTGATTCCTTTCTATTCTAAATCAACAAAAACAAACTATAGTATAGTTAATATCCAAGTAATAACGTAAAATAAATTAAATATAGTATTAATTTATTCGCCTACCAACTGATAATACATCTTCATTTTGTAATACATTAGTGGCTGAGGGCTGTGTACCACTGAGACAGGTCGCATAGAGAATATTGTGGAATAATATAATAAAAGGGTATGGAAGCCCTTGTGTGAATATTGTTCGCATACTGCTCCGTCTTCTTTGGTTTTGCTGTTACATATTCTTGGAGGATCGGCGTGCATATTGGTACAGATTCGTGAACAAGCTTGGCTTTCACCGGTTTGTGCTGTTTTTTCTCTGGTAAGTGCTCCAATTTGATTGGTTCTGAAGTGTATATTGTTATAGGTTTTGGTGATGCAGATGCTGAGGGAAAATTAGTGATGCCGACATCTGTGATAAATATTTTTGAATTTTATATTGACAACAACCAATTTCACGGAAACTATTGCGATTTATTTGACTTAGTATTAGTTTTTGACGTTTCGAATGCTTTGCATCATACGTCGGAAATTAAAATAAATCAAATTAAGCTCAATAAAATCCATAAAATTAGTTTCAATCCATGTGTACACACATCCGAGTAAATATGAGAAATCATTATGAATTAAATATTTTAGTTAAACCTTTATTATAATATATTATACAAACTATATAATACAATGATGAGTGACAAGAAGCGGAGACCCTTTGAAATAGTAATATGGTGTTAAACCTTTTTGTAATATAAGTGTAGATATTGATATATCACAGCTTCGGCTTCCTGTCAGGTAGACTGTACTCGTGTATCGCTATTAGCGTACATTTGTAACGCGTTGTCAGTTCTAAGCTATGTCTATAGTTGTAATACTCTAGGTCATCGGGAAGTTAATTGAAAATTGATCGCAACGTTTATATCGAACAAATAGAGAAGAAAACAAGTTAATAAAACCGTAGTAAAAAGCTATGAATTGATATAACTAATGCAATTGCGGCCAAAATCTTTTTCTTTATAAGGCCATATCGTCGTAAGGGATTTATTAAAAAAAACTATAACTGATGTTGTAATCATCTAGCTAATTTTTTTTAAAATTAAGTCTCAAGATATTCAATGACCGTTTTTCGGTAACTGAGTGTTTATTTTCTGGTCCTTAAGCAAAGATAAGTAGCACTACCGTTTCAATAATTAAAAACTGGCAATACTCACAATAAATATGCGAGATTCCATCTTGATCAAATTAATTTTTCCAAGTGATTTACCCCGGCAACCACACACTTTTATAACCACAGATAATGTCCTAAGGACTTTGTTACGCCACAAATAAGGAACAATTGATTACGCCATAGTCGCATAACCTTTTCGCGGCAAGTTTTGTAATAAGGAAAAATAGTTTCAATGAATTAGAGGAAGTTACTTCTTCGAGTTATTAATACACAACCCATTACATCATATGTTCTGAAAGTCTATTTTTGAAACGCACTTAACTCTTTTGTTATTATTCTTCTTGTTATGTGGAGAGAATTACATGGTCATTTGTTTGTCGTAAAGAGGGGCTACTGGTAAGGCAAAAAATACCTTATTTTCATTGATATTTAAAAAACAATACAATTTCTTTAATCAGTATCTTAAATTCAAATACATTAACTAAGCTGGGGTTTCCTTTAAAGTACCTACATCTATCCCTGTGTTAGGGGACTCCGCTCTTCGATAACAATTTTACAGATTACGTAAAAGGTCGCATCTATAGAGGTTTAACTTGAATACGTTTGTGTATATGGGTGTAAGCGTGTGTGCCAACGTATGCCAACGCATTTGTAAGTGTTTGTGTGTGTGTGTGTGTGTGTGTGTGTGTGTGTGTGTGTGTGAAAGAGAGAAAGAGAGTGTGTGTGTGTGTGTGTGTGTATGTGTTTCTTATCATATTTCCTGCCCATTTCCACTTAAGTTTTTTCACTATGTATGCGACATCTGTAATTCTTGCCTTGCTTTTTATATTTGTTTGTTGATAAGATTGAAGAAGTTGATAAGGAACAGAAGGGGAAAATGGACAAAAAATGTGACTGTATGGTACCCTAGAGATGGAAAACGACAGAAAGGAGGTCAGAAATTTAAATGGGAGAATGATAAAATTTATGAGGGAGGATGAATTAGAGGAAATAGCCACAACAATATGATGAAGAAGCCTAAGCAAGCTGATAATAACGTTACCGATGTGGAAGATTAAATTGAATTGTTATTACAAGGTATAATTAAGTCAATACAATAATTTACAAAATGTTAAAAATAATAATAATTCTCGAAATGTAATATATTATCAGAAATAAAGGCTACTTGAATTTGAATGTGTGTGTGTGTGTGTGTGTGTGTGTGTGTGTGTATGTGTGTGTGGACGCGTGTGTGCGTGAGTGCGTGCGTGGGTGTGTGGTGCAACAAAATATCTCGGCAACGGTGATGAGGAGCAGTATGAATGGTCTCACATCACACATCTGATACTGCGGTTGCCATTCAGCCTTCTAAGCTTGATGGAGAACAGGAGGAGGCTTATGTCCCGAGGTCCTCATTAAGAATTAAATAAGAACAAAGATGATCCCCGAAATAAGAGGAAGATAAGACCTAGAAGGGATATAATATGCAGGTACAGTTTCTGTTTTGACTGCCTCATTGATGTGGTGGCTGTAAGTGGTCGGCTGCTGATCATGAGTTCATGGTTGGGCCAAAAAAATCAGCTATTGAGTTTTTCGGTAGTTTACATACAATTAACACAGAAGAATAAAAATTCATGTCTTAATGTAAACTACCCACTCAGTTCAATATAAGGCAGATATATCGATATTACGAGTACTGACAGACACTTAGATATTACTTCCTAACACTTTATTTACATGTGTATGTACAGATAATAGATTCAGATTCTTAAGCCGTTATGATTTGATATTATACTTGAATTACCTTTAATGGTGACCGGAATTAGAAATAAAGGAAAACAATTTGACCTAGGTCTTAACTCTAGGTCTCCACATAGCCTAGTGATATAGAACCAATGTCACCTGCATTCTAGATATGGTCGCTCAAGACCACTTGAGCACGAATGAATAAAGTTAAATACCCGATTTAAAGATAAATTGTAAGTTCACTTGTGTTACTCGTATATGACAAATGTGAATGAAAACTATAAAATAATACTTTTTTAAATAGAATATTTTTTTTCATATCGCATTCTGGTCTGAGACTTACAGATAAAAAATAATGTAAACACTGCTACTTGCCTTGCGTGACTAAAATGAAATTGAAATAATAAGGATTTTACATCAGGAGCTCGCTCTGAAATACGCTCTCGTGGATCGGAAACTATAAGTACTTGCCGGAGCTGTGCTCGAAAATTATCGCGCCAGGCTTTACTAGGACCGGGACATCATCGAAGACAGCACTATTCTTGCGAATAAGCCCGATATTGTGCTGATGGACCGGGCACAGTCAGGATATTTTTCGTCGACATTACCATTCCGTATGACGCGAACCTCGTGAAAGCATACAAAATATCTGGTCCTGACTCACGAGGTGACTGACATGTGGGGTGGTCTGCGAACTGAAGTTATTCATGTGATCGTCTCTGCAAACGTGCTAATCCCGGTCAGCCTCTCGGATCATCTGAGACGGTTGGAACTCAAATGCAGAAGGCGGTATCGGAATGTCCCTCATAATAATAGTTTAGTATATAAGTAAAGATATTGCACGCCATTATCATTGTAGAATGTACCATGATAATTACGTACACATATTCTAAGGGCTTTTTTGGTCTTATAGACTGAACACTTCGTGCATTTCGGATGATGCAGAAATCATGACCTGAAATGAAAGTTATAAAACTCATAAAGAACTCCGGTCCCAGATTTCCTCGAAACAGGCTTTCCTTAATATTGCCTATTGTTTATTTCTTTCGCTTAATAAAACTTTTTCTTCTTAATTCAATGCTCGGACCTGTTACAGACTTCGATTCCTTAAAGCTTTCCTTTTAAGAGACTCGTTAGAAACTTTTCATATTACATTAAGGAGCGCAATCATATAGAAGTCGCTCGGCGTAAATAAATTTTGTCGCAAACGAAAATAATACGAATTATCTTCTTAATTAAGAAGTTCAATTTATGCCCTCGTATTAAAGATCATTTACCTTAGCTTTTGTACGTATGTCGTTAATGAATACTTAAGGATCTTAGTAACTCGTTTTACGTCGAAGGTATTAAGAATTAGTAATTTATTTAGCAACATAAAAATTAAGAATAAAATGTTCGCTACTTGATAAATTGATAGATTAAACAAGTATTGTGTTTAGGTATACATAATAAATAGTTATAAAAAGTTACAGTATTTGTGATTTCCAGTACTGGGCACAGGAGATTTAGGTACCAGGTGCTTGGCAGTGAAGGGAAACATCGTGAGGAAGCCTGCATGTCGGAGAAATTAAAACAAAATCGAAGACATGTGAAGTCTGTCAATACGCATTGCGATTGCACGGCGGACACTTTCTTGACCTTTATATCTCTTAGAAATAACAAATTGAATTAATTTAATACAAAACCTTATCCTATTTATATCTGTGCACAAATTTTATTCAGATAATAACTAAACTCTATTTGTCAACTTATTACAATATCTAATACACAGATGTACCGCAAAGAATTAAACTAAATTAAAAGATCTTGACGCGTTAATTTTTTTTTTCATATAAAATTGATGTGGCGAACGATCTACCAGTCTTCAGTCCAGTGACGCCTGTAGCCAACGTCAAACAAAAAGCTAGAGATGCGGACTCGAATTAATGTGACAACCTTTATACTGACTTACTACACAGTTAGCAGCTGTAAACAGAGGAGTGCACGCTCTGCTATTTGAGAGCAGAAATAGTTAGACGATGGTAACTTCCCAGTCGGACACATAGGCAAAAATAGCATCCTACTACCTACTAAATTGAAAAGTTTAATTTTAATTTGTAATTCTCGACGTTTAGCTAAATAATAATCGCCAATCCGCCCGCCAAGCGAAGCGATTATAGAATTTTTTTCTTAAAACTAAACTTAGAAGTACATTTTCAATTAAATTTTCATTTTAAAATGTAAATTATAAAAGTCGTTTTATGCAACAAAAATTATAATTGTTAATTTTTGTTAATCGAAATAACATCGGTAAAGTTCTGAGCTTTGCCTTAAATAAACTTGCAGGCGCTTTCTGAAATAACGTATATAAAAGCATACAATTTATAATACGTGGTAGAGCCATGTTGTAGCTATATTAGTAGTATAATTATAGCACGAATAGGTTGGCTCGACCGGGGAAGGATCACGCTCTTACAGAATACCAGCGTAAAATAGTAGCTTAATGCTGCTGTGTTTCACATGGTGAGTATAGAGAACCGGAGACCCTTGTTACTGGAAACGAGGCATTCCATCTTAGTCCTCACGGGTGCCACAGCGTCCACTTACCATCAGGTGAACTGTGTGCTCGTTTGTCACCCTATCCTATAAAAAAAAATTAACAGCTTAACGCTGCTGTGTTTCGTGTGGTGAGCATAGACCCCTTTTACTGGAAACGAGACATTCCATCTAAGTCCTCACGAGTGACAACGCATCTGCATTTTTATTCGAAGTCGAGGATAGATGTTGAACTGTGTACTCATTTATTAACCTTACCTTATTTAAAAAATACAAACAATTGTAAGTCTTTTGAATCAGAGAAGGATATTGTCACAGAAAAACAAGAAGAATTAAAAATAATGTTTCGACGCCCATTAAAAATGAGATTATAATTATTATAAGTAAAGTAAAACATAATAAATTGTTTTGCAATTTAATATTGAAGATATACATATGTAACAAAAATGCGACTAAGGGAGGATTTCCTATGTTAAAAACTTTAAGCTCCCTTATCCACTGCATGCATATTTGTCCAGCGCCAAGTAACCGTTCGACATTCGGGGGACAAAAAGTTACTTAATTCAATAATATGCCTTTACTATTACTGAAAAATATTATATCGTTATATCTTAAAAAACGTGAAATCGAACGTCAAAGTTTTTTCCCGGCAATTAAACTATAATTTTTTATCTCAATTAATATAAAGTATTTTATAAACCATTCGATTAAGAATTTAATCAAATATTATGTATGTCCAAATTGTGTCTAAAATAAGATATATTGTCTAAGGGGTGAAAGCTGTCCATTCCACACTGTTTCCATTATTTACTCGCTCTTCACGGACGTACAATTTAATAAACACAAAATGTAAACTGTATTCAATCTGTGTTTTATTATATAAAATGGATCTGTCCTAAAGGGATTAGTTTGTAAATGTTGTAATTGAATTTATTGCCTTTAAACCGACAGCTTTCTCTTGTGTATCAGATGTTTCATCTTAAATTATTTGTAAGTAAGTGACGTTCAAATAAAGCAACAGGGGCCGCCGAGTGTGTTTCACAATGAATGTACAATTATATTTTAACTTTATTGAGTATTATAGTCAGTGATGGATGATGACGGATTTTTTTTAAATAACTGGCTAAACCTCTTTAATATTTTCATTAATAATTTAATTATAAATAATATAATATAATAGCCATGCTACAGCTATAATATAGTTGTAAGATATAGCACGGACTGGTCGCCTTGACCAGAGAAGGTCCACGATTTCATAAAATAGCAGAATAAAAATAGCAACTTAAGGCATTATTTATATATTTCATAATAAGATTAGTGTAGAAAACCGAAGACTATTTTACTGGAAACGAGGCGTCCATCTTACTCCTTAGGGGTGACAATGCATCTGCATTTTGATTCTTAATCGAGCATTCACTTACCATTAGGTGGAGTGTATGCTTGTTTGTCACATTTAATTAAATTTGTTTTTTATGGGAATGGGGGCAAACGAGCATACGGTACACCTGATGGTAAGTGGATGTCATGGGCGGCGGTATCCACTTACCACTTTACACTGCAACACCAGGGGAATTGCAGATGCATTGCAGGCCTTTTAAAAAGAAGTAGGCTCTTTTATTAAAGGTTACTTTAGTTATTTCCATAGTATTATGTCGTATGGTATTTTGCTATGGGGACACGCGACTGACACTGAAATTATATTTATTTTACAGAAATCATTCGAGCAACATTAAAACATTAAAACCAAAAGAGTCGCTGCGAAAACAATTTAGGGAAATTAATATATTAACTCTGGCCTCTCAATACATTTATGAAAATGTAATGTACGTACACAAAAATAAAAGTAGTTTTGCAAAAATAAGTGATATTCATTCTGTAAATACTAGATACAGACACAAGCTAGTAGTACCAGTTACTCGACTCCACCAAGTCAGTAATTCATTCTTGGGGCAATGTATACGCTTTTACAACATAATTCCAGAAAATATACAAAATGTGTCATACACAAAGTTCAAAAATATTATTAAACTAAGTTAAGCTAACACGTGGGAAGGGTGATCGCTACCAAGCTATTTCAAATTTGTCTTGTGTTGTTGTTTATAAACATGATAGTTAGCTATTATTGAAAAAAAAAATTGTCCCGCTGGGTTTCTTGCTGGTTCTTCCCAGGGCAGAGGTTTTTTGTGAACCCGTGGTAAATGAAAAAAGTCACTTTCAATAAGTATTGTTATAATCCACATTGAATAAAAAAGTTTCCGTTTCTGTTTCTGGTCCCTAAGTCGTATCGGTCCGGAAAAATCTCTGGTGGTAGTCGATTCTACAATGAAGCTGTGCGAGGAAGAAAAGTCACCCATATGGTATGGATGGTATCGCAAGTTTTGTCGCCATGTGCGATGGTGAAATTGTGCGGCTGGAATTAGACCGAACAATTACTCAGAGCACTCTCCGTGGTAGATGCGATAAAATACGCAAAGAGATACAACATCTCTTCGCAATGCCAGTGAGCCAAGCCGATCGCATAGAGCTCGATCGGCGACGATTTGAACAGCTCTGCGCTGGATGCGTTCAAATGAAAGGAACTGGCACTGGGGAGCCCCGGCCCATAGATGGGACCAGTATTCTATTTGCGACTGAACCTGCGCCTTTAACCACTAATCGCCTAATTACCACTAAGTACTCAAAATAAACATTATGTATCTTATAACTAGTCTTAATTATCTTAATTATGACAATCCAGAAAGGTTCAAAATAAATATAAAACAGTGAATCGCGGGCTTAAAAAACTAGCTTAAAAAAATTCTTTTATGGGAAATGGTCCAAATAGGACTGCCACTCAGGAAACACTAAGATGTGTCATCCTAGCCCTGATTTTTAGTGGCAACATTAAGATCACATTCACACACACACATATAATATAGATTCTTTCACTCATTACAGCCCATTAAAGCTCCACTGCTGATCAAAAGCCTCCCTTATTACGAATCAAAATGCTGATGCGTTGTCAACCGTGAGGACTAAGATGGAATGCCTCGTTTCCAGTAAAAAGGGTCTTATTCTGTGAGAGCGTGGTCCTTTCCCTGTCGAGCCGACCCATTCGTGCTACAACCATACTACTAATATAACTGCAGCATGGCTCTACCACGTATTTATTAAACGGTACGGTACTGTTACGGTTATAGCGTATTAAAGTCCACTAGTGAACATAATCTTGCTCCCATAGATTGGCTCATAGGGGTGATTTTGCCATAGTTGTTACGCTTGGGAAGCGGGTTGGCGACGACATTTTTTATTTTTAGTCGTTAGCAAGACTCTTCAGCCCATATCCTGGTTTGTTTCCCTCTGTCGCCTCTTACGACACCCACGGGATGAAACGGGGTAGGTAATGGATTTTCTTACACCGCCACTAGGTACACAATAACTAAGGAAAATTTTATTAGGATTCTACTTAATAATCAGTCTAAAGATGTAGTACTAGTTAACAATATAAAACATACTCTTTATTGCACATCAAGAAAACAAATTATGTAATAGAAAACAAACATATAGGGGAAACGAAATGCCTTATTATTGCTATACAGCAATTTCTTCCAGACATCGCACAAAGCGGAAATAAAACGGCAGAAATTCTTATTGCGCAAAATATGAGCAAGGAGGCTAACGCAGAGATGCTCTAAATGACAGACACAGATCATAAAAAGACTGTAGAAAAGACTTTTTTGTAGAATAAGGGAGTGATGGTTAGTGAATGCTGTAGCACACAGAATTCTACATTCCATTCTCCATTTAAAATCAAACAGCGGATACGTTTTCACCCCCGAGGACTAAGAAAGAATGCCTCGTTTCCTGTGAAAAAGGTCTCTGGTTCTCTACCATACAAAGCACAAGCTACAATTAAGCTGCTATTTTATGCTATGTTGTGCTACAACTTTAATATAGTTGTGGCGTGGCTCTACCATTTATACTTAACATATATAATTTATACTCAATTATATTCTTTACTATAAACCTGACTTCAGATGTATATTACATGTATTAAATATTTCCGAATAATGAGAGCAAAAGTGGCACAGAATACGTTGGGCTTGAATGAGTTCATTATATTAACCCTAAAATCCTAAATAAGATGGACGACTATTTGGCCCAAATTCCCAGAATATGATTACACACGGTACACAGTGATTTATTACGTACTAGACGCTCGGTTTAGAAAATATATAATAATAGTCTTCTTCTTTCCCTACTCCTTCGTCATCGACTTGCCGCACATCCGAATCAAACGGATCTTCTTTATCCTTCTTCATGCGTATAGTAAGGGAAAGGTGGCATACTTTTCCTATCATCTGACTCTCCATCTGATTACAACGTGGGTGTCCATAAGGAAAGAGTGAATAGGCTTTTTTCAAGCTAAGTTGGTGCACTTCACCAGCTTCAGCTCCATCACCATTTATTTTATAAAAGAAGGGACACACAAGCATGCAGCTCACCTGATGGTAAGTGGCGACCATGAACAACTACAATTTCAGCAGGTGTAATGTCGGCCTTTTAAAAAAGAGTAAGCTCGTTTCTTTAACTTCTTGGACCACTCCCAGTAAATCGCATAGTAGTGGATAGCCAAGCATCCGGATGGTATGGATGATATTGTGAGTTTTGTCATGATATACGTTAGATGAATTCGGCCGCTGAAATTAATCCGAAAAATTCCTCAGAGCACTCCCCGTGGCAAATGTGATACAAAAAGAAAAGGAATGCAACATCCGTTCGCAGTGCTGGTGAATTTACCATGAGGTGGGTTATTAGTCAAGCACTGGTTTAGAATAGTTAAAAACGCAGCTGCAACTCTTGATCAAATTGAATCTCGATCTCGTATTATGTAAGACGTCGAAATAACCTCCTTGTTGAAGAAAAACAGTGACATAGACTTTTGGTGTCATACAAATTTCAGCATTTGCCGTGTAGTGGATCGGTGTAAGATAATTCACTACCTTATATTATCTCTTGGGTGAAGTAAGCGGCGGCAGAAGGAAATAGTAGGCTCAAGATGGACTAGTAGAAAATGAAATAATACTAGTTTTAACGGAATTTATCGCGTGTATTTAACTTTTTTACCCGACGTTTCGAGAGCTTTACAGCACCCATGGTCACGGGAAGGACTGAGATGTTCAACGTCCAGCTGTCATAGTTAACCGCGGTTACCATAGATTAAAATTTTAACTTTTGTTCCGATCTACACAGTATGAGCTTATGGTATCATGGAGTCTTGCAGTTGTATGCTTGGGTTGGGATTTAATTTTATTTATTATAGGATCCCAAGCAGATGGTAGCACCCAGCCATCTTCTCTATTGAAATTAGGATGTTTTTTTGATTTCAATAGCCTCGCGAATCATCCTTGGAAGGAATCGGTGTTCTTTAGCGAGGATTTGTGGTCTATCAAATCTGATGTAGTGACGGGGGCGATCTTGTACATGTTCACAGACTGCAGACTTCCCGGAGCGTCGATTCTTCACATCAGCTATATGTTCTTTGACGCGGGTTTTAATTGATCTTTTAGTTTGTCCTATGTAGGAGAGACCACATTCACAATCAAGCTTGTACACTCCTGCATCTTGCAGAGGGACGTTACACTTAACTGATGGTAAAAACTGACCAATCTTCTTCGGCGGCTTGAAGTATGTTTTGATGGAAGCGCGCTTCAAGATGTAGCCAATCTTGTCAGTGACTCCTCTAACATATGGCAGTACAGCAGGTACACGCTCGACTGTGGCCGGCTTCACTCGTTCTCTGTGACGTAGGCGTGGGACCCGAAGCTTGTTGTCATGCAAAACTTGCTTGACATGTTGGACCCGAAGCTTGTTGTCAAGCAAGTTTTGCATGACAACAAGCTTCGGGTCCCACGCCTACGTCACAGAGAACGAGTGAAGCCGGCCACAGTCGAGCGTGTACCTGCTGTACTGCCATATGTTAGAGGAGTCACTGACAAGATTGGCTACATCTTGAAGCGCGCTTCCATCAAAACATACTTCAAGCCGCCGAAGAAGATTGGTCAGTTTTTACCATCAGTCAAGTGTAACGTCCCTCTGCAAGATGCAGGAGTGTACAAGCTTGATTGTGAATGTGGTCTCTCCTACATAGGACAAACTAAAAGATCAATTAAAACCCGCGTCAAAGAACATATAGCTGATGTGAAGAATCGACGCTCCGGGAAGTCTGCAGTCTGTCAACATGTACAAGATCGCCTCCGTCACTACATCAGATTTGATAGACCACAAATCCTCGCTAAAGAACACCGATTCCTTCCAAGGATGATTCGCGAGGCTATTGAAATCAAAAAACATCCTAATTTCAATAGAGAAGATGGCTGGGTGCTACCATCTGCTTGGGATCCTATAATAAATAAAATTAAATCCCAACCCAAGCATACAACTGCAAGACTCCATGATACCATAAGCTCATACTGTGTAGATCGGAACAAAAGTTAAAATTTTAATCTATGGTAACCGCGGTTAACTATGACAGCTGGACGTTGAACATCTCAGTCCTTCCCGTGACCATGGGTGCTGTAAAGCTCTCGAAACGTCGGGTAAAAAAGTTAAATATACGCGATAAATTCCGTTAAAACTAGTATTATTTTAATGTGTAGTGTTCGCGTAAATATAAGAAATCATTAGTAGAAAATGCTCATATGAATTTATGAGTAAATAAATAAAACACGAGATACAGCATTTTCAGGACACAGGAAGTCGATGGATAAAGGTGCCCTAGGGCTGTGCTTTAGGATGTTACTTGCGAGAGGTCTATGCTCAGCAGTGGACTTGTAATGGGCTGTAATCATGGTGATGGTGAATTTCTTTTTTAAGTTTTTTTTTTCTTCAGATAGGAACTTCCTGCAGTTACCGAATTTTACATTTACTTGCGAAATCAGTGATTCGAACATAAATTTAATTGGCAATCGAGGAAATCATTAATGAGCCTTCTCTCCATATAAATAACATACAAAAAAACCCTACGGTTTCCGTTAAGTGCGTTATCCGAGTCATTTTTTCAAACGCATAGAAATAACTTTACTTCAAACAACTCAATCATAAATAAATCAAATTAGATTTAGAATTTTTATTTGTAAATTGTTAGTGATTTTATTTCCTCCGCATTGGCCAGGGAGTAAGAGTTCATGTGATAAGAGTATGCAAAAAGACTCCGTTTACCGATTCGCATGTCAGTTAGTTCAGATATGAATAACATTTTTTCACAAGACTTAATTTAGTAAGTTACCTAAATATTGTAAACACTAAATTCCCTTTAATAACTGAAGAAAATTACTGTCATAAATGCCATACCTATATTACATATAAATGTTCCTAAAAGGATCACCGGAATGTTTGTTGCATATACATCTCACGTAAATTTATCGCGTGCCTAATTCTATCACAGCAGAAGACGAGAACTACATGGTTGGAAATTCCCCGGAAATACCTCGCATCGAATTCCTTGAAGCTTGTGCGAGCTCTGTGAAGTAGATTTACGTAAGCACATAACTCTATCATCTACTTGAATTTGCTAGTGGCTTACAGTATATACTCATAGGTACATGTTAATTAGTAAGTCAGCTTTCTTTTTGCCATTAGGCTAGCGTCGCTTAAATAAAATAGTGTTTGATTTAAATAAAACAAATAAAGTCGGAAGTATACGATTTATTAAATTATTTGACGGAAAAAATACTACTAGTTTCAAATAAGTTAGTGAACAGCGACTAGAGGGACGGCCTTAACGACGGGTGTATGGTGAACGACCGAGGTGCTGTGAGTGATAGCGGCGGGGGCTGTCTTTACCACCACTGGGGTGTGGACGGCATGAACAACAGGGGCGTGGACGATTGGAGCAGCATGGACGACTGGGGTAGCGTGTACCACCGGTACGGCGGCCTTGACGACAACAGGGGCAGCGACGAGCGGTGTACCGTGGTTGACAACTTGGCTGCTTTTCGTGACTGTAGTCTTTGCGGCTACTACTGGTACAGCGGCGTGTACCACAGGAGCTGCGTGGACAGCGGTGACTACTGGAGTATGGGCTACCAGTACACCAGGGGCTGCAGCGGCGCAAGCCAGGAGAGCGGTGAAGACAACCTGGAAATTATTAATTCATTTGTGGACTGGGTTCTTACTTAGAGGTGTGAAAATTACATAAATTAAAGAATTTAAATCAGTAAATAGGGTTGATACAAAAGTAAAATATATTAAAACATAAAGAAATTGCACTTGCTTAAATCTGCCAATTCCATTATGTTCAATCCAGCTTTTGTTTTTTATAAGAAATCGTTAAGACCCATTGAACAAGTCCGCGGTGAGAATGAACTGCTAGCTTTTAGTATTGTTTGCGATGATGTCGAGTGAGTCGGGAACGAATATAAATGCTGATCTCGATTTGATTTATAACAAAATTAGAAATTAATAATTTAATTTATTGTATCTTAAAATAAAGTAAATAAATACTAAATAGAGATAGTCTAAATTAAAACTGAAGGATTGTGTAGCAGCTGTTTTGATATACATGTTACCTTACACTTTTGTTGCGTTAGTCGTAAAGGACACCCCTGTTGAAATTTTATGATATTTAACGGCAAATGTTACAAAATCTACCAAACATTCAAGGAGGGTAAGAGTACTTTTGAATTAAATTATCTCTAACAATAATCTTTTATGTACTTTTGATACAAATATTTGGTACTAATATTTTTTTTCTGTATATTATACCATGTTTTTATCAACAAATAATGATAATTATTTAATTTATTACCGCTTTTCGGTTGTATAAACTCGGAATAAGTAAGACCATAAAAATTGGTTTTTTCTTCAATTAAAAGCTAACTACCGTAAACAAAACAAAACATAAACTCTAGAGGAGTAGACGGACTGACGGACGGACGGACGGTTTTGATTTTTTCCCATCAAATAAATTTTAACCCTACTGAATATGCAAAACAACTGAACTAGTTTATTCAAACAACATTAATTAATCAAATAATGTTTAGCACTTACAATCCTAAAAATAAGCTTTGTTCTTATTATAAGATAGTAGTTTCTAAAACTAGTCAAATTAAAAATAATATAACACTATTACAATGTAAGTCGTGGTAGCTCAGATGGCTTATTAAACGCTCGCTGTTGATATAACAGAACGCGATTAACCCGGGTTCGATCCCCGCCGACACCAATGAAATTGTTAATTGCAATTTAAGTGCTGATTTACCACGTGCTCGGCGGTGAAGGTGAACTTTTAGTACTTACAATCATAAAAATAAGCTTTGTTCTGATTATTAGATACTAGTTTCTAAAACTACTTACATTAAAAACAATATAACACTATTACAATGAACAGGTGAGAGACTTTTAAGTGCTTAAAAAGTTTATACGGATTTTGGGATGTAAGTATTAAACATCATATCTTTTTCCAAAGTTTTACCCGAAGTTTTACAAGAATATCTTATAGGCTTTCTAAATACAAAAGCCAGCCCGAATTAATTCAAGTTGAATGTTTTGACAGAGTATGTTATTGAATAACGTGGTAGAGCCATGCTGCAGTTAGATTAGTAGTATAGTTGAAGCACGAAGGGGTCGGCTCGACCGGGGAAAGACCACGCTCTCACAGAATACCAGCGTAAATTAATAGCTTAATTCTGCTGTGTTTCGTATGGTGAGTGCAGAGAACCGGAGACCCTTTTTACTGGAAACGAGGCATTCCACCTTAGTCCTCATGGGTGACAACGCATCTGAATTTTGATTTGTAATCGAGGATAGATGTAGATGTCTATGGGCCGCAGCAACCACTTACCATCAGGTGGACTGTGTGCTCGTTTGTCACCCTATTCTATAAAAACAAAAATGAGCGATTTGATAATTGATAATGTAATTTTAATACGCAATATTTGTTTAGTATAGGATAAGGTTGAATAACGAGCACAAAGCCTAGCTAATAATGGATGATGTGGTCCATAGACATATCTATCCTCAATTAAGAATCAAAATGCAAAGCGTTATCACCTTTGAGTACTAGCATGAAATGCCTCGTATCCAGTAAAAAGTATCTCCAATTCTCTACACTCACCATACGAAATACAGCTGTTATTTAGCGTAGTCCTTCCCCGGTTGAGCCGACCTATTTATGTTGCAACCACAATATAGCTGCAGTGTAGCTTGAACACGCAATAACTTATAAAAAGAAACTTACGAATCCCTGCATGTTGTTTGTTGGTATTTTCTAGAGGTTGACTGTTTATCACTAGTTGTGTCCGACTTGGAGCGACCGAATTATCTAACAAAGGTTCAGCGCCGCTCGGTATATATACCGGTCCTGCCGAAAAGCCACAATAAGCACACGCAATTTCGTACTTGAATATCGTCATCTAAGATTTACGCAAAAGGAGCTTGCGTGGATATGGTATTTTCAAGTGTGCTTACCTATTCCATGTGTGCAGTGAGATGTTTATGAAAAAATCTGTTCGTTATTTTAAAAATTCTGTTTTAAAATATTTATTGCTAGTTTAAAACTTCTTAGAAATAAGAGGAGGCCTGTGTCCAGCAGCGGTTTCTTATATAATTAGGGTGACAAACACGCACTCACAACAACTGGTGATTGGATGCTGTTGCCTATATATATATATATATATATATATATATATATATATATATATATATATATATATATATATATATATATATATATATATATATATATATATATATATACATCTGTATTAGTTTTTTATAGGAAAGGGTAACAAATGAGCACATAGTCCACTTAATGGTAAGAGGAGTCTGGGGTCCGTCGACATCAAACTGCAGATTAGTAGAAGAAACTGCCACTCTTGAGGACTATGATGGAATCGCTCAATATCAGTAAAAAGGGTCTCTGGTTCTTTATACTAACCATACAAAACACAGCAGCATCGCGTTGTATTTTACGCTGGTTGTGCTGGCTACTTATGGTGGCAACACTTTTGATGACTAAGATAGAATACCTTGTTTATGCTATTGTCGATAAACATCTACGTCTATCCTAATTGAGTAATCAAACGCAGATGTGTTGCCATCCCTGAGAATTAAGATGGATTGCCTCGTTGCCAATAAATAGGGTCTTCCGTTTCTTTACACTCACCGTATAGTATACAGCAACATTATGCTGCTATTTCACGTTGATTTTATTTGAGAGCTAAGGTCCTCTTCGGTCGATA
Source organism: Parnassius smintheus behrii (assembly GCA_036936625.1). Lineage (NCBI taxonomy): Eukaryota > Metazoa > Arthropoda > Insecta > Lepidoptera > Papilionidae > Parnassius > Parnassius smintheus. The sequence goes on from JAUPFT010000014.1 coordinate 50,729,090, forward strand.
AACTCTGTGCTACAATGTATTATAGAGCTGCAGTGTGGCTCTACCACGTATAGAAACGAAATGCACTAATGATTTGCTAATATTTCATCTGATGTTAAATCAGATCAATCTTCAATATTTAATCGTCCTGCATTTGCAACAACGTCTCTATATTAATGTGCTCATCCTTGGAATCGAAGTGCTTATCATCATATCATCATATTATCCATCGGTAGCTTTAATATCTTTTTGGCATTTCACATAGAACGCGACACTCACGTTATCATTTTAATATATAATATTATATTTATTATATATTAAAATGACAGCAGAATAATATTATTATATTATATATATAATATTATAAAAAGTGCCGCATCCAATAAGCTTCATTTGTTTCATGCATCAGTGCTTGCCTTCAGGCGTTGCTCGTTGAGATTTAATAAATAAATGAATACTTAAGCAGTGCCGAAGCATGTTTCAAGTGGGTTTGTGGGTCGATGCCAAGTTCATTCAGACCAGCTCGTGTTAACGATAACCTGTTGTTGTAGTATGAGCTAATGTCCTAACATTGTTTTTAAAAACAAACAAACTACGGATTGTTTATATAATAAGGGTGACAAGCTGACAAGTAAGTACACAGTCCACTTGATGGTAATATCATCGACTAAGAATCTAAGAACACATGCGTAGTTACCCCTGAGGACTAAGATATAAATACCTATTTTCGCACTATCTATATGAAACACAGCAACATTAAGCTATATTATAATATTGTATGAGAGCGTGTTTCTTCCCCGACCCATTTGTGATACAACTATATTAGCTGCAGTGTGGCTAACTATGTGTTTATTTATTACACATTACCTTATGACTCATGTAATTATATATATTAGCGAATAATAGCAATCAGCGATGTAATAGCTATTATCTCCAAGTAATTAGGTCTTAACAAAAACTTCCAGATCTAAGACGGGAATCAGGGTGAAAGTTGCGAGAATTCTGGTGCTGCAATCGTCAATTCACCTGTTAAGAGACATCCTTTTCCAGCAATAGACCTTCATGAGCTAATGATGATGAAGAAGGAGAAAAAGATTAGTTTTTTGTTCCATAGTAGTTCTTTGGTAAAACCTCTATTTCTATTAATTTAGGAATCGTCATCAATAGACAAATTATCATTATGTCTTGTCCAAAAATTTATTCTATTGTTGTTTGTTGTTAATACAATCTAAGTATTTGTCCAAACCAACTGTCTCTTAACAATAAATTTACGTAAGATCTACCCCGTATAGAAATGACATAGTCTTTTAACTTAGGAACCGTAGGCACTGCTAAGAACTAAGATCAAATCGCTAACAGCTGGTCATTATATTGGCTCTGACTGACTTTGACTGCCTCGTTGGTCTTGTGGTAGTTAACGCAGTTACACATCATGAAGTTCCGAGTACAATACCTTGGTCGGGTCAAAATCAGTTATTAGGTTTATCAAGAAATTTTCAGTGACAGCTTGAAGTCAGGAAGTTGGAGGTATTTCAACCCTGTGCCTTGGAAAGCACGTAAAACTGTTGGTCCTGCGCCTGATCTATCTCCGATCTTATTGAATAATCGTCCCATCGGAGTATGAGAGTGAGGTATTAGTGAGTGCTCCTGTGTTTTCTTATATTCTCTGCTATTGTGAACCTATCCTGCGCATATGGCTAGTCTCCCTTGAAACTAGTTGCCGTGTCGAAATTAAGTCTGGAGGACATTATCTTTTTTCTTTTTTTCTTTAAAAATGTCTCCTCTACACTAGAATTTTCTCCTGTATCGTGGGGGCAGTTTACGTATACTAATTTTGCTAAAACAAACATGTTTATTTATAGGATAAGGGTGATAAACGAGCACACAGTCAACCTGATGGTAAGTGGTTGCTGTGGCGCATAGACATCTACATCTATCCTCGACTTCTAATACTTGTTCCGTGCGGGATTTGAACTCGCGGCCCTTAGTACTGCAATTTGTGACTTTATATTTTCGAATGTGATCCCCAGTGGGCCAGAACAGTGACAGTGCAGACAGTTCACAGACCAGTGGGCGTAATATTGTTTGGTGACAGAAATAGGTAAGAGTAACCATGCTGGTATCAGCTTGAACTAATCATTATTACCAAGAGCTTAAAACTCAGACTCCAGATATTAAGCATTCCAATTTTAATCATAATTTAAAAAAGGGTATAACTCCTTTTCTATCCAGGCGTCCGTACGAGTAGGTGATACAATCCTAATTGTTTCTGTCATAAACTACTACATAGTCTAAAACTAGCACATAGTCGACTTGATGGTAAGTGGATGCTGTGCCCATAGACATCTTCATCTATCCTCTAAAAAGTAAAGTTACAGCCTCTCTATTCTCTATACGTCCCACTGCTGGGTACAGGCCTCCCCTCACTAGATAGATGGGTCCTAAGACCCATCTATCCTCTATTAAGACTAAATACAAATGATTTGTCACCTCTGAGGACTATTATATTACTTGCTTTCTCGCAAGCAATATCCTAAACAGGTCTAATAGGGTTTGGTTTAAATTTAAGTCGCCTATATTTCAGGATTCTGTCACTGTGGGGAGGTCAAGGGAGTTTATCTGAAGCACCCCCATCTAATTATTGCTGCCGGCACAGCGTTGAAGTAGTTTTAATTATTTTTTTTAAATATTGGTAAATCCGTAAATAAACGTGAAATGGAACGTACTTTTAACTAAATTCTAACGTTTTTGACGTTGCATCTGTCAAATTCATCTTAACAGTGACAGTGACAGATATACTTTACGTCATTCCGTTGTTTCCGAGTTTACGTGAATGTGCTCCCTAACGTTTTTATCTGCCTCCACCTGTTTTTCAACGACTTTGCTACCCCTCTGGATCCTTTTTTACAAATGGTGATAGCCATGAATTATGTTTATAATTTCAAGTAATTATAAAATTAATATTTTGGTGTTTTATTGATCGTAAAACCGAGCAAAGCGAGCTCGAGACTTAAGAACGGCTCTGATAATCACTAAGCACGTCTGACTCTACAAGTCAGAGTCAGTATTCAAACGCATAGAAATAACTTTACTTAAAACGACTAGATTATAAAATATTTAATTAGATTAAAATAAAATTTATTTGCAAATTGTATAAGGGTGCCGAAGACTCCGTTTACCAATTCGCGTGTCAGTTAGTTCAGATATCAATAACATTTTTTCACAAGACAATTTAGTAAGTTACCTAAATATTGTAAACACTAAATTCCCTTTAATAACTGAAGAAAATTACTGTCATAAATGCCATGCCTATATTACATCTATATGTTCCTAAAAGGATCACCGTCACCGGGTCGTTTGTTGCATACTTTATACATCTCACGAAAATTTATCGCGTGCCTAATTCTATCACAGCAGAAAACGAGAACTACATGGTTATAAATTCCCCGAAAATACCTCGCATCGAATTCCTTGAAGCTTGTGCGAGCTCTGTGAAGTAGATTTACGTAAGCACATAACTCTATCATCTACTTGAATTTGCTAGTGGCTTACGTTATATTATACTCATAGGCATGTTAATTAGTAAGTTAGTTTTCTTTTTGCCATTAGGCTAGTGTCGCTTAAATAAAATAGTGTTTGATTTAAATAAAACAAATAAAGTCGGAAGTATACGATTTATTAAATTATTTGACGGAAAAAATACTACTAGTTTCAAATAAGTTAGTGAACAGCGACTAGAGGGACGGCCTTAACGACGGGTGTATGGTGAACGATCGAGGTGCTGTGAGTGATAGCGGCGGGGGCTGTCTTCACCACCACTGGGGTGTGCACGGCGTGAACAACAGGGGCGTGGATGATTGGAGCAGCATGGACGACTGGGGTAGCGTGTACCACAGGCACAGCGGACTTGACGACAACAGGGGCAGCGACGAGCGGTGTACCGTGGTTGACAACTTGGCTGCTTTTCGTGACTGTGGTCTTTGCGGCCACTATGGGTACAGTGGCGTGCACTACGGGGGCTGTGTGCACAGCGGCGACTACTGGAGTATGGGCTACCAGTACACCAGGGGCTGCAGCGGCGCAAGCCAGGAGAGCGGTGAAGACAACCTGGAAATTATTAATTCATTAAAAGTGGACTGTGTTCTTGCTTATATGTGTGAAAATTACATAAATTAAAGAATTTAAGTAAGTAAATATGGTTGCTACAAAAGCAAAAACTAATTTATTTTTTTAATAATGCTGGAACATAAAGAAATTTCACTTGCTTAAAGTGGTTATTATACCTGCCAATTCCATTATGTTCAATCCAGCTTTTGTTTGTTTATAAGAAATAGTTTCGAACAATTGAATAAGTCCGCGGTGATAATGAACTGCTAGCTTTTAGTATTGTTTGCGATGATGTCGGGAACGAATATACATGCTGATCACGATTAGATTTATAACAAAATTAGAAATTAACTTAATTTGATTGTGTCTTTAAATAAAGTAAAAAGATACTAAATGGAGGATACTAATACTGAAGGATCGTGCAGCAGCAGTTTTGATATACATATCTTATACTTTTATTATGTTAGTCATAAAGGACACTCCTGTTGATATTTTTTTTATTTATTTATTTAAAAACTTACACGTAACACCTTAAGCTAAAGGGGTACATAGGGCGGACTTAATGCCATGTGGCATTCTCTGCCAGTCAACCCTGGGTGCTCAGGACAATTGTTGGCAGGTGCGACCATTACACGTAAATAAGTGCTTATACATTAAAATATACATATATGCAAATTACATACATACATTTAATTTTATGATATTTAACGGCAAGTGTTACAAAATCTACCAAAAATTCAAGGGAGGTGAGAGTACTTTTAAATTAAATTATATCTACCAATAATTTTATGTAATTTTTATATAAATATTTGGTACCAATATTTTTTACTCGTGAAAATTATACTAAGTGTTTATCGACAAAAAATGATATTTATTTAATTTATAACCTTTTTTCGGTTGTATAACCTCCGAATAAGTAAGACCATAAAAGTATGATTTTTTCGTCAATTAAAAGCTAACTACCGTAAAAAAAACATAACTTAAACTCTAGAGGAGTATACGGACTATTTTTGATTTAATTTTAGTTTGCTGTTTTGATTTTTTCCCATCAAATAAATTTTAACCCTACTGAATATTATGTAAAGTAACTGAACTAGTTTATTCATACCACAGTAATTAATCAAATAACTTTTAGCACTTACAATCATAAAAATAAGATTTGTTCTGATTATTAGATACTAGTTTCTAAAACTACTTACATTAAAATTAATATAACACTATTACAATGAACAGGTGAGAGACTTTTAAGTGCTTAAAAAGTTTATAAGGATTTTGGATGTAAGTATTAAACATCATATCTTTTTCCAAAGTTTTACCCGAAGTTTTACAAGAATATTAGGAGCTTATAGGCTTGCTAAATACAAAAGCCAGCCCGAATTAATTCAAGTTGAATGTTTTGACAGAGTATGTTATTGAATAACGTGGTAGAGCCATGCTCCAGTTATATTAGTAGTATAGTTGAAGCACGAAGGGGTCGGCTCGACCGGGGAAAGACCACGCTCTTAAAAAATACCAGCGTAAAATAGTAGCTTAATTCTGCTGTATTTCGTATGGTGAGTGTAGAGAACCGGAGACCCTTTTTACTAGAAACGAGGCATTCCACCTAAGTCCTCACGGGTTACAACGCAACTGCATCTTGATTTGTAATCGAGGATAGATGTAGATGTCTATGGGCCGCAGCAACCACTTACCATCAGGTGGACTGTGTGCTCGTTTGTCCCCTATACTATAAAAACAAAAATAAGCAATTTGGAAATTGATAAGGTGATTTTAACACGTAATAATTTTTTATATAGGATAAGGGTAACTAACGAGCACAAAGCTCAATTAAGAATCAAAATGCAAAGCGTTATCACCCTTGAGTACTAGCATGAAATTCCTCGTATCCATTAAAAAGCATCTCCAATTCTCTACACTCACCATACGAAATACAGCTGTTATTTAGCGTAGTCCTTCCCCGGTTGAGCCGACCTATTTATGCTGCAACGACAATATAGCTGCAGTGTAGGTTGAACACGCAATAACTTATAAAAAAAACTCACGAATCCCTGCATGTTGTTTGTTGATGTTTTCTAGAGGTTGACTGTTTATCACTAGTTGTGTCCGACTTGGAGCGACCGAATTATCTAACAAAGGTTCAGCGCCGCTCGGTATATATACCGGTCCTGCCGAAAAGCCACAATAAGCACACGCAATTTCGTACTTGAATATCGTCATCTAAGATTTATGCAAAAGGAGCTTGCGTGGATATGGTATTTTCAAGTGTGCTTATCTATTCCTTGTGTGCAGTGAGATGGTTATGAAAAAATCGTAATTTTAAAAACATTTTTGAAACCTCTTGATCCCCTAGCAGCCTCATGAGACCGCGGCCATATTCCGTCAAATCCCTAGCGGTCTCATGAGGCCGCACCCACCCACAGCACTTTAAACCATAAAAACTTATATACTCGTATAGATACTACTTTTCTATGAAGAAGTTTGGCATTATAGAATCAAAATGAAATTTTACATCCTATAGTGAAATAAAAAGTTAGTTATCTTATAGATATTTATTTATAATCTACGTTCATTTCGTACGCCATTTTCGCATGTTTTTTAATTAATTTCGCAAGTGGATGAGTTCGTATATTTGGGATGTGTATTCAGCAGGGATGGGAGATATTTATTATATTATATTATTGAACGACGAGTGATATGCAGGAAGTAAAGTAAATGGGGCTCTACACTCTATTGTGAAAAGTCAGAATGTGTCAAAAAAGGCACAAATGGAAATTCACAATGCTGTATTAGTCCCTACTTTAACGTATGGTAGTGAAAGTTGGGTGTGGAAGAAGAAGCACGAGAGTATAATAAATGCAGTAGAAATGCGGTCACTAAGGAGTATGTTAGGACTGAATCTGAGTTACAGAGTGAGAAACTGTGTGATAAAAGAAGAGTGTGATTTGCAAGATGATGCAGTGACCAGGATTAAGAAAGGATTGCTTCGTTGGTTTGGTCATGTAGAAAGAATGAATGAGGAAAGACTGACAAGGCGTCCTAGGCGAAAGTTTGCCGACGAAATTGGCGATAAAATATTAAAAATGGACCAAATTAAGAGTACCCTTAACCAACGAGCATGTATGCGTAGCTATATGGATGTGGAAGGGGCAAGAGAGGTATGTCAGGATCGTGCTAAATGGAAGTCTGTAGTCTCAGCCTACCCCTCTGGGTAACAGGCGTGAGAGTTTATGTATGTATTTTCGCGTGAATGTTATTGTGTTTTATTAGTGTTTTAGTATAGTGTTTTATTATTGAACACTAATAAATGTTTTTGTATGATGATAATTTTTCTTTTTACGTAAATAATTTCGAGTAGTATATATTGAAATAATTGTGATTTTCACGCAGCTGACATTCGTTTGGTATATATTTTTTTTATTATAAAATACAATAAAATCTTTCTGTAATAAAGTAAAACCTGACTATTGTTTAAACCACAGAATAGAGAATTTTGTATAGATTTTAAAGTCAAACTTCTTCATAGAAAAGTAGTCTCTAAACATAAGTTTTAATGATTTTAAGTGCTATGGGTGGGTGCGGTCGCATGCAACCGCTCGGGATTTGCTTGGCGCATGCGAATTCATGGGATGTTTATTAAGATTGAGGGATTAAAACATATATTGCTAGTTTAAACCTTCTTAGAAATAAGAGGAGGCCTGTGTCTAGCAGCGGTTTCATTTATAATTAGGGTGACAAACGACACACTCACAACAGCTGGTAATTGGATGCTTTTGCCTATAGACACCTGTACCTAATTTTTTTTGTAGAAAAGGGTAACAAATGATCACATAGTCCACTTTTTTTGTAAGTGGAGTCTGGGGTCCATGGACATCAAACTGTAGATGCGTTGCCACCCTTGAGGACTAAGATGGAATGCCTCAATTCCAGTAAAAAGGGTCTCCGGTTTTCTACACGCACCATACGAAACACAGCAGCATTAAGGTGCAAGTTACGCTGGTATTCTGTCAGAATGCGGTCTTTCACCAGTCGAGCCGACACATTTGTGCTATAACCATAATATAGCTGCAGCATAGCTATTTTACGCTGTTATTCTGTGAGAGCGTGGTCCTTCCGCGGTCGAGCCGAACCATTAGTGCTACAACTATTTTATTAGTATAGTTGCAGCATGGCTCTACCAAAAGTAAACATCCAGACCTGGTACTATTATTTGTAGGTCATACAAATACTTGTTCCGTGCGGAATTTAAACCTGCGGCCTTTAGTACTGCAATCATTTCTAAGCCACTGCGCCTCGGATTATTGGTTTTTTATTTTCGAATGTGATCCCACCAGTGGGCGTAATGTTTTTGGTGACAGAAAGAGGTAACAGTAATCATGCTTTTATCAGCTTGAAATAACCAATATAACCGAGAGCTTAAAACTCAGACTCCAGATGTTAAGCATTCCAATTTTAATCATAATTTAAAAAAGGGTATAACTTCCTTTCTATCCAGGCGTCCGTACGAGTAGGTGATACAATCTTTCCTGTTTCTATCATGAAGTAGCAGCATGTACTGCTATGTTCTAGGTTTAAGGGTATAGAGAGCATAAATGTGAGGTATTACATCTTAGCCAGAGGAGATAACGCATCTGTAGACTTTTTGCCTGAAGCTGGCTGCAGTATCTATGGGCTGCAGAAGTTATTAACCACGAGGTGAACGGTTTGTCACATTAATTTTGTAAAAAATGTTCTTTCTTCAATTCTTTGTCTTCATTACCTACCCAGCTAATTCTGAGCTTGGTCATATCCCATTGTCTTTATCGTCACAATCGAGTACACGTTTCACCCCTTTGTCGCTGATCCCCTTCAGCTGTCTTGGTTATCGCTAGCCATCACGAGCCGTAGAATTTTTTCATACAATAAGGGTGACAAACGAGCACACAGTCCACTTGATGGTAAGTGGATGCTATAGCCCGTATACATCTTTATATATCCTCGATTAAGACTCAAAATACAAATTAGCTGTCACCTCTGCGGACTAACACGGAATACTTCGTTTCCAGTAAAAAGAGTCCCCGGTTCTCTATATTCACCATCCGAAAAACAGCAGCATGAAGCTGCTATTTTGCGCTGGGAATCTGTGAGAGCGTGATACTGCGGTCGAGCCGACTGATTCGTGCTACATTAGTATATCTCTAACGTCCTCTAATTACCACGTATCTATACTACGTGTATATAATATTTTTTTCCAAGTCGCCACCAACAACACCCACGTTGTAATGGGATGATAGGCTTCGTACTTTTTAACCATGTGACCTGATTTTAATTAGATAATTTCGCTAGACTACATCAGCTTTTTACCATCAGGTGAGATATATGCATTAAATACAACTTTTTTGACTTAATTGATATTCTATAAAATTATTTTTCTGCTTAAGTACAAAGGCACGCTGTATTTCGCGGCCATCTACCTAGCCCCACTGGCATACCTTGATTTTATTTCCGTTTTAAAACTTTATAACTTTTATGCATTTGCATACTAGCTTGAACTTTTTATCGTTTCATTACTCAATGTCTATTTTTGAAGTTTTCGTTAACTTTCTGTCGTAACCTTATTTTAATCGTGTAACAAAAATCCGAATGATTTCCGAACTGGAACTTTCGATCGATCGATTTTACTATAAATAGTAATATTGCTTAAGATATTTATGATTAATTACATCGTAATTATAGTGTTTTAAACTCGGCCAGTATTTAATTACTTCATTGAAAGTTATTGATCAATGATTTGCGAATTATTGGTTTTTCACATTTAATTCAAGGGCTAATTATATGTATCTAAAATTGGGAAAATAATTTTTACTCAATTTTTAATTACTATTAATAAGTGATAGGTTTTAATCCCACGTGATGATAAGTGATGATAAAACCAAAATTAAAGCGTGCTAACTTAACTAAATATATTCTCTTGCTTTGAAGACACATTGTAATCGTGGGGAAAGGAAGATGTTCGGAATCTATTGCAAATCATTGCCAAAAATTTACAATAATTAACGCAATGTAAAAGTTGATGTTTAATCCGAAGAGAACTTTTAATTGATGTAATGACGATGATGATGAATATAAGTACCTACGTAATATCGGTTAATATGGTCAGTTTTTTGTTACTCAAAAACTACAGCCTTGTTTGCACAGATGGCTTTGTGATACGATAGCTACTCATCGGTCAATCAAATAATAAAGGGTCAAAATGGCGCTGCTTTATCGACGCCATTTTGACAGTTGACATTATAGTAAATATTTTAGTCGATTTAAGGATGGTGTAATTTAAGGTTTTTTTAAGTTTTTTTTTTTGTAGGATAGTGTGACATTCGAGCACACAGTCCATCTGATGGTAAATGGATACTGTGGCCCATAGACATCTACATCTAACCACAATTAAAAGCACATTATGCATAATATGCGTCACTCCTGAGAACTGATATGAAATGTCTCGTTTGGCCGTAATAAGGTTCTATATGAAACACAGCAGCATTATGCTGCTATTTTACGCTGGTATTCTGTGTGAGCGTGGTCCTTCTCCGATCGAGCAGAATAGGGTAGAATAATCTTTTGCCGAATGTAGATATAAGAAATTTTTATTGAGTCATTTCTTACCTCTATCACCGACTCAGAAAATACCTCTGTCCTGGAAAGAACCAGAAATAAATCCAACCGGAAATTTTCTAAATTAGGTAAGTTACACAATAAGAACACAGTTTGTACAAACTTCTTACAAAACTTATTTAAGAAACAACCTAGAAGCGACCATCTCATTCCCAGGGTTTATTATTAACCGTTTATTCATTCATAATAACCTCTTCTATACTTCTATAGTTTTAGTTTAATAAAATATTTGTATTATTAATAAAGAGATCTTGTATATTTTCTGGGCTTTTGTCTTAATAGTCTCAGACTCATTAGAACTATAAGGTTACATCGTCATCATTACACCCCTCCACAAGTCCACAGCTGAACATAGGCCTCCCCCAAGTAATGCCACAAAGCACGGTCCTGAGCCACCTGCATCCATCGACTTCCTGCATGTCTTACCAGATGGTCGTTACTCCATCTAATGGGAGGACGCCGTACACTACGTCTATCGTTATTAAAGTTAAGGGTAAGTTAAGGCTACTTAATTTCATCTAAGTATTTCTTGACTCGATATATAACATTACTACGCACTAAGGTCGCTGCTCGATCATTATTATAATTGATGAATAAAATCTCAAATTTGACAGATCCTTCAAGCAGAAATTAAAACATGCGCACACGCAGCGTGGAACATTTTGACAAGTTTTTGCTCGATGGTTGCGCGAAGCCAGTCGTCATATCTCGAGAATAATTACGCATGCATTTGACATGCTTGTCCATCGTATCGCTTTTTGTTTCGGCTTGCTTTTGGATAAAGTATCTTTTTTAAAGACAAGCGAATCGTTTTATTTAATGGACATCTTACCTATTTTTTAAATTTGAGGTGATTTTTTTACGTACGAAGTTTAAAGTTAAATTCTCTAGTGACAGCTTCGTACCAGTAAGCGAAATGTAAGATGGTTGATGAAGTGGCAACCTGGCTAGCAATGCAGGAATTTGATGAATGCTGGTACTCTCGGCCTGGATAACTCGGTAAATTTGACCGTGATCTTTGCCACTCTTTGGTTCAGACTCATTAATAAATTCAGTACCAAAGGTGGCATTTATCCTATTTGAGGCACTTTAAAAGTAGAAATATTTAACACGTATTTTTTCAGGAGTAGTTCAGTATAGTTCTACTATTTGATCACTCAAAAGCCTCACTTAATTCGCAAAATGCGTCTACTGTAGTCAGGATATTTACTTTTAATATAAAAGACATAAATATTTCAGCAAAGGGCTTAGTATATGTTTGCTTGATTTGATATGTTTTTAATTAATAAATATTAATTTACATATTTCGCTATTTTATAATGTAGCAACTGTTACATTCAAGTTTTTGTCAAAAGTATATACGTTCCAAATTCATAACAGTTTCTTTAATTGTTCAATGTATGAGATGTCTTTTTTAAGATAAAATAATGTCAACATTTCTGCACCTATACTTTTCCAAAATAATATTTTTCATATTCATATGGTCGAAAATGCACTCAATTTGTATCAATCACTTCAATTTGTATAAAAAAATTATAAAGAATACTAGTTTTTTTTTATAAAGTAAAGGTGACAAGCGAGCACACAGTCCACCTGATGGTAAGTGGATGCTGTGACCCATAGACATCCACACTTGACCTCGATTAAGAATCATAACCTAGATGCGTTGTCATCCTTGAGGACTAGGATAGAATGCCTCAATTCCAGTAAAACGGGTCTCCCGATCTCTAAACCCACCATACGAAACACAGCAGCATTAAGCCGCTATTTTACGCTGCTATTCTGTGAGAGCGTGATTTTTCCCCGGTCGAGCCAACCTATTCATGTTACAACCATAATTTAGCTGCAACGTGGCTCTAGTACGTAAAAATAGTAAACGAATTTTATTTTACGAAGGCTACTCGTCTAATGGCGTCAATACCCAATGAATTAATAAAACAATTAAAAGCATTCAAACAGCAATTAATGCGTATGGTTTTTAATAGATCTTAAATAGGCAAGATCGAAAGGTCAGCCAATATTAACACCTAGCATCGCGCCTTGCCTTGAATGTGATGGCCACATAATGATGGTATGTGGCAACCCGTAATGCGGTAGCGTGCATTGAAGAATTACATCTCCGTACTTGCAATAAAACTTATGAATACCAGTTGGGCGACTTCAAGGATACACATGAGTAATTTATTAAAGATTTCTTATCATTAATAATGTTAATAGAGAACAGCTTGTTTAAGTTTTGTATATTTAGTTAATTAATAATTTTATTTACTCGTAAACAAGTGGTAAAGTTAAAAAAATATACAACCGACTTCAATATAAATGAAATCAGAACATTATCAACGTATTCAAAGTCAATTAAATACGCATTATTAAGGATAACCCAAATACTACTGGTCATGTCTTCATCAAATATATAAGGGACCACATCAGAAACACCAGATGCCAAATAAAAGGATAAGCATCAAAATCGGTTCCTCTATATTATATTCAGAATAAAGTTTTCAGGTAACACACATAAAAATACACCAATTAAACCGTCCTTCAAAGCATTGTGTTTCAAAAATGTAACATTATGTATTAAATACAGATTTACGTTACTTCGTATAACATTATATCCTTAATCGACAAACTTCAGCATGAAGCGACTTTGCTCTTCGGCTTTAATATGTGACCTTAATATTCTATGGAAATTTCACTCAAAATATGTACATTTGAAATTATGAGCAACCGAGTTATATTGTGGAAATATAGGGCAAAAGAAAAAATAACAGTGAAATAAACATATTAAATTTATAATGAAAAAAAAATATATGTAAGGATAGAATGGCTCAGTAGCGCAAAGGGTAAACGTTTTATTCCCGCACGTTTACAAATTATGTATACGAGTGTTTGTCTGTGTGCTGTTTATGTTTTGTGTAATTAAACTGCATGAATAAGTGTTCTATTAAGTTTAAAATTTGGCTATTTTGATATTTTGATGTAAATCTAAGTTGTTATGATTACGTAGGAAGAACGACACTCTCCCAACACAAGTATCTTATGATTCCTTTCTGGGAGGCCTCGGCAAAATTATTGTAAAAGACTTACCGAAATAAAACATTTTTTTTTTGGTTTTATTAACAACATTATTGTGACAAGTTAGCTCACAGTCCAACTGATAATAAGTAGATACTGCCTTTCATTGACAACTAGAAACAAAGAAGATTACAAATGCGTTGTCACCTGCGACAACTAATATACGTGTAGAAAGATTTACAGCCTGTATGTCCTCTGTCAGACCATATTTCGGCCATACAGGAAAGGATTAAAATGCACGCGATGTTTCGTATCGTTAGTGTAAAGAACCAGAGTCCTTTTTACTGCAAACGAGGAATTTCATCTTAGTCCTCAGGAGTGACGCGTCTGCATTTTGATTCTTAATCAAATACAGATGTCTGTAGGCCACATCATCTCCTTACCATCAGGTGGTCTGAGTTCTCGTTTGTCATTTTTATACTATAAAAAACACCGGATAAGCTAAAAATGCTTGTGTTACGAGTGGTTTAAGAGAGTAAGTTGAATCAGAAGTCGAATAGGTTCGATTTCGCGAGTTTCCGAATTTTCAGTACGAACTCTTAAGCAGCCTACATATTATATTTACTGGGTAGAAAGGCCTCTTTTTCTACCTGGGCACTATCTGGGCAGGTGCCACCGTCTTACCAAGTTCTTCAAGCAGCAAAAAGAGAGCAAGTATATTTATTTATTTCACATTTGAACCATATAGTGACAACGTAAGAATATCCACTACCGCATATCTTCCCGTGGGTGTCGTAAGAGGCGACAGAGGGAGACAGGCAGGAGATGGGCAGCAGCATCTTTCTGATAAAAAAACTCAAAACAATAAAACGGCTTGAACCTATTCGACTTCTGATTCAACTTACAGTCTTAAACCATTCGTAACATAAGCATTTTAAGCTTATCCGGTGTTTATTTATAGTTTAAGGATGACAAACGAGAACTCAGACCACCTGATGGTAGGGTGATGATGTGGCCTATAGACATCTGTCTTTGATTAAGAATCAAAATGCAGACGCGTTGCTACCTGAAGACTAAGATGTAATGCCTCGTTTGCGGCAAAAGAGACTCCGGTTCTTTACATTAACTATACGAAACACAGCGGCATTAGAACGCTACTTTACGCTGGTATTCTGTGAGAATGTGATCCTTTTCCAGTTGAGCTGACCCATTCGTGTTACAACCGTAGATAATATAGCTGCAGCGTAGCTCTACGACTTGTGAAAATTTATTAAAAAATAACAAAAGAAGATATTTATATAATTTAATTCGTATTAACAACAAAAACAAACTTAATGTAACGCGTACAGTTGTAAAGAGTTAACTACAGGTACTGTCTCGTGGACCGTAGAACTCTGATGAGATACAGCGTAGTCCGGATTCTTGAAGGCAACAGGCGATGAGTGGTAGACAACTGGTGATGAATGGAAAGCTACCACCGGATGGACGACGGGAGCGTGGTATACAGAGGTGCTTCCATGGTTCACGATTTGTTTACTGTTAGTTACCGTTGTTTTGGAGGCGGGCGCGTTGTATGTAATGCGTTCGTGGGACTGGGTGCTGTACGACATTGGGATGTGGACTAGTGGGGCAGTGTGCACCACTGGCAAGGGGTGAATAACGTGGGTGCTGCCATGGTCCACAGTCTGGCTTGATGTGGTGTATGTAGACTTGGACAGAGGCAGGTGGACGTAATCAGGTTCGTGGGCTAGTAAGTAGCCAGGTGCTGCTGCTACACAGGCTACAGTAGCTAGGAAGGTGATCTGAAAGAAATTAAATAACGTTTTCTAATTATTAAAGATAATTAAAAACCTTAATCTAGGAGATATTCTTTCAGCGTAATAGAGTCACATCGTTCTTATTGAAGAGACGGGAAATAGATACGAGGCATTGCGTCTTAGCCTTCAAGTAACTTCAAGTAAAAAGGCTATTTGATTAGGGCACTTATGTCCATGGACCATCAGGTTGAGCGTCATACTTAATTATTTAAGAAGAATCGAATATAACGTGGAAAATACATCCTTTGTCTAAAGTTTAGAGATTTAGTCTACAATTTTTTGCAAATAATCTCGAAAAATTTATGAAAATTTTCAATAATCTATCAAAATTAATTTGTATTCTGAACGACGATGCCACAAAATTCGATTTTCATAATTACCGTCGTTGATGTTAAGAATAAATTTAGTGAATTCTTAACAACTGACACTTTATTCTTAAAATTCTTAAAGGTTGAACTTTAAATACATTTAGAATTCAAATTTTTGTTGGTATGACTTGCACATAAATCTGGGCGTTGGAAAATTTCTTTATTGCTTAATTAATTTATGACTCCAACAACTTTCTTATGAACTTACAAAGTTCTTCATTATGGTGGCGGTTGCGTCTGGAGACCAACTGATGGGTATTAACTTCAACTGGTCCTTTATATATTGTAAAAAATTGTCGATTGGCCCAGATTGCAAAAATTGCAGGGGCGTGTTCTTGAGAATTTCTTTTGGTCGCATTTCGCGAGGAAAAAAATTTTTACAAAGCGGTTGCAACATGACTTAGTGGTGGCCGAAAAAACCTCACTTGATCATAAATTATTATCTTTTTACACATTACTTTAATTGACATATTAGACCTAATTTGCATAAACACACTCACTGCCACTTCATAAATTGGTAACAAATTAGTGATATAACGAATTGCTCTACTTCAAATATTATTCGCTATTATTACTCCGAGATACATATATTATTTTGTAATTCCAACAAAATCTAGATTTTTTTATATAGGGTAGGGTGATAAAAGAGCACACAGTCCATCTGACGGTAAGTGGTTCTTTTGACCCATAGACATCTACATCAATCCTCGATTACAAATCGAAATGCAGATGCGTTGTCACTCCTGAGGACTAAGATGGAATGCCTCGTTTCCAGTTAAAAAGGGTCTCCGGATCTCTACACTCACCATACGAAACACAGCAGTATTAAGCTGCTATTTTACGCTGCTATTCTGTGAGAGTGTGGTTCTTCCCCGGTCGAACTGGCTCTATCACGTTACTATTAGACATCCCACAGCAGAGATGACTTGCAATAATCACCACCATTAACAGGAAGGTTTGCGTACCAGACCTTTCGTAATTTTAAAGTTACTTCCTGTCACCGTCCACAGTATTATTTATTAACCTTATATTTTATTACACGGGACAGTTAGTTACAACGCAATCAGAGGCTACGAGATTTCTGGCAAGTTCAAAGCATAGTCGACTTGTCAGAAATATGAAACTCTCGAGGTGAAGTAGGTAGGTAGGTAGTAGCGACTAGGCAGTCTACCTGATTTAAATAGATACTGAATTCCGTAGGCAGTTATTTTTTACAGCATTGGGTGACAAACTAGCACACAGTCCACCTGATGGTAAGTGGATGCTTTGGCCCATAGACATCCACATTCATCCTCAATTAAGAATCAAAATACAAATGCGTTGTCACTCCTGTAGACTAAGATGGAATGCCTAGATTCCAGCAAAACGGGGCTCCGATTCTCTACACTTCTGATACGAAACACAGCAGCATTACGCTGCTAATATACGCTGGTATTCTGTGAAAGCGTAGTCCTGCCCCGGTCGAGACGATCCATTCATGCTACAACTATAATATTTTTTTTTATAGAATAGGGTGACAAACGAGCACACAGTCCACCTGATGGTAAGTGGTTGCTGTGGCCCATAGACATCTACATCTATCCTCGATTACGAATCAAAATGCAGATGCGTTGTCACCCGTGAGGACTAAGATGGAATGCCTCGTTTCCAGTAAAAAGGGTCTCCGGTTCTCTACACTCACCATACTAAATACAGCAGCATTAAGCTACTATTTCACGCTGGTATTCTGTGAGAGCGTGGTCCTTCCTCGGTCGAGCCGACCCATTCGTGCTACAACTATACTACTAATATAACTGCAGCGCGGCTCTACTACGTAAAAATCTAAGTTACATATAAAACCTATTGTAATAATATCTAATTAAATGTATAAGTGATTTCCTATCACCTAATAGCAGTGCATGTACCGCTGTATTTCCATCTAAAGCGTATAAAGAGTCAATATGATTGCAGGCTGTGAGGTATTCCAATATTAGCCCTCAGAGGCGACACCGCATCTGTGGCCGTCTCAGTTTGAGGTTGGATGCTGGAGTTTGTTCATGACTTTAGTTTTTTAAAAAGATTTCTCGGTCTTCCACACTCACTATACTAATAACTAATCAGTATTTTACGACGATAATCTGAAAGAGCGTGATTCCTAGTTTACGCTTTCTGTCAATCATTATGCGAAAGACAATATTCAATGACAGAGTGGTGCTTTTCCAGTCAAACTTACCTATTTAAGCTGTGTCAGAGGCAGATTTTTTATAGGATAAGGGTTACAAACAAGCACACAATCCACCTGATGGTAAGTGGTTGCTGTGGCCCATAGACATCTACATTGATCCTCAATCACGAATCAAAATGCAGATACGTTGTACACGTGAGGACTAAGATGAAATGACTCTTTTTCAGTAAAAAGGGTCTCCGGTACTATACATTTAGTCATTTTAGTCATTTATTCCTTAGAACAATATTACATTGTATTGGAAAATTAATTAAACAAAATCAGAAATTACGTTTACATGCAATTGACTTAAATAAAACAAAAATCGAATAAAATTTAAATATCATTTGACAATCATTCTATATACTTATATACATTCAATACTTTTCATGTCATAATTAAATATTTTTCATGTCATAATAGATTAAAATATAGTACATAAACAAAAAAAAAATTAACATTCATTAAGTTTATTTTTGTCATTTAGGTATTCGTCAACTGAGTAGTAGCTTTTCTTAATTAATAATGATTTGAGTTTATTTTGGAATTTTCGGTGGCAATAAATAACTTTAAATGAGATAGGTAAGGAATTAAATAGTGCAATGACTTGATGCCTTGTGCTGTGGCGTACAACATTCAAAGTTGGTGTAATTGAAGTTTTTAAATCTTTTCGACGTGTCATTTCTCTCTTTTTCCTTTCTTCGTTTGTTTCATATTTGTAAAAATTTTTTACTAAGTATGTAAGTGAAACTAAGATATACACTCACGATACAAAACACATAAGCGTTAAGCTGCTATTTTACGCTTGTATTCTGTGAGAGATCCTTACACCCAAAACATTCAGAACGGACGCAAAACTTTAAAAATAGAAATTAACTTTTTTGCGATGTAGTTTACTTAAAGTTTAATTTTCAGCCTATATACGTCCTATCCATCCACAAACCACTGCGCAAGGGCCGCGCTCGCTGTAAATTTCACAATACGCAAACAACCCGGGTTCGAACCACGCCGGCACCAATGAAATTGTTAATTGCAATTTTAAGTGCTGATTTACCACGTGCTTGGCGGTGAAGGAAAATATCGTGAGGAAATCAGCATGTCTGAGAAATAAGAAAACAAATATATTTCGAAATTATGTAAAGTTTGCCAACACTCATTGGGGTAGCGCGGCGGACAATTGTGCCTAGCGGTGGGACGTATATGGACTGTAAGTTCGTAATATTTTATTTATTCTATAAAGATTTTTTTAGAATAAAGGTGACAAAGTGACAAACGAACAAACAGTCCACCTGAAGGTGGACTGTTTGTCATCTTGATGCTGTGGCCCACAGCTATCTACATTTATCCTAGATTAGGAATCAAAACGCAGATGCGTTGTCACCGCCTGAGGACTAAGATGGAATGCCTCGTTTCCAGTAAAAAAGGGTATCTGAATCTCTACAATCACCATACGAAATGCAGCAGCATTAAGCTGCAATTTCAAGCTGGAATTGTGTAAGAGCGTGGTGCTACCCTAGTCGAGCGAACACGTTTGTGCTACAATCATTATATAACTGCAGCGTGGCTCTACCACGTATAAATAATAATATTATTTCATTCCTTAGATATGCAAACAACTTTCACCGTCGATCAGATAGTAATACAGTAATCAAAATTGTCATTAACAACTTCATAGGTGCTGATGAGGCTCAAAATTTTTATACATACATATCTACGTACATAAATTACAACCCATCTTAAGTTATCTCCTCCATTGATTGCTTCAATTGCCATAGATGCCACACTTGCAGCTTGGCAATTACAGTTTTTATCATAAAAATGCTATTGCACGTCTCGTGTTAAAGTTTCCCGTAATATCCCCTTACGATATCCACGGGCCTATATGAGGCAGTGGATATTTTTACACCGCCACAACCAGGCAAAACCGAAACTATTTCATGATTAATTTTGTATTTTTTCTATTTTGCGGGCCAAAGGAGCACACAGTCTACAGTGGCGGTACGTGAATGTTCTGCCACAAAGATATCTTAATCTATCCTCGATTAAGTATCAAGCGTTGTAACTCCAGAGGACTAACATGGAATGCCTCGTTTCTAGTAAAAAGTGTCTCCGGTTAAACTGCTATTGTACGCTAATATTTTATGAAATAATGTTATTAGTATAAAGTAATTATTTAAAGTAGTTCCCGCTTTTAGCTATTTTAATACTTCTTATTTAAAGGTGTCACTCCATTGACATATTTCAATTAGCTTGCTTCATTTCCAGAAAGGGTCTCCGGTTCTCTAAACTCACCATACGAAACACAGCATTATTAAACTTCTATTTTACTCCGATATTTTATTTTATATTGTTATTAGTATAAAGCAATTATTTAAAATAGTTTCCAAATTTAGTTTGTTTTCATTATTTTAATTTTTCTAATTTAGTGGTGTCACTTTATTGACGTGTTTCAATTATGTAAAATAATGAAGTTATTATAAGATGCTCTATTAAAGACATTTGACAACATATACATTGATGAAAAAAATGTCTTCATTACTTACGACATCAGAACGATGCAAGAAGACAACTATGAGTGACGTAATCAAGCCGCCAGATGGTTAGCACAGATCTGAAAAGCTCACGTATAAAGTTATCAGCCAAATATCTGCGTTCTTTCGTTTTGAATAGCACGTTTTTACCGCAAAGTTTTCGTTTAATTTGGATTGTACAATCTTAGATATGTTTATTACACATGCACTTGGCCCACAACGTCTCACTTAACTTATTAATTTATATATTACTCGTGTTATATAGACTTAATATAACAACACCATTTATTTTATCAATTATTCGTTTTTTTTTAAAGTTTTGTGGATAAAATACAGCCTAGATCCCATCCTGGGATTGCTCTCTATCTGTTCGCAAAGTTTTTATCACAATCAATTAGCTCATACAGACAGGCAAACGGACAGACAGACATAAATACTAAAAATGGTTATTCATTCCTTAACGGCATACAAATAAACTTCTCAGCAATGAAACATATAGAGACGACACGAACGGATTAGAACGATACACGAACACGAACAGATAGAGAGCGATGCCAAGATTGATCTAGGCTGTATTTTATACGAAACTGTACCTACTGTTAATATTAATGATACAAAGGTGCCCTCTTAAAACAAATTATCTTTGTTACGTACAATGTACGAGGGGCTGTTAATTACTTTAAATTATATTACAACGTGACAGTTAAATTAATATCGTTCTTAAAATAACTGCGGGTTCATATATATGTAAACCGGCCCCGAAATATTAAATTCACCCTTCCATCAGAATGACAGTAATTTAAGTCAAATTATAGTGATTTTTCAACGAGCTACTGATCTGTACCTTGCAGTCATGACGGACGGGCGCCTACAGCCTACTGTATCCCAGCTTTTAATTAAGGCACCTTTAGACTAGGGTGGTAAGGAAATAAATTTATATCGTTTTATTTTTATTTTAGAAATGTTGTTGTGCTTAGAAAAACATACTGATGTACGTTATTCCTGTAGTACATTAAGAATAAAAAACCACGTTATCATGAGTTTTACCGAAATATTAAGCTTACCAAGTTTAGTGCTCGATTTTGTGGTAACAAAAGTAAGAATTGCAAGATTACAAGAAAGTCTCGAACAACAGTTTATGGCCGCCTAAAACCCAAATTATACAGAAGCGATATAAGGCGAAGGCACGGCTCAGGCGCGGCGTAAGAGCGGAATGGATTAAAGCGGCTAATAAATGGATTAAAATTAACAATGTCTGTACCACACCGTTTGAGGTTAACGCATCGCATACACCTAATCTGTTATCGGCCGAAGTTTGCTTGAGCGATGACGGCCTAACTCGGACTATCGAATCAAACACTTGTAAAACAAAGAGAGCGCTTACACAAATATAACTGTTCTATCATTCGATAACGTAAGAAAACGGCCGATCAACCGTCGAATCCGAACTTGTTGGGATATCTAGCCGGACTGCCAGCGTCTACAGTGCAAATTGAGTGTATTTATAGTTTAATTTAATCATTTTGTCTTTATTCTGTTGTTTCTGTCAGTGTTGTTATCTACCGAAACGACTATGGATATTGAAAATAGAAAAATTGAAAAGAATACCGGCAACGTCCAATGTCGGCACAAGCGGTACACTGTTGCAGTGTAAGCACATACACGTCCGAGTTACTCGTCCGGGTAGTTTTGTCCGCCATCGGCCGACAAAATCGGTTTTGGTGTAAACGTACCGTAATTCACGCCGCTCTTATACATTTCATATCAAAAAGTTTTGAAGCAGCCTCATGCCTGCCGTGCCATCGACTTTTGCCGCTTTTGTATAACTTGCGCCTAAGTGTTTAAAGTTTACCGAAAATACCGCTCTGAACTAGGTCGTAATTTTACCAAAATACAATCTTTAAAAATATTAAAGTCCTTTTATTAGACTTAAGAATATTTTAGAATTACTAGCGAATATATGTACTAGAATGTCTTCTATATAGTTACATTAAAACCATCAGCCCTCATATTTTTCATCCAAAAGAATCTTCAAAATTGGTAAACAGTTAACGAAGATATCGCATAACATACATAAAAAACACAGTCAAGTTGAGAACCTCCTAATTTAATAATAAATAATACTTGTGTTTATTATTGGATACATAAACAAAAACTCACGATATAACGTCCCAGCACAAACTGAAGACCTATAATACCGTAAATATATATGATATTAGTGATATTTAAGACATATTTCATGTACATAATATAGTGCGCATGAAAGACTTTAACAGCTCTAACTACGTTACATATTAAAATGATTGGCGTTTTATTACAAGTTTGTTAACACCTTAACTCACGGAGATTTGAGGTTATATATAATACATATTGGTCAACCGCTAATTGCCGCTCGTTCAAATTCGCGTTGGACACGCAAACTTGTTGATTCTACAATAATTCTCTTAAAGGATTTTAACACTTGTAAATTTGTAAAACGCCTGATTACTACTACTTTTTTTTGAATTGCATAAACACGTACTTATTGTTACTGGGTAATGAACCAATTTTTTTATAGAATAAGGGCGACAAACGTGCACACAGTCCACCTGATGGTACGAGGATGCTGTGGCCTATAGACGTCTATATTTATCCTCGAATCAAAATGCAGATGCGTTGTTACCCCAGAGTCATAAGAAGGAATGCCTTATTTCTAGTAAAAAGGGGGCTCCGGTTTTCTATACACACACCATACGAAACACAGCATCAAGTATTTTACAATTTGAGCAATATAAATTTCTGCCATGTATCATTAAAATATATAAATGTTACAGAATTTTTATAACATAGGGGTGGTAGCAACAGTCAACACATTAAGTGGATACCAGATTGTAAGTGGATACTGTAGCCCGTAGACATCTACATGTATTGTCAGTTAATGACTGAGAACTAAGATGGAATGCCTCGTTTCCAGTCAAAAGGGTCTCCTGTTTTCTACACTCACCATATGAAACACAGCAGCATTAAGCTGCTATTTTACGCTGGTGTTCTGTGAGAGCGCGGTCCAACCCCGGTCTTGCTAACCCATTTGTGCTAAATTAATATAGCTGCAGCGTGGCTCTACCACGTTAAAACGAAAACAAAATAAAATAATTTATACAGAAAGCACAATAAGTGGTCTTATCGCTCTGCAAGCGATTCCATTCAGACAATCTTTTTGCGCATATAACTGTTGTTTGCAACGGAACACGATTAGGGAAGGTGTACATAAATTATAGAAATACGTAAAAGAAAAAAAATAATTTAAAAACACAAGATGATAGATAGCAGTTGAGGTTATATAATAAGGTCAACAAACAAGCATAGAGTTTTCCAGCAGCTAAATGAATGTCCATAGACTACTTTATTTATAATCTGTTAAATGTCGTAATTCAAATACGTTGTGACGCCAGAGGACAAAAATGTCTCGTTTACATAAACCGTTTTATACATGGTAGATTCACACTGCAGCTATATTAAACTATATTTGTGGTTGAAGCACGAATGGATCGGCTCAACCGGAGAGTGATTACACTCTCACAGTACGAATATACCAGTGCAAAATAGTAACTTAATCTTGCTTTAATAATTAATCATATTATACGAGTAAACAATAAAACTCGTATAATTAATACTGCTATGTTTCGTATGGTAGGTGTAGAGAACCCGAGATCTTTTTTACTGGAAAGGAATATCCACAGAAATATCAGATAATAATCTTAGTATTTTGGGGTGACAACGCATCTGCATTTTGATAGTTAATCGCCGATAACGGCCACTTACCACCACTTACCATCAGTGGACGGTGTTATCGTTTTTCACACTTATTCTATATAAAAAATACCAGTAACAAGTGGTAAAGTTAAAAATTTTGTACAACTGACTTTAATATGCCCGAATCAATGTATTCTAAGTCAATTAACTACGCATTATTTAAGAATAGCAACATCTTTCAAATAAAAAGAATCATTAAAATCAGTTCACCCAGAAAAAGTTTTGAAGTAACATATAAAAAAAACATACAGTCATATAGAATACCTCCTCCTTTTTAAGATTCTTTAAATAAAACACTTACAAATTCTTTTTTAACTTGAAATTATAACGTGTGCCGGTAACATCAATGATTTTACAAAAATCGTTTCATCATATTACGTACTGGAAGCAAATTTAATAATAAGGATTTATGAGAAAATATATCATCACTTTATTGAGCTCAAGGCTCAGTTCAAGGCACCACCATCTTCACTTAATTGCTGAAGACAGGGTATTTAATGCCGGACCTTATCTTGACAGTTATTGATTATCGATATATTTCACGCTTTCCCTTTTTGAATTATCTGCGACATATATCGCTTTTTGATAGTATTTACGATAATATATATATATATATATATATATATATATATATATATATATATATATATATATATATATATATATATATATATACAATAATAATATATACAATAATAATATATAACCATCACGAAAGGAAGGAAGGTTACTTTGGTGATCGATGGGTGTGTACTACATAGACTCGCTTATTTACAACGAAGTAGCGTCTGTGATATAAGACTTTGCTCTGCAAAATAAGCCAAAACAAAATCTGTTTTCTGTTATAATGTGTAACATATGTGAAATCAAATCACTCTCTCTGAACTACGAGTACTGTCAAAGTCTGCTCAAATGGTGTATCATTTAGTTATTGTATTATAGAAGTAATTTAATAAGCAATGCCTGCAATTATACTGACTCTTTTGGGGTCTTGAACCAAGTAAAGGCTTCAAGACTGTTGTTAGAATGGATAGAGGGTAGGGGTTGTAGAAATGGATAGAGGGTAGAAACCTTGTAGCAGGATTTCTAGGCAGAAAAAAAGTCCAACGACGAAGAAACTGATCAGTCAGTTCATTTATTAATTTCGACTATTAAGGCGTGTACCGATTCATTGACGGGCGCTAATAAATCATTTATTTTCGCTTTCAACTCGTAAAATGACCTTTTCATTTGCGTCACTGAGAACGGAATAAATTATGTTGTACCTACAGCGAGGCAACTGGTTGGAAATTTTAAGCTCAAAACATTTTACGACTTATTAAAAGGACATAAAGATTACACGAATTGGCTACTTTCCACCGATGAACAAAATGATAAAGATTTTTATAGTAATGCTCTTAATATTAATTTAGCACTTTGTTCATAATTAAATGATTATAATGTGACAGGTGTTTGAGGTAAGTGTCGACAAAACGGAGAAAATAAAAATAAAAGTGTACGTTTGTATATTGCGTAAACTTTATGTTTCGTGTCCTTTAAATATTTTAACTAGTCTTCGCCTGGAAAAATCTATTAATGTAACGTTCTTTAGATATAGGTTAATAAAAGACAATTTTATAATTTACAACATTTTAGTTTTTTTTTTTTTCAAAATAAAAAGTTTTTTGGATAAAATATAGCCTATATTCCTCCTAAGATGGCTCTCTATCTGTTTGTAAAGTTCCAACACAGACAGACGGACAAACAGACTTGAAGACAAAAACTTTAAACATGTCTTTTAGAATAGAATAGAATATTTTTTATTTAATATTGATTACACGTAATTCTTATTGAAAGTCATTTTTTAATTTACCACTGGTTCGAAAGAAACCTCTGTTCTGGGAAGAACCAACTGGAAACCCAGCCGGACCTTTTTTTAATAAATTTTACAATGTGAATGGTCACAATATATTTACAAAATATATTTTAGAAACAGCTTGACCACCTCATTTAATGTCAATGTCTTAAAGATCAATCTTAAATTTAATGTCTTAATAACATGCAGCTAACCCCCTGAAGAATAGAAGATAGTTTATTAATACCTCCACACTAGGATTTTCTATTGTATCATGGGGGTAGTTTACATACACAAATTTCACAAGGACAAACATCCAGACCCGTAACAATTATTTGTCGTCCATATAAATACTTGTTCCGTGCGGGATTCAAACTCGCGCCTCTCAGCGCCGCATCTTACCGCCAAGCGCACGAACTACTAAAACACAAACAAGCAACATTAGTTTTAGTGCTGAGTACCAAACCGAAATACCTACGGTATCATTGTGCGTCCGTTGGTGTGTCACAGATGATTTTATATAAATATTTTCTGCGTAATAATTTAAATTTTACACAGAGATAAAAATCGCTAAATCTATTTCTCACAGTCACAGTCCTCCTGGTGGAATTAATGGTGCTGTGGTCCATAGAAATATACACAATAATAATGATAAATTTTATTGAGAAACAAAGCATTAAATGAAATTTAATGTTCTTGTAAATAAATTGTAACTAGCTGACTAGCATAAATGTCCTAGAAATAAGTCGATCCCCTAACTTTCATCTATCCCTGATTCATTCGAGTTGTCCCATACGTGCTACAACCATAATATAGCTGCAGCGTAGCTCTACCATGCATAAGGAACACATAGATAAAAGACATACCGTATTATCGATCATTTACTACTGTAATGGGTTAGGTTTAGTAGTGGGAGTAATAGTGTACGTGGTTTTAGAACTTACTGTATCGTGGGGGCAGTTTACATACATTTTCACAAGGACAAAAAATTATTTGCAGGCCATACAAATACTTGTTTCGTCCTGGATTCGAACCCGCGGCCCTTAGCGCTCTCTAATCGCTAAGCCACTGCGCCGTCTAATTTCATCGTTATTGTAATGTAACAGAGAAATTCTTCAATTTTATTCTTTATAGACGTATAAATAGTATAGATAAATAAAATAGAATTTATTTAAATGAATTGAATATTCATTTATATAAATGTTAGTCCAGAATAGTAAAGGACAGTTCTCCACTAGATGGAGTGACGATCTGGTAAGAGATGCAGGCTTCCCATCTCTTGCCTTCCTCTTGTTCCCCCTGTCGCCGCTTACGACACGCACGGAATGATTTGGGGTAACGGATATTCTTACATAGCCACTACACGGAATGCAACTATTATTTTTCTAAAAAAAAATTATATTGTTGTAGGTTTCAGGCTTTTATCTATTTCCTTACATGAGCTCTATCTGCTGACCATTAGGCATTCCATCTGAGTCCTCAGGGGTAAAAATACATCTACATTTTATAATAAATCACGGTCCCTGCGTATAAGTTGTAGGAATGCCTTGTTTCCAGTAAAAGACTGTCCGGTTCTCTACGCTCACCATACCAATGCAGTAGCTTTAAGTTGCTATTTCACGCTGGTATTCTCCGAAATCGTTATGCTTCGCCGATCGTGCCGAGCAATTTTTGCCACAACTATTATTAACTGCAACACGGCTTTACGATGGATATAAAATTTTTACTCATAAAATCATGTCTCCTTCATCTGAAAGGTAAAAACAATAAACTATCATTAATGCTATCATACTCTACAACTCAATAAAAAGGTCAGAAATTTCTCCATGAAATATTTTATAGCTGCGATATCTTTTTAAGCTGAAGTTATTGTTTAAATAGCGGTATTAAGGATATCAATACAATAAAGTAGAATTTTCATATGGCGGTTGTGTTATCTCGACGGGCTTGAGCTCTCAACCGTGTTCCAAAATGGAGATGGTTCTATATTCGACGCGAATGTTTTTATATATGTTTATTTTTTCTACAGTGATGTGGCGCTGTTAGAACATCCACTACCCCATGACATCTAGTGGGTGTCGTAAGAGGCGGCAGAGGGTAACAAATCTGTAGATTTAGGGGGATAAATTCCATAATTGTGACGCTTGCCAAGTGTCACAAATATGGCATTTATCCCCCTACGAGGCAATCTATGGGGGGGTCCTATGCTCAGCAGTGTATATAAGGCTTCGAGATATTTTCATTCCTTAGTCGTGAAAGTTCCCTTACAATCTTTTTCTTTTAGTTAGCATTAAGCCACCGCAAAGTCTACTTCACCTCAGGATGCCTCGTTTAGAGGCGCAACGAGTGTCGTGTTATCGACTGTAGTGTGTCTTTCCTAGTGTAGTATAGGGAGTATTGATACCAGAATTAATGGTGACCAGGATAGTGCACGCAATTGAGTTGGGTGGGAGGTGCTCTTCATAGCTAATTAATTGATAAAATCTTTTATTTTTGCCTTCTCTATTAACACGTGTTAAATCAGCAGTTAAATTTACAGTCAACTATTTCATTGGTGCTGGCAGAGATCAAACCCGGATTGCACGCGTACTGTGAAATTAACGACAATCATTTAGCACCTGAGCAGCCGTGGTCATATTACAAGATTGATACATTAAACATGTAAATGACACTAATAAAAACCACTGAGGTATGACAGTGCGAAATCCAAGTCAAACGGCCACATTTATATGAACATAAAAAATATAATTTATCACATTCTTATCGAGAATCAAGCAAGCTTGCGTTTAAAAAACAACACTAATATTTAAGGTTTGTATTTAATATTACGTGTTGTAAAAACATTTATTTTATAACACTGGAGAGCAAAGGAGCCTGCGGCTCACCTGATGGTAAGTGATAACCGCCGTCCGTGAACAACTGTTTCACCGTTCGGAAGAATAGCTAGTAGTAGTCGATAGTATTCAGGCACTCCTTCCTTCCTGAAATGTTGGGTGTTGTGAGAATTTCGAGTTCCCTAATTACATCTATCATTCACTCAGCTATTATTGGAATTTAACATAGTATGGTTGTGAAACATAATTATTTTTTAATAATACTTGCATTCGTGTGTGCGTGCGTGCGTGTGCGTGCGTGTGTGTGTGTGTGTGTGTGTGTGTGTGTGTGTGTGTGTGTGTGTGTGTGTGTGTGTGTGTGTGTGTGTGTGTGCGCGTGTGTGTGTGTGTGTGTGTGTGTGTGTGTGTGTGTGTGTGTGTGTGTGTGTGTCTGCAGCAATTTGCCGCTTCAGCAATTCTCATTTATATTTCGCTTTGAAGCTTTCCGTACTTTCTCGTCGTCCGCGTACACTCACCAGGTACTTCAAAACAATAATAAATGAAAGAAATTCCACACAATTGCTTCTGAAGTCAGTGCTGAGACATGGAATATCGAAGAATTCCAACATGGGGTTTGAAGCTATTTATGTAAAAATGATTATATTTTATTGATTTTGATGTCCTCTTACCATTTTATTCACCATGAAATGGCGGTGTAAGAATGTCCACCACCCCACAACATCCCGTGGGTGTGTAAGAGGTGATAGAGGGAAGCAAATCAGATTGGTAGCAGCGTCTTCCTGCTGTGAGGGGATATTGCTTATTGTTGGCTGCAAAGCATGACAGCAATAGGAAATATCCATAGTCACATAGTTGCCTACATTAAAACATCATTCTCTACTTTCCCTACTTAGGGATGAATTTTTTTGATTTCATATATTTATGCGAACACTACACATTTAATCAAAACTAGTTTTTACTCGGGCATATTAACTTATTTTATATTCCCGACGTTTCGAGCACCTCAGTCCCCCCCCCCCCCCACTAACCCCCGTGACCATGGGTGCTATAAAATGCTCGAATACAAAATATAAAATAAGTAAATATAAAATAATTACTCGATAAAATCCGTAAAAACTAGTTTTATTTAAATGAGTTTTTTTTCCTAAATTGTTTAGGAAATGACCCCTAAAGCAAAAGCTATTTAATAATAATGCGTATACAAAATAACCTTTATCGGTTACGGCGGCCAGTTTCATCGAAGGCTAGCCATCTGCGCGGGCCATGATTATAGTGCCCAAGTGTTTGTACAAACACATATACATGTACTCTCTATTCTCTTACCTTCATAGTCTGATGGAACGGGAATCCGATACGACCGGAGAGAGATCAGGTGCTGGACCAACACCTTAACGTGGTCTCCGTGGCACGGGGCTGAAACACCGCAAACATCCTGCTTCGCTGCTACTGAGGATTTCTTGACAGAAAACCCTAATAACTGATTTTGGCTTGACCCAGTATTCGAACCCGCAACCTCATGATCAGCAATCGCGGTGCGATCACTAGACTAACGTGTTAGTTGGACTGAGAAATATTACAAGTTCAAGAAACAACTAAATTGTCGTCTGTAGTAAGATACATAAAATATCGTCACCCCTGCATCATAAGCGGTTTAATAAAAGAATCGTTTAAATCGGTTAAACCGTTACCTAACGCCAAGTTAAAAGGAAAAGGTTATGAGGAAATTTCATGTCTGAGAAATAGAAATATTTCGAAGACCTGTGAAGTCCGAAAACCAATACTAGCACCAAAGCAGTTTGGTGTACTATATGTTCCCCCTCTCAAAAATCAGAGCAAGGCCTATGCCCATCAGTGGGACATATATTTACACGTGGGAGAGCCACGCTGCAGCTATATTATGGTTGTAGCACGAATGGATGGACTCGACCGAGAAAGCACCACGCTCTCACAGAATACCAACGTAAAATAGCAGCTTAATACTGTTGTGTTTCCTATTGTAAATGTTGAGACCCAGAGATCCTTTTTTCTGGAAACGAGGCATTCCATATTAGTCCTCAGGGCAGATAACGCATCTGTATTTTGATTATTAGTCGAGGACAAATGTAGTTGTTTATGGGCCACAGCATCCGGTTGACTGTATGTTAAACCTATATATAGGCTGTAACTTTGCTTTTTATTCAAATGTGTATAAGGTCTTTGTCACAAAATTCACATAGGTATTTACTACAATAAGTACCTACTTTATTCGCTCTGAGCTGCTATTTTACGCTGCTGTTCTGTGAGAGCGTGGTCCTTGCCCGGTCTAGCCCACCCATTAGTGCTTATACCGTGTTCATACTTACAGACCTTATTGTTTACAAATCTAGTTAAATAATATAGCTGCAGCATGGCTCTACTTACCTCGTAAAATAAATAATAAAGATAGAATGCACAACGTGATAAATATATGTAATAAAGTATCTTTAGTAATTATGTCAACAAGCACTTGTATACAAAATGTTGAAATGAAAGAAAACACTATACTAGGTCAAGTATAAAACAATGGATAAATTATTATAATACTTAACTACAAAATATCACATTTAAAGTGAAAGATAAAGATAAAAACTTGGATAAATCAGATGGAATTATTTTTACGCACGTATAAAAGGGACCGTGCTTTGTGGCATTACTTGGGGGAGGCCTATGTTCAGCAGTGGACTTGTGAAGGGCTGTAATGATGATGATGATGATGATAAAAGGGTGACTAACGAGTGCAGAACTACGTCATGGTCAGTGAATGCTGTGACCTAACGCCTTGTGTTACTGTTACAGCCTTCCACTTCTGGACATAGCCTTCCCCATAGATTGCCTTATGGCAGGAACATAGATAGTTACCATGCTTGCCAAGCGGGTTGGCAACCGTAGTTTATTTTTATTTTTAGTTATCACGAAGATGCCAGCTGCCCATCTTTTGATTTGTTCCCCTCTGACGCCTCTAACGAAACCCACGGGATGATATGGGGTAGTACAAATTCTGACTCCGGCAACACATGGTAACCTAAACCCTTCATCAACTAACAACTAAATAGCAAATTCTTGGTAGACCTGAGGTCTATGATGGAATTCTTTACTGAAACTTACAATGATACAACCTTGTGATTAAAAAAAATATCCTTACTTGTTGGTTGTTTACTAGTATGGATATTTACCAAAAGAGTAAACATTTCATTACCCTATATTATACGTGGTATCAATCAGCACCTTCATGATTACATTAATAATAAAAGACTGCAGTTGTCAACATACTCCTTCTATCGCCACGTCCTGCTTACGAGGCCAGGCCAATATTAAATAAATCTATTTCTATTTCAGTTTTTAGTTTCTAAGTTTCTGGTCGCACAACATACAAAACGCAATATAAATAGTCCAGACGTCATTTTTCTAAGTCGAAGTCAAACTTTTAACGGTTTCGTGGCGCAGTAGCTTGGCAATGAGTTGCAACGCGGAGGGCCGCGCGTTCGAATCTCGCATGGAACAATCATTTGTATGAACTACAAATAATTGTCCCAGGTCTGAATGCTTGTCCTTGTGAAATTTATTTATGTAATTTATCGATGCTTGTTTAGGTTTGCGTTCGTTTGCAAACGTAATCCGATCTTAAAGCGGAATTAAGATCGGTTGTAAGCTGGAATACAATGATAGAGATCCTAAGATAATCACAACAGTTAGTTATGGCACAAAATATTAAGTAAAGTTTATTTAATAATTATTTAATATTTGGGATACAAACAAAGAAAGTCTTACATATTTAGTAAAACATTTAATTCCAATGCATACACCAGTATAGTATCACACTTTAAATAAGAAAGAAGTTAACGCATACATGAATAATTTGAGTACCTTAAATTACAAATTAAACATCAAAAATGACAGTTTAATATTATTTAATCATTTTTTGAATATATTCTTTAAAGTTTTTGTTGTGTATAATCGATCAAGTCACTAAAAATACTATTGAAAGATTCGAACCTAGGACATACATTGATTGAACATAGTGGTATAGCACACCTATCACTAGGCTACACGCCTTTGTGTTTTGAAAAACATAATTACCAAAGCAGTAAATCTACTAGAAATATCTGGTAGTTTTCAACCTTTAATGGTCTTCGAATGGCCTCTTCCGGTTAGAACCCTCGCAGACTACAGACTATTTACCGGCCGGTATTTCAATCAGGTCGAACTGATCGGTGACCGGAACAGTCGGGTGATCGTTCTAAAACAATTTGTTAAAACCTAAGCAGCTCTTGAAGGGAGAGGCGAGGCTTTTTTACCTTTTATCCTCGGCGCTAAGCTGATTCAGATTAAACGCAATCAAATAAATAAGAAATATAATATATTGGATATGTAAGAAAAAAATCATTGGATATATTTTTCAGAATAGGGCTGACAAACGACCACACATTCCCCCTGATGGTAAGTGGATGCTGTGACCCACAGACATCTACATCTATCCTCGATTAAGAATCAAAATGCAGATGCGTTGTCACCCCTGAGAACTAAGATGGAATGTCCCGTGTCCAGTAAAAAGGTCTTCGGTAATTCTGACGCCATAGGATTAATGGGTACTGTTTTACAAACTTGTTTACCTAGTTTTTTCATTCCATTTAGCGCCATCATGAAATATTTTAAAACAAGCTTGGAGCGAATTGAAGCTATTGTTCGAGTCAAGAGTCTGAACAATGTTCGGGTGTGTGCGTGTTGAAGAGTGCACCATACCGATTTTACAGTCGGTCGATATGTCGTCAACAAATTGTTTTGAAGGCAATCGAGTAGCCCATTAACCCATTATTCGGTCAATAACGAATCGTTATATTGTGTACACTTGTATACAGAATACATGGAGACTCTATTCTGTAGAGAAGGCATTCCATATTAGTTCTCAGGGCGGTACACGTGGTAGAACAATGCTGCAAATTATATTATGGCTGTAGCCCGGGAGGTTTCGCTCAACTAAGAAAAGACCACGCTCTCATAGAATACCAGCGTAATATAGCATCTTAATGCTGCTGTGTTTCGTATGGTGAGTGTAGAGTGTCAAGAGTGACAATGCATCTGCATTTTGATTCTTAATCAAGGATGTCTATAAACCGCAGCATCTACTTACCATCGGGTGAACTGTGTGCTCGTTTATTACTTTTATTCTTTATAATAAACATATCTTCGTTCTGATTGAACCTAACTAAAATCTCAACCGATTAAAAGTCAGTAGTCTGCGAGAGCACTTAGTAAAACCTCATTTCATATGTAACAAATTAATGTCACCGGTAGTTCACGTTGCAACCACCTTCACTTTACAGCCACTACATTATAATGTCGACTTTCTTGCTTTGTAATAAAGTACGAACACTTTGCATTTATTACTTTGTATTAGCGTAGCGAAATTATTCCACATTGATGTCAATGTCACGCATAATAAGCTGTCACGTATGCCTTTAAATTATGTCAGTTTAAAAAATCTCTGGTTTCGCGTGCAAATTCACATCTAACTTATCTTGTGTAAACAAGTTAAATTTATTACTTTAAACAGTGGGTACTTTTATGAAGAAAGACTAATAATAATTTCGTTAATTAAAGACGCCGTGTAGTAAGAGTTTACGCTAACCTATATCGTCCCTTGGAGGTCGTAGGATGTGACGTAATGAAATGAAACAGAGAACAATATCTTCCTGATAAATACCCCTTATACCTTTATATGTGGTAGAGCCATGCTGCAGGTATATTAAGGTTGTAGCACGAATGGGTCAGCTCGACCGGGGAAGGACCACGCTCTCACAGAATAGCAGCGTAAAATTGTGGCTTAATACTGCTGTGTTTCGTATGGTGAGTGCAGAGATTCAAAGACCCTTTTTTACTGAAAATGAAGCGTTCCACCTTAGTCCTCAGGGGTGACAACGCATCTGCGTTTTGATTCGTAATCGAGGATGAATGTAGGTGTCTATGGGCTACAGCATCCACTTACCATCAGGTGGACTGTGTGCTCGTTTGTCACCCTTATTCTATAAAAAATCTGTTGTGAACTCGGCGGTCAAGCGCGGCGAATATGGCTAATATCTTCTCTGTGAGGCAAAATAGGGGGGGGGGGAGCTCCATGTTCCTCCGTGGATTTGTTACGGGCTGTAATAAGGCATGTATGCGAAATAAAATTAAAGCATTGAAAAAATTCTATTTTTTAATTTTGAGAAACAATGACTTAATATTTTAAAGGTTCTCGAGTGACATAAATATTTATTATTACTAATATATTAAAAGTTCTCGAGTATCAGTCTCGTAAGGGTAGGCTTGTGTAAGGCGACCCCCCACTAGATTGAGTGACGAATGATAAGACATGCAGGAAGTCGATAGATGCAGGTGGCTCAGGACCGTGCTTTGTGGCATTTATTGGGGGGGCCTATGTTATGCAGTGGACTTATGAGGACTGTAATGATGATGATGATGACCGATATCATTGTAATATTTCAGTTAAAAAATTGCCTCCATCCATTAATGAATCCATCGCCCTACTTTGTCTAGCGTGAGTCTTTGTCTCTGTATCTGGAGATGCCAAAGAAATCTTATCGGTTCCGCTTACCCAAACGACGGGCGCCATTCAAAGTTGCAAGATGCCTGACTCTGCGATCGTAAGTCCACAGCATGATAACTAAAGCTAATCCTCTTTAAAATGGGAAAGACCCAAGTCCACCCCTGGAGTTTTGAAAGATTGAACTCGCTGATGATAGAAGAAAGAGATAAACATATACAAAGGGTGAATTGCGTGTGATAAAAATAGCTTGCGCAATACATATTATACTTCTTTTTAGGGTTCCGTAGTCAAAAGGAACCCCCATGTCTGTCTGTCCGTCTGTCCGTCCTCGCATAATCTCTGTGACCGTTAGCACTAGAAAGCTGAAATTTGGTACCAATATGTGTATCAATCACGCCGACAAAGTGGTAAAATATAAATTGGAAAAAAATGTTTTATTAGGGTAGCCCCTATATGTAAAGTGGGAAGTGATTTTTTTTTTTAATTTCAACCCTAACGTGTGATATATTGTTTGAAAGCTATTTAAAAATGAATAGGGGTTTGCTAAAATCATTTTTTATAATGTTAACAATTTCGGAAATAATCGCTCCAAAAGTAAAAAACAATGTGTCCCCCCTCCCCCTCTAACTTTTGAACCATAAGTTTAAAAAATATGAAAAAAATTTGAAAAGTAGAACTTTATAAGGACTTTTTAGGAAAATCATTTTGAACTTGGATGGAAACAACAGTACCCACTACCGGGAGCAGTTGCAGGAGCGCGGAGCGCTGCTGGAGCGCGAACATAATGGATACCCATCTTTAAACTTATTAGTGGGAACACTTATTGTGACGGACGGTAAACTACGGAACTCTACACTGAGCGTGGGCCGACACGCTCTTGGCCGCTTTTTTACATCATTAGGCAAGGCGAACCTCTTTACGGATCATAATAAAATTATCCACGTCCAGGCGCTTCTTGTTTCCTTACGAAATGCCAGTAGCATTCTTGCGTCAGAGTGTTATGAAGGATACAGAAGGAATTGTTTTATTTTTTACTTTATTGTAAAAAGTTGACATAAAATTTTTTATTCTTATAAACTAATAGCTGTTGCAAATGTAAAGGCATTAAATGTTTATATTTACGTGGTAGAGCCACGCTGCAGCTATATTGTGGTTGTAGCATGAATGGATCGGCCCGACCAGGGAAGGACCACGCTCTCATAGAATACCAGCGTAAAATAGCAGCTTAATACTGCCGAGTTTCATACAGTGAGTGTAGAGATCCGGAGATCCTTTTCTAGAGGCATTCCATCTTAGTTCTCAGGGGTGACATCGCATCTGCGTTTTGATTACTAGTCGATGTCTATGGTCCACAGCATCCCCTTACCATCAGGTGTACTGTGTGATTGTTTGTCACACTTCTTCTATAAAAAAGTTAAATAACTTTTAAAGAAAATTGATTACTAGTTAATATGCGAATTTAATTAAAATACTACTGGTGTAAATTGTTTGATTTAATTTTTTTAATTCTAAGCCAGTGCTTAACTACAGTCCCAACTGGTGGTAAGTGGTGACGTAGATTAAATTCATCTGACTTGGGAAGAAACTCAACAAACACTTTCCTGTCTAAATTCATCTGGGCGTTACTACTACCGGTGAAGACTCGTTGGCAGAAATAGATAGGAAGGTGGAACATCTTTAGTTCATAATGCATTTTAATGCATTCATATGTTTCGGTCTATAAGATATAGAAGAATAGCAGTCTGTGACCCATTCTATCTTAGTCCTTAGAAAGTCTACGCAACTGCAGCTTTAAAAAAATATAATAAGGTTGACGAACGAGCACACGGTCTACCTGATTCTGTGGTCCATGAACATCTAAATCTACCCTCGATTAAAAAGCAAAATACAGATGCGTTCTCACTCCCAAACACTTAGGTAGAATGTCTCATTTCCAGTGACTATGCATGTTCTTCAAATTTAATATTTATTGAATGACTCTAGTCTATTTGTAAGTCTACAGAAATGACGCGTTACGTTTCAACTCTCGTACATTACACTTGAAAAGGGCATCCACGCTAAAAATATGCTTGATTATGCCATCTCAAATGTCAATGAAGGATTACAGCAGACCGTGATTAATGTATTTTCAGAAGATTTCATGCGATTTATTGGCGCGCTTCGATGTCGAGGACGCCACTGATATTATATCCCGGGAACTGATTAAAGCGTACTGTAGACGATTTCGCTTCGTCAAATATGAAGTAAATATTTTAGTAACACCTGTAGTTATACAATTGTCAATTCATTTTCATTCATCATCATTACAGCCCTTCACAAGTCCATTACTGAACATATTCACGCACGCACACAAGCACGGTCCTGAGCCACCTGCATCCATCGACTGCCTGCATGTCTTACCAGGTTGTCACTCCATCTAGTGGGGGGTCGCTCTACACTACGTCTACCGGTACGAGGCTGCCATTCGAGAACCTTTCTTTCCCATCGGTTATCGGTTCTTCGAGCTATATGGCCGGCCCATTGCCACTTCAGCTTACTAATCCGTTGGGCTATGTCGGTCACTCTGGTTTTACTGCGGATGTTCTCATTTCTGAGTTTTTCACGCAGAGAAACTCCGAACATAGCCCTGTCCATAGCTCGCTGAGCGACCTTGAGCGTCCTCATACGACCAGCAGTGAAGTACCACGTCTCAGATCCGTAAGTCATCACTGGCAACACGTACTGAGATTGAGGTATACCCGACGAGAAGATGTGTCGTAATTTCCCGAACGCTGCCCAGCCGAGTTGAATCCGTCGATTGACCTCTCGGTCGAAGTTGGACTTACCTAGTCGGTCTATTTGTCCCAGGTAAACGTACTCGTCAACAACTTCGAGCATAGTGCTCCCAACAACTACCGGCATAGGTGTGACATGGACATTAAACATGATCTTTGTTTTGTCCATGTTTATCTTAAGATCTACACAATGGGAAAATAAATTTATTTATAAATGTATTTAGAGGCCAAAGTTGATAAATTAATTCCCTTAATTTATTGTCTGAGCGACTCGGCTTTAAATCATAGATTGCTCTAATGGCCCTCTTCTGTAAAACAAATATAATTTCAGTGTCAGTCGCGTGTCCCCATAACAAAATACCAAACGACATTATATTATGGAAACAGCCAAAGTAAACTAGTCTAGCTGTTTCAACGCTAATATAACTTCTAATATTTTACAACATATGCTGCAGAACTAAAATTGATTGCTAGTTTTGATACGTGGGGGCCACATTGAAGCTTTGCGTCCAGTGTGATCCCAAGAACAATGGTGGTATCGATAAGAGTCAGCCCCCCCCCCCATTTAAAATTACATTAGTATTTATAATTCATTGATGAATAAATAAAAGCTTAAAATAGTAGCTTAACGTGTCATATGGTAAGTGTAGTGAACTGGAGACCCTTTATTACTGGAAATGGGGCATTCAAAATTAGTATTCAGAAGTGACATATAACTGATCCACATTTCGATTCATAACTGAGGATAGACAAAGAAGTCTATGAACCACAGTATCCAGTTACCGTCAAGTGGAATGTGCTTTGTCACGCTTTTTCCATAAAACAAGGACTTCACGTATCTCAAATGGCCAAGCCCGTTTAACATAGTTCAATTCATTCCCCAGTAAATCTCGCTAAATATCTTCAGGTAAAAATAAGCATTAGTACTATTAAATTTACAGTTAAGTATCGCATTAAAGTGTATTAAAACATATACAATTTTTAAATAAAAAGTTCATTAACTAAAAGGCCACTGCTCCCTATATTAATTTTTTTATTTTTAGATACTTTTTTCAAAGTCACGACCACACCTGGCCGAATCGGTGACAGGCATTGATGAATTGAAAAATAGTTGTTCTATCAAGGGATGGGGTCTGTGGGACAGGACGTTGAACTCTTTGCATTAAAGAGGTCCCAAGGGTTCACTGGCCGCGGCTCTGTGAAGCTCATTTTAGTCGATTGAATTTTGGCGGTTAAGATGCTTATTAGTTATGACGTAGACTAGAGAATGAAGTGTTTTTTGATGTTTATTTCGTTTTTTATTTTGAATAGAATTATTCAGGCTTGATGGAATAGGAGATTAGAAATCTAGCGGTTTTAATATCTGCGTCGTAAAATGCATACACTTAAAGCTTTAAAAGAATCTAATATATCTCATTTTCAAGTATAGATGGTAAAGTTAAAGCCTTTACATTTCTATTCCACAACTGGGTTTCCTCCCATTTCTGCAAGGATTATGGAACAAAAAATCCGCTGCGCTGCTCGAGAGCGTGTTGGAGACCTTCACATGGCTTTAAAATATTTTATTTCTTAGACACGAACAATTATTACCTTTTTTTTTTGTTCTTTTTTTAACTTTCTTTTAAATATCCACCACACTAGAATTTACACACTGGAGGCAGTTAACAAACATAAATTGCGCAAGGACAAATATCCAAACTCGGAACATTATTGGCCTACGCTATACAAATACTTTCTCAGTGCGGGATTCGAACCCGCGGTCCCCCGATGCTACAACTCAAATCTAAGCTACTGTGCCACAGAACCTTAACAGCTGCACACCTGGTAAATCAGCGCCTAATGTTACAATTAACAACTTTATTGGTGTAGGTGTACAGCGAAATTTTCAGCGAGCGCGTATCCAATAATTGGGCTCTATTGTACGAAATATACCTTCACATT
This sequence comes from Parnassius smintheus behrii, assembly GCA_036936625.1. Taxonomy (NCBI): domain Eukaryota; kingdom Metazoa; phylum Arthropoda; class Insecta; order Lepidoptera; family Papilionidae; genus Parnassius; species Parnassius smintheus. Next base: position 50,769,492 of record JAUPFT010000014.1, read on the forward strand.
ATATCTGGCTTAAATAATAAACATATTACTGTTTATTTTATTTTTATCGAAAGACAAACAATTTAAAACTTTAATATAAACATCTAGTTTAATAGCTGCACACCATTTATATGCCTTCGCATAAGTTTAGTAAAATTCTTGAACGAATTTAAGTAACAAGTTAGATTTAAAAAAAAAACTTGGAAAAACATATCAAAATGATTTTGAAAATAATTTGGATACAGATACATAGTAAATATTTTTGTTATTTACTCATTATTTTTTATTGATTACTTACTTACTTTATTGATGATTACTCATTATTTTGTTTACAATATTTGGTAAAGCAATCTACAGGTCAATTTTTGAAGACTATTTCGTGGTTGTAATAAAAAAAAAGAGTTTTGTATCTGTTATGGTTATGTGCCACAACTGGGTACGTTTAGATAATATTATTTATAACTGTCTTACAATACAGATATTGGAGGCAATAAAAACAGAATTCGCTTGTGATTGTGCGATTTCAGTACGATTGGTAGTAGGTCTGTTACACGTAGACTCAAAAAAGCGAACTACTCATCGCTTTTTTTATTTGAGTTGTAAGTAACGCATGAACTTCTTTTACATAATTTCGAGTTTTCTTCTAATACGTGTAAATGAACAATATAAGATTTTAATAAGTTGATCTGAATTATGCACTTAAATAACCTTAAAAAGTTAAAATAACCTAAAATGTACTTTACACTATTATAATGCCACAGTTCACACGGAAAATAATAATAATTTGAGAAAGTTGACTTTGAGCAAGGTAATTAAAAACGTGCGAACTATATAAATATAAAACTTGTTCAGTCTACCGTTGACCTATGTCACGACAAAGAATCATTGACCAGTCTTGGGCGGCGAGTGTATGACAACATGACAACGACGTATTTATCGACAGCTCAAGGTAGACCATTAAAGTTTTGACACACCTAGTCGCTTTTTTCTACAAATGACAGCGGCTTAGCAATGAATTGCAGCACTAAGGGCTGCGGGTTCAAATCCCGAACGGAACAAGTATTTGTGTGGCCTACAAATAATTGTTCCTATTCTGGATGTTTGTCTTTGTGAAATTAATGTAGGTATGTAAACTGAACATGGTACAGGAGAAAATCCTAGTGAGGAGGTATCGTTTTCTTTAATATAAAAAGGTAAATTGGGGGATAAGTCGCTCGCGTCCGTAGGATTTGACCACCTGATCCTAGGCCCACCCTACACGTGTCCCCCGGGTGGTGCTAAATGAGCGACAAGCCGATAGCACAGACTCGGCTCCACGCCGTGGTAGCGGCGTAAAATATACTACCCCATATTTCGCACCATGACTAACCAAATAAAGGAAATGGCCCCGAGTTCCCGGCGCCCCTTTAATGGGGCAGGGGTGCGAAGAATCTCCGGGAGGAAAACCGGCGACGAGGTTCGCCACCCGTCACGTTCTGTCTCCCGGAGAGGCGAAAAGTGGATTGCAGAGGCCCGTCTGGCTATGTTGAATGTATGTGGGGCAATGAATGATAAAATGGATGAAGTATGCGATATGATGTATGATAGAGGAATAGATGTGTTATGCGTAAATGAGACGAAAAGGAAGGGGAAGGATGTCACTACACATGGCATGTATACCGCATACTGGTCTGGTGCAGACGAGATCGAGCGGGCATGCCAGGGAGTAGGTATCATCCTTTCAGAAAGAATGGGCCAATGTGTGAAAGAGTATGATGAATGTGTAAGCCCAAGACTGCTATGGGTACGAATGAAAGTGGGCTTAAAGAAGTTGTTCGTGTTAGGGGTCTACGCCCCAGACATGTCTAAGCCCACTTATATCCGAGAGCAGTTTTGGGAAATGGTAAGGATGGTGTTAATGAAGTGTAAGGGAAATGAAAATATTATTATGCTAGGAGATTTTAATGGAAGGGTTGGGGTGAGGAGGCTTGGTTATGAAAGGATATTGGGTACGTTTGGTGATGAAAGTATAAATGAGAATGGTGAAAGTCTCCTCACCGTATATATGGAAAAGAATCTTTTTGTGACGAACACTTGCTTTCACCACAAGAGGATTCATATGTATACTTGGGAAAGAGGTGACGATAGAAGCATGATAGATTTCATAATTGTGGATGAAAGATTAAAGGGCGCAGCGGTGGATACAAGGGTTTACCGGGGTTCTAACGTAGGAACGGATCATTATTTGGTTTTATGCCAAATTAATGGTCTATTCAGGCGTTGGCGCCATCGGTCATCTGTGTCTACCACTGCTTTACAGCGTATTAGAACAGAAAGGTTGCAAGATGAAGGTGAGAGAAACAAGTTCAAATGTAGACTGAAAGAAAATATAAGTGGTTTGGATGAATTATGTATGAAGGAGTTAGACTTGGAGAATGTATGGCAAAATGTAAAGAAAGGTTTAGTGCATGTAGCTACCGAAGTATGTGGTGTTAGTAAGAGAAAGAATGAAAGGAAAAATAATACGTTATGGTGGGATGATGAGATACGTATGGAAGTTGAAGTAAAGAAGAGAGCAGTACGAATGATGATATTGAAAGAAAAAAGGCAGTATTTAGACATCTTAATAAGAGAGTAAAAGAAGTAGTTGAAAGAAAAAAGCAAGAAAGAACGGATAAGAATGATAGAAGAATATCGGATAATTTCCAGGCAAATATTAAAATGTTATGGAAACTGGTAAGAACTGCCAGGGGACATTCAAAACAGCCTATGATGAATGCTATAAGAGACGAGAATGGCTATATTCTGAATGATGAAGTTTTGAGTTTAAAGAGATGGAAGGAATATTTTGAAAGCGTGTTTATGAGTGAGGAGACAACATGTGTACTAAGTGAAGTAGAAACTCCGAAAGAAGAGGAAAGAGGTAGCGAGATAAGTATAGATGAAATAACGAAAGCAATGAAAAGCATGAAAGCGGGTAAGGCGCCCGGATATGATAGAGTTTCACTCGAAATGCTAAGGGCTGGAGAGGAAGTGGTGGCAGGCCTGCTGCACACCTTGTTTAATTTATGCTGGGAACTGAAGCGCGTACCGGTAGACTGGTGCAAAGCCGTGATAGTCCCAGTATATAAAGGAAAAGGGGCAGTCGCAGCAGGACTGTAAAAACTACCGTGACATCAGCCTTCTTAGCATTGTGGGAAAACTGTATGCCAAGGTACTGATTGAAATGGTCATGAAAGAAACTGATGGAAAATTTGGGATGTGCAAGCGGGATTTAGAAAGGGAATGGGATGTACAGATCAAGTCTTTTCCATGCGCATGATCGCGGAGAAGTTTCTGGCCAAAAACCAAAAGGTTTTTTGTGCGTTTATGGACTTGGAAAAGGCAGTTGACAGAGTGGATAGGGATTTTCTATGGAAAACACTGAACTCATTTGGGTTGAGCGCTGGCTTGATACAGGCATTCAGAGACAGGAGTCTCTTTATATGGACTCTAGTGCTTGTGTTAAGATCAACGGGGTCTACTCGGACTGGTTTGACATCCATAAAGGTGTCAGACAGGGCTGTGTGGCTTCCCCGTGGCTGTTCAACCTATTTATGGACAGTTGTTTGCAAAATTTGAAAGTTGAAGAATGCGGATTAAGAATGGGTGAGTTAACCGTCAAATGCCTTTTGTACGCCGATGATCAAGTCATTCTTGCGTCGTCGGCGGCCGAGTTGGAAATGATGGTTACATTAATGAACGGATCATTAAAAGAAAGGGGTATGAAAGTGAACGCAAGTAACACGAAGGTTATGGTTTTTGAAAGAGAAGAAAGTAAAACGATTTGTGAAATAAGAATAGAAGGGGAGTTGATCGAGCAAGTAGATGAGTTTGTATATTTGGGCTGCGTATTTAGCAGGGATGGGAGATATGATAAGGATATAGAACGACGAGTGAATGCGGGAAATAGAGTAAATGGGGCCTTGCACTCTATTGTGAAGAGTCAAAATGTGTCGAAAAAGGCACGTATGGCAATTCACAATGCTGTGTTGGTCCCTAATTTAACGTATGGTAGTGAAAGTTGGGTGTGGCAGAAGAAGCACGAGAGTAGTATAAACGCAGTAGAAATGCGGTCGTTAAGGAGTATGTTAGGGCTGAATCTGAATGACAGGCTAAGAAATTGTGTAATAAGAGAAGAGTGTGGTTTGCAAGATGATGTTGTGACCAGGATTAAGCTTAATAAACAGAATAAATCTGTTGTAATATGTGGAGACTTTAATATCAATCTCCTAGAAGCTTCCTCCACTAATATTAAATTTAGATCATTGTTTAAATCCTATGGTCTTTTTAATTTATTTTTGGAACCAACACGTATTGCTGAATCTAGTGCAACATGTATAGATAACATTTTTACAAATGCTAAGCCGTTCAATAAATGTATTATTCAAAAATTGAGCTCTGATCACTGTGGACAATTTGTTTCATTACCTTATGTTCACAAAAAGCAAGTAGATAAAAAAGTAGTGTTTGTTCCAGTAAATGCACATCGCTTGGAGAAGTTTAGAAGTAACATAGTAAAAAAACTTCCATTACTTTCATATCAAAATAATCCAAATTTTTTGTATGCAAAATTATTTAAGCTCATTTGCAATGAATTTAATAACACTTTTACTTCTAAAACATTCTCCTTGAATAATCGTAAAGCATTTAATGAATGGGCGACGGTAGGAGTCCATAAGAGTAGACAAAGGTTATATGAACTTTACAATGAAAGGTCATATAATCCTAGCGTCGAATTTAGGGAATATGTAAAAAAATATTCCAAAATATTTAAAAGAGTGTGCTCCTTAGCCAAGTCATTGTATTTAAGCAACAAAATAAAGACTGCTTCTAATAAAATTAAAATGACATGGAGTATAATTAATAGTGAAACTGGTAAGGTCAACTCTCGCAATTCAAACTACCAGTTAAGTTTTAACAATAAATTAACTAAATCAGATCAGGACGTTGCAATGGTTTTTGAGAAATATTTTACTGATATTCCGATCTTAACCACTAAGTCACTGAATTCTTCTCCTACCGTCGCCGAATCATTACTTAAACAAAATGTAAATGTATGTACAAAGAATTTTACATTTCATAAAGTTTCATCAAAAGATATTGTAAAATATTTTAAGACTATTGATATTAAGAGAACCGCCGATCTGTGGGGGATTTCTGTTGAAGTTATTGCGTCTATAATAGATACAATCGCACCTCAACTATCTATTAATTTTAATAGTAGTATCAAATCTGGTGTGTTTCCTGATTTAATGAAGCATAGTAAAGTAATACCTTTATTTAAATCTGGTAGTACATTGGACCCCTCTAATTTTAGACCTATTTCTGTACTGCCAACACTTAGTAAAATTTTTGAAAAAATTATTCTTGATCAATTGTTAATTTTTTTTAATGTAAATAAATTACTTCATAAAAATCAATTTGGTTTCACAAGGGGTCGCTCGACAACTGATGCTGGTGTTGAGCTGATTAAATATATATTTAATGCATGGGAGAATTCACAGGATGCTTTGGGTTTGTTCTGTGACCTATCCAAGGCCTTTGATTGTGTTCACCATGAAACATTAATCAGGAAACTTCAACACTACGGTGTAAGAAATGATGCTCTTAAATTAATTATTTCATATTTAAGTGACAGAACACAAAAAGTTGTTATTAATAGTATGAGTTCTTCCGGGTCGATTGTACAAATGGGCGTTCCTCAGGGCTCAATTCTTGGCCCCTTTCTTTTTCTTGTATATATTAATGACTTACCTTACATAGTAGGGGATAACCATGATATAGTATTATTTGCTGATGATACTTCATTAATTTTCAAATTAAAACGACAGTTATTAAATTACGACGAAGTAAATAATGCTATAGCTAAGTTAGTCAATTGGTTTAATGTTAATAATTTGCATTTGAATGGAACTAAAACTAAATGTATGAAATTCGTAACTCCTAATGTTAAACATGTCAATACTAATGTAATTTTAAATGGGGAGGAGCTGAGTCTTGTCGATACCACCATTTTTCTTGGAATCACACTGGACGCAAAGCTTCAATGGCTCCCCCATATATCAAAACTAGCTAGCAGACTTAGTTCTGCAGCATATGCTGTAAAAAAGATTAGAACTCTTACCAGTGTTGAAACAGCTAGAATAGTTTACTTCAGTTATTTCCATAGCATTATGTCGTATGGTATTTTGCTATGGGGACACGCGACTGACACTGAAATTATATTTATTTTACAGAAGAGGGCCATTCGAGCAATATATAATTTAAAACCAAAAGAGTCACTGAGACAAAAATTTAAAGAAATTAATATATTAACTCTGGCCTCTCAATACATTTATGAAAATGTAATGTACGTACACAAAAATAAAAGTAGTTTTGCGAAAATAGGTGATATTCATTCTGTAAATACTAGGAACAGACACAAGCTGGTAGTACCTGTTACTCGACTCCACCGAGTCAGTAATTCATTCTTGGGGCGATGTATACGCTTTTACAACAAAATCCCAGAAAATATACAAAATTTGTCATACACAAAGTTCAAAAATGTTATTAAACTAAGTTTGTATAAAAAGGGTTATTATAATATTAAGGAATTTATAGATGATAATAACCCCTGGGAAGGGTGATCGCTACCAAGCTATTTCTAATTTATCTTGTGCTGTTGATTGTAAACATGATTGTAAGCTATTATTAAAAAAAAAAGTCCCGCTGGGTTTCTTGCTGGTTCTTCCCAGGACAGAGGTTTTTTTTTGCGAACCAGTGGTAAATTAAAAAAGTGACGTTCAATAAGTATTTTTATAATCTACATTGAATAAAAAAGTTTCTATTTCTATTTCTATTTCTAAGAAAGGAATGCTTCGGTGGTTTGGTCATGTGGAAAGAATGAGTGAGGAAAGGGTGACAAAGAAAATTTATGTTGCAGAAGTGAATGGCAGAGTCGGAAAGGGACGTCCTAGGCGAAAATTTATCGACCAAATTAGCGATTTATTGGAAACGGGCCAAATTAGGAGTACCCTTAACCAACGAGCATGTATACGTAGGTGTATGGATGTGAAGGAGGCGAGAGAGGTATGTCAGGATCGTGCCAAATGGAAATCTGTAGTCTCTGCCTACCCCTCTGGGTGACAGGCGTGAGTGTTTATGTTTTATGTTATGTTAAAAAATATAGCGAATTTAATAAGAACGAGTAGCGTGACCTTGTCAAGGCGATTGAGCCCAACCTCACTCGCTTCGCGTTCGAGGTATGCAATTCTACCATGATTAACCTTAATTAATTTGTGACGGCGGTGCCATTTGGCCAAAATATCGTAAATAGACCAAACAACAACAGAAAAGCAAATCACCCCATCAACGTTTCGAAACGACTCTGCGTCTAAAGACAAAATTCTTTGCTACCACACAGAGTGTTGATCGCTCCCCGGACTGTACAGTGTACACCTTACCTTTTTTATCTCAATACTTCTATAAAAAAATAAAATATTTTTAATTATGCTCTTGGTGCGTTCCTTACTTTACAAACTACAGAACGAACGCATATTTACTTAGATTAAACTGTTCTTGAACTGTCTGCTTATGAATATATGATTCATATTCTGCCTGTACTATTGCAGTTCAAATCTGTAACAATATTTATGCCGTTACCCAGTAAACATACAAAGTATTGATTAATATGTTATATGTAAAATGTATACTCTCGCACACCTAATTTTTTAATAATATCATTAATACTAGATGGAGTGACGAACTGGTAAGACATGCCGGAAGTCGATGGATGCAGGTGGCTCAGGACCGTAGTTGTACTTGTAGGGTAAGCCTATGTTCAGCAGTGGACTTGTGAAGTACTGTAATGATGATGATCATTAATATATTTATTAAATTAAAGTGATAAAGGAACTTGTAGTATCTTGTAGTATCCATGACAAAAACTCAAGCTACAGATGCGTTTCCATCTCTGAGATCCAACATGGCATGTCTCAGAGCCTGCAACAATGCTGGCTTTATAGACCCTTCAGGTCCGAACACAGTGTAGAGAATATAGAATAGATGTACATGGGCGACAGCATCCACTTACCATCACATGGAAACCGATGGGAAGAACCTCATACAAGCGCAGTGTTTCGCAACCACCCTCTAGATGGAGTGAAGATCTGATGAAACACGCAGGTAGTTGATGGTGCGGGTGGCTCGGGACCATACTTTGTGACAATCTATGGGGGAGGACACTGTTCAGGAGTGGAGTGTGATGAGCGGTAGTGATAGGGTGTGATAGTGATAGTGTACTTTAATAAATAGGTTACGTTTATCATTTTTTAGTTAAATTATACCCTCATTAATTACCAAAGATAGAACTTGAAATAACTACTACTTTATAAACAAACGGAAGCAGGAAATATTGAACACATTCGTTATCCGAGTAGAGGAAAAGTTAGCACTCGATATAAGCGTGACGGTTAAGGTTAACATGAATTATCTAAATTATTATTTATAATAATTAAACGAAAAAAGGTATAAACTTGACTCGAAATAACTAAAAATATATAGTATAACACAATTTCCACAAAATTTAATAGTTCCTGAAGTCGTGCTAAAACAAAGTAAATCGCAGAACTAAAACTCCGAACTTAGAAACTTATAAAATTCGTTGTAGTTATTAGTTCCTTTTAACTTTTTAAGTTTATTTTTAAAAAGGACCTTTTCCAGAAGACTTGACAATAAATAAAGCTCAGGGTGGTAACTACAACGTCGTCCATGTGTATTTTCCGCACTCATAGGTAGAATTGTTCCTGTTTAAAATTAAACCACCCTCGAGATATTTTTTATAGAACGGGGGTAACAAACGAGCACACAGTCCACATGATGGTAAGTAGGTGATGTGGCCAATAGACATCTACATTTATCTTCGGTCAAGAATCAAAACGCAGATGCAATATCATCCCTGAGGACTACAGTGGAATTCCTCGTTTCCGGTAAAAAGGGTCTCCGGTTCTCTAATCTCTACACTCGCCAAGAGCGTTGTCCTTCCCTGGACTAGCCGATCCATTCATGCTACAACCAGAATATAGCTGCAGCGTAGCTCTACCACGTAAAAATGAATTTCTATTCTATATAATTATACAAATTAATAAATAGAAATAAGAGGACACTAAATTATTACGCCTATCTATAGAATTAATATATGATTCGCCCATCGTTCTCTAAGTTATAATGTGTAATCATTGACTTATATATTATTGTGTGTAATAGCGATATTAAAGAATATGCGCCTATAGGTTTTCTAGGATTTGAAAGTGTTCATCAAAATAAATTTTAATTATATAAATAGCAAGCAGTGAAACAGTTTTTAGGTTTCTAGAATAGTCACTTTTATATTTTGGAAATCAAATTCGGTCCTTGTGTTCACTTATTTAAAATTAATAAAACCTAGTAGGAAATTAGGATACCTACTGCAGCGTAGGAAATTTAGTTAATTATTTATAATATCTACTTATTAATTTGTAAACACTTGCAGTGGTGGGAGTAGTTATTTAAACTACTTCAAAATCTCAATCACATTTACAAAACCTAGAATAACGACGCAGTCGTTAGTCTAAGTTTTTGTAGTGGTTGTAAATGTCATGACTGTTCATGAGGATCCGAAAGGTGTGGGTTCGAATCCCGGGTCGAACCTAAAAAGGCAAATCTGTTATTGAGTTGGCGGTGTCTCACCCCAGTGCCTCGGAAAGCACGTAAAGCCGTTCGTACTGTGCCTGATATCTTTCCTGACATGTTGGTTTACTGTCCCATCGAATTATGAGAGTAAGAGAATAGAGAGTGCACCTAAGCTTGCACGTACACGTCGGCACTATAATTCTGTCCTATGCCGATAGCTAGTTATTTTCTAGTTATAGACATTATTATTATAAATATCTAGTTTGTTGTTAAAGAAGTGACATATTGATTTCTTATATTTACGCGAACACTACACATTGATTAAAACTATTTTTGCGGATTTTATCGCGTTAAACGCGATAAAATCCGCAAAAACGCGACGCAAAATCCGTAAAAGTAGTTTTAATCAAGTTACATATCTCCAATTACATGGTACAGTCACAGGCTCTCAAAAAAACAGCGTATAATAGCAGCCCAATGATGCTGCTATATTTCGCATGGTGATTGTAGAGAACCGGAGACCCTTTTTACTGGAAAAAGGGCGTTCCACTTTAGTCCTCTTGGGTGGCAACGCATCTACATTTTGATTCTTAATCAAAGATAGGTGAACATGTCTATGGGTCACAGCATCCACTTACCATCATGTAGGCTGTGTGCTCGTTTGTCACCCTCATTCCATAAAAAAACAATTTTAAGGCAAATTACACAATTCTTTTCTAACGTCCACAATATGTCTGGAACTACTCAAGTACGTTGTATAATCCTTTTTCCTTAGCAAATAATAACGGACAATAATGCTCCCATCATAAGAAATTCATCTTTGCTCCTTATTTTTAACTGGAAGGCAATTAAACCAGCAGACTGGATAATTTCTTACCGCTCGGTTGGATTTATGTCTTGCGAGAAATTCGCCTTGCCGTAAGGTGATTTCCGTGTCTATAATCATGAAATAATTATTTGAAAAGTTTTTAGGGAAAAAAACATTCTTAAAGTATTCCATTTAACTTTAAGATAGTTCGCGCAGATAAACAGGAGCAAGAGAGAAGATTTAAAAGACGTTCGTGATTGATTTGGGGCACAACAAAAATATTCACATATATTACAAATTTTACTAAAATATCTTACTATAGTCGTGTGTCAAAACTGTAAATTTTGCAAAAAAAAAACAATTCCAGACTGTATATCTGATATCTGTATGCTAATGAATGATAATAATGATCAATCACTGCAAAGAACTGTTATAATAACTTTTTCTCTCTTTAAATAAAACGTTACCTCCACACAAGGATTTGATTAGATATGAGCAGTTGTCATACATACATTTCATAAGGAAACGCATCCAAAACAAGAATAATTTTTTGAAGATTCATACCCGCGGCCCTTAGAGCTGCAACTCATTGCTGAGCCACTGCGCCCTGTCCGTTATAATTTTCCTTATTGAAATTTATTACATCGAATGCATCATTCCAATTAACACTGTCTAAATATTTTATTTAAAATAACTACTGATTTAATATGCTATACATTAAATTTCTTAACTATCCATTACAGCCTGAAAAAAATCATTGCTGAACACTGGTCTCTCCATAGGTTGCCTCCTAATTTTACCTTGGTTGGCACGCTTGGCGGACGTGTTGCCAACCGCAGTTGTTTATTATTTTGAATTGTCATCAGGAATGTACAGCTGCCCAGCACCTGTTTCTGTTTTCTCTGATGTCTTTTATAACAACTATGGGACGATACGGGTTAGTGGATATTCAGACGCTCCTACATGGTTTGCGGTGATATCCTCTACCCCATATTGTAGTACTATCACACTATTCCTACATGGTTTGCGGTGATATCCTCTACCCCATATTGTAGTACTATCACACTATTCCTACATGGTTTGCGGTGATATCCTCTACCCCATATTGTAGTACTATCACACTATTCCTACATGGTTTGCGGTGATATCCTCTACCCCATATTGTAGTACTATCACACTATTCCTCGGTCGTATCTCCGCATGTTATTTCTTTTATTAAAATATAAAATTAACAGTATAATTTGTTTGTTACAGGTTCCTCGCTATTTGGTGGCCACTCAAATGCCAAATAACGAAACGCCGCGCCAGAATGATGATCGTATTCATTTGGATATTTGCCATCTCGGTCACCACGCCCTGGGTGTTCTTCTTTGATCTGGTGGTTGTTTTCGAAGACAGCCCACACGTACGACTCTGTGTGGACGTCTGGCCCAACCCCTTGAGCGAGATCGTGTACTTTGTGATTGGTAACCTCATCTTCTGCTACATTTTGCCAATGGTACTGATCACCATGTGCTACATTTTAATTTGGATCAAAGTGTGGAGACGCTCCATCCCAACTGACACACAAGATGCCCAAATGGAGAGAATGCAACAGAAATCGAAAGTTAAAGTTGTTAAAATGTTAGTCGCTGTTGTTATACTTTTCGTGCTGTCCTGGTTCCCACTATATTTGATCTTTGCAAGGATAAAACTAGGCGGACCCGTTCAAAAATGGGAGGAAGACATGTTGCCAGTTGTAACGCCATTAGCGCAATGGCTTGGTGCTTCAAATTCGTGCATCAACCCAATACTATACGCTTTCTTTAACAAGAAGTACAGGAAGGGTTTCGTCGCAATTATTAAGAGCAGGAAATGCTGTGGACGGCTTCGTTATTACGAGACGATCGCGCTGCAGTCTTCAAGTACATCTACCAGGAAATCATGGCATTATAACAACAATAATCATGCATCGATCACCCGCCGGTCGCCGCCCGTTGACAAGAACGCCGTATCTTTTATCTTCAATCACACGGGAGTTTAAGCTTTCCCGCAATGGATATTGGAATTGATTTAAATTGAAGCTTGTGAAGCTCACGACGCGTCGGTACCTTGGGGTCGTGGAACGCGTATTACCATATCGACTGCTGTTTTCTATGCTTATAAATTATTTTTCATTTCGTCAGTTTGATGTGGTTTTGTAACAGTACCAAATTGTCGACTTTCGGGACGATCAATAATTCTAGGTTAAGTGAACTTACTGCGTGGTATATTTAAATGATTTTTAATAAGTAGTGTTAAGATTTAAACTTTTATACGTAAAACGTTTTAGGTGTTTATAAGATTTTATTTTTACATTCCTTGTATAAATACAAAATTGCGATCGTAAACGCACATCTAGCACAAAAATAAAAGTTATGTAATTTAATTTACCTACTATCGTACTTTGCTACCCATGTAGCAATCTATTGGAGAATACATTAATTAAATGTTTATGGAAGTAGAAGTTCGCGTGGGAATTCTGTCCACGAATGTTTTTATTTTTATTATACTTTCTTTATTTCTCATTTAAAATAGCAAGAATGAATCAAAAAATCATTACGTTAATCAACATTAAAATTGTATCAACATTTATTTTTGTTGCATTTCTTTTCAGTTTGCAAATAGTTAAATAAATCACAAAAATAAACCAATTTACTTAAATACCTAATCTAACAGTACAAAAAATCCTTATATAATTTTAAATGAAGAAATATTATTACCTATTGAATATTATGTACATATTTTTGCAAAAATATAATATTAATATCGACAAATTCAATAGTTCTCAAATAAAAATATATTGTTGTGACGTCGTCATATCATAGCACCTATATTTGATAAATATAATACATTTATTTTTCATATTACAAGTTTAAACTGCTCAAGCAGTCTTCACTTAAAAGCTTCATAAAAGATTCTGTTTGCGGGCCGGTCGGCTTAGTTTAAAAAAATACTATATTTTGTATAGTTTTTTTCTAAAACACGCTTCAATTACCTATAGATCCATTCCATTTAATTTTTGGACAAATTATGGGGAATATTATACTATTTGATTACAGCCTATTAAAAGTTTACTATTGAACACATGTTTTCCTCATAGATTATTATATAGAGGGAATATTTACCATAGTAGATCATATTATGGGGTTTAAAGAGTATATAGTCGATTTTCTTGTGATTCCACTATACGGTAAACATTTTTATATTATTGAAATTTAAGAAAATTACTAAAACAGGACAACCTGCGGAATTTCTTTCGCTGTTACTTCCCAGGACAGAGGTACCTCATTTTAAAACGCTTGTAGAAAAAAATTGTGAACGTTTAGTGTATAAAGACAAACGACCTTGTAGTAGACTTAACAACAATTGAACTCTGCACGCAATTTTTTGACCGCAGATCGTAAATTTGCTACAGAAGCCCTAGGATTAAATAAGAATAAACTATTTCTACTATTACTAACGTATTTCAGCAAGAAATCTCGAAACTAAGTAACTCAAGGGTGTGCCGATTCTGTTTCTTCACGGAAGAAACTCTTAATGCGCAAACGTAATAACTTTAAAACTATACACCAACTTATCCCAGAAAAAGTAAAATTGCTCACAGATAAGTAAATTCTACAATTCTTTGAAAATATAGGGCTTAGCAGTGAACTATAATTATATCAGCTATCACAGATCATAATAAATCAAGAGCTGCTCACACAAAAACGTGACCACTGTCACATGAAGTGGCAAACGAAATTTTAGTCCACCTTATGTATGACTACTGCAGCCAATGGACTTTAAGAGGGTTGGGAAGCGCTGATACGCGGCGCGAGGAGGTATTTTCAAAAATGCCATCTGTTTCATACCGCTCGCTCCGTATCGCCGTATCGTGCGATGGAGAGAGTAGAAGTTTTGGAGGCAATTGCCTACATTTCCTTTATGAAATATTGTTTCGATTCATAGCGTTTTCACCTCCCTAAACCTTTAAGAAATGAGACAATTTTGGTCTCATTAGATGCAGTACACCTTAATCTAGGTCTGTTTTCTTTTCTTTTTAAATTCAGTTTAGTTAAAATAAATTAAAACGCTTCAGGAAGTTTTTAAGTCAAAATATAGATATTTAGATATTAATAACTTATATCGTGTGCAATATTTCTTTTATAATAAAAACGTACGAATCTAGTTTTTCATTATATCAACCACATTTCCAAAAATTATGAATATTATACTATGTTTATGGAGGTGGGGGGGGGGGATGTCATCGTTTTTTGTATGAAAATTTACAGCTTAACAATCCTCTTATGTAGAAAACGCCACAGATGCGTTGTTAAGTCGGAGGACTAAATTTGAATCCCCCAAAGCCTGTAAATGAGACCCCAACAGTGTGTGCACTGTTGCTTGGTGGCAGATACAGGTAACTCCTTGGCAGAAAAGATGACCTGCCACCTACTGAGCCATGTACTCAGGAAAAAGTTTCGTGTTGTCAGCCTCTGAGGTCAATGATAGAATATTCTATAAAACTCCAGTACAGTATATAGTATACCTAGGTAGAATTGTAGTGCATACTCCAACGGTCAAAATGAAATTCCTTTTAACCATTTTTTTACTATAATAAGAAATATAAACTAAATAAACATTTTAATCCCACACTTGTCATATAATTGTAATACAACGCAACAATTTCTCAAGATTTCATATTAGTGTTAAGTGAAATATTTACTATAATAATATAAGAATATAATTTATATATTCATTATTATTTCGAGGGATCAATAAAGATGGCTATCTTTTGCTGTTATTGATTAGTATGAAAAAAAATGTACATGCCATTTTTGTTGATCCCAAGTTTATTAGTCCTGTTAAATACAGGCTAAAAGCCGCTTAAAATGCACAAATCGCAAACGAATATCTTCAAAAATAATTTTAATTATAAATAATAAAAGTATGTTTAACATCCTTCTATAGTTAGTATAAACATAGAGATATTTAAACAAGTAAATATTTAGGAGTTTACTTCCTCTAAGACGTAGGCTACTAAGAGGTTAAGGTTTTAAAACATAACTACATGTACACAATAAAGGCACAAAATAATTACCGTTTAATAGTAAAATAATATTAAAAAAAAGAAAAAAAACATATTACTATTTTTCTACGAAAATAGTCCACAATAATTTGGATTAAGAAAAGGCAAACATTCGGTTGCAAACTCAATTTTCAATAAAAAATATTTCTTTCGTATTATTTTTAGTAGTCAAGTATCGCAGTGAAAATAATTATTTCACAGTGATTTTTTTAAATATCTTCTGCATTTTAATATCATAGACAAAGTCGAAGCTTGCAAGACTGATACGGGAAAATCCAAGAAATCCTTTTGAAGGAAATAATTGTGATATCGAGAAGGATTTTGAATTCTACTATTTTTAAAATCACAAAGCTTAGCTTGTGAATAAATCATTTATTAACGATATTTTTTCACATTACTTTTTTTAAGATCTACACAGAACGCCTTCTATCGCTTATAGACTAAAGTAATACTTTATTGAAGACTTGTGCTATGTATAACAGATGATTTAATTTTTGTATCAAAGAATTAAAAAAATCTGCTACAAAAAGTCCATTTAAACGTTACTAACTTATGTTCGTTGTACGTTATTTGCTGCAAAGCGCGACAGAAATTTAAAAAATTAGAATAAGTAAATAGAAGATAAAATCCGTACAAGTCAGTTGTTTTAATCAAATAATTCCATATCTTAATCCTATTGAATTTCATAACGTATTTTTCCTAATTTCTTAAATATACTGGATGACCTTTTTTACTGTCTGAAAAATAATTGGGCGTAACATCTGAATGGAGTAGAAGCCTATGGCACTGATAGTTTACAAAAAAATAAAAACAAAAACTTTTCAAAAAAAATTGAACAATTACTTTACCCTTTGCCCTGAAGCCTGTGATCCTTCAAAGTGACAAGGTCAAAGATGTCTACTAAATTTATTGTTTTATTACCATTCGTAAAGTAGGGTGGATATGATTTGAATTTCGGTAGATTTAAATTAATTTATTTAATTCAAAATTTTGTTTTTATGTTTTGTGAAATATCAGTGCCATAGACTTCTACTCCGTTCACATGTTACATCCTATTTTTTTCCAGACATTAAAAAAGGTCACCCAGTATATATAACACAATATGATTTGAAATATTGATTACCTGCAATTATTATAGATGTTTTTTTTTTTTTTTTTTTTATAGAAGAGGGGGCAAACGAGCATGCGGCTCACCTGATGTTAAGTGACTACCGCCGCCCATGATCAACCGCAACACCAGGAGAATTGCGGGTGCGTTGCCGGCCCTTTAGAAAGGAGTAAGCTCTTTTCTTGAAGGTCCCCAGGTCGTATCGGTCCGGAAAAATCGCCGATGATAAACTATTCCACAGAGAGGTTGTACGTGGAAGAAAACTCCTTGTGAAGCGTACAGTGGTGGACCGCCAAGCATCCAGATGGTGTGGATGGTATCGGGACGTTTGCCGTGTCGTGCGTTCACGAAATTTGGCGGCTGGGATTAATCCGAACAATTCCTCAGAGCACTCCCCGTGATAGATGCGATAAAATACGCAAAGAGATGCAACATCTCTTCGCAACGCCAGTGAATCGAGCCGATCGGAAAGCACTCGGTCGTCGACGATTCGAGCCGCTCTGCGCTGGATGCGGTCAAGTGGAAGGAGCTGGTACTGGGGAGCCCCAGCCCAGAGATGGGAACAGTATTCCATGTGCGGCCGAACCTGCGCCTTGTAAAGTTGCAGGCGGTGTGCCGGCATGAAACACTGTCCCGCTCTGCTGAGCACGCCAAGCTTTTTAGAGGCCAATTTGGCCTTCCCTTCCAAGTGACCACGAAACTGCACGTCACTCGATATGTCGACGCCGAGGATTCCGATACTAGCTGAGGCAACAAGGGGAGTGCCTTGAAACTGAGGGGATACGACAAAGGGGTTCTTTTTAGCGGTTAACGCGCAAACTTGTGTCTTCTGGGGGTTAAACTGGACTAGATTTAGTCGTCCCCAATCCGAGACTCTGTTCAGCAAAGACTCGACTTCAGACACGAGTTTGTCCCGGCACTCGGAGACGTTTTCCCGAGAAATATTGGCTCGGCCGGTGTAAAGAGCATCACCAGTGCTGTCATCTGCATAGCAATGAATGTTACGGGTATGCAACATATCATTGATATGCAGAAGAAACAGCGTTGGCGATAGCACGCAGCCCTGTGGAACACCAGCATTAATAGGCTTGCAATCAGAGCTTGCACCGTCTACAACGACCTTGATGCTCCGATCTGCAAGAAAGCTGGTGATCCAATTGCACAATTTCTCGGGAAGCCCATAGGAAGGGAGCTTCGAAAGAAGCGCTTTGTGCCAAACCCGATCGAAGGCCTTCGCAATGTCCAAACTAACGGCCAATGCCTCCCCCTTGAACTCTACTGCCTCCGCCCATCTGTGAGTGAGGTAGACCAGAAGATCACCAGCTGACCGACCACGGCGAAAACCGTATTGGCGGTCACTAATCAGCTGGTGATCCTCAAGGTACCTCATGAGCTGGCAGTTTACAATGGACTCCATTGTTTTGGAGAACAAGGAGGTGATGGCGATTGGCCGGTAGTTGGACGGGTCTGAGCGGTCGCCTTTTTTAGGAATCGGGTGGACGAAAGCCGTCTTCCACGATTTTGGGACTACGCCTAGGGAGTAGGAGTACCGGAAAAGACGCGTTAAAACCGGTGCCAACTCTGGAGCACACGTCCTCAGCACAATTGGGGGGATTCCGTCAGGCCCACTCGACTTGTGGATGTCCAGGGAGAGGAGTGCTTTGCGAACCGAGCGCTGTGTGAACTGCACTTCCGGCATGGAGCACTCACACCGCGGGATGGTCGGCGGCGTACTTCCCCCATCATCGAGAGTCGAGTTAGACGCAAAGAAGGAGCCTAGAAGATCGGCTTTCTCCTTTGCAGTATGGGCCAGTGAGTCGTCCTCCCTGTGCAGAGATGGAAGAGATGGCTGACAGAAATTCCCCTGGACAGCCTTGGCGAGAGACCAGAATGCACGGGTTCCAGAAGGAAGGCGAACTAGTTTCTCGCCAATTCTGCCTATGTGCTCTGACTTTGCCTTGGCAATGACTCTTTTGAAGGACCTAGAGGCGGAATTGTACTTCTTTTTTAGAGCGCTGGTGTTTACATCCCGGGACGCTGATGCATCAACCCAGGCTCGGTAGCACTCCTGCTTACAGCATGATGCTATTTTACAGGAGCGACCAAACCATGGCTGAGATTTGCCTCCAATGGGTACCACAGAGGAAGGAATAAAAAGTTCCATACCCTGAAGTACCACATCAGTAACAGAATCCGCAACAACGTTGGGATCATCCGGCGAGAAGCAAACCCGCCCCCAAGGGTAGGATGCAAAGAAAGACCGCATCCCATCCCAATCGGCTGACCTATAGTGCCAAACACGGCGGCAGCCTGCAGAATGCAACCGCGATTTCAGCGTGAGTGGCACAACACTCCGGATCAGACAATGGTCCGAGGAGCCTAAAGGGGCGTCGACGGAAATCTGATATCCGTCCGGGTGAGAGGTCAGCAGAAGGTCCAACAGGGAAGGTGCATGATCCTCCACATCCGGAATCCGCGTAGGCGAAGTAACCAGTTGTGTCAGACCATATGCCAAGGCAAAATCATGAACAGATCTCCCCGCATGATCGGTTAAACGTGAACCGAGCCATTCGGCGTGATGGGCGTTAAAGTCGCCGAGGATCACGATCTCTGCGGAGGGGATCTGCTGTAGCAACGAATCTGCAGCCATTTGGACGTGGTCGAAGAGTCGGTCTGTTTCGGCATTACCGCTGTGGGACCTATAGAGGCACCCGTAGACGCGCGGATGGTCGTCGCTGTCTACGCGTAGCCAAAGGATGGACAGGTCCGAACCTTCAAGTCTGCCGAGGCGTCGAGAACAGATGTCCTCTCTGACGTAAACGCAAACTCCAGCCCGAGGCACAAAGGAGTGTTCCAGTTTGTACCCCGGGTAGGAGAGATACGAAACATCAGCCGGAGAGGACACCTGCGTCTCGGTCAGAAAGAGCAGAGCCGGCCTCGCCGTCTCGAGATGGTAGTGGACGGCGTTTAGGTTGGAGTGAAGTCCCCTGATATTGCAGAAATTCACGGACAGCGTGGCAGGGGTCGCCTTGGTCTTGTTGCTCCGTTTGCCCCGAGCAGTTGTAGTCTTGAGCACTTGTATTCCTTAAGTTGCATTTATAATTGTAATATATGAGTCAATGATTTGTAACATACATTTTGTCAAAGAAGCAGATCAATATTATTTACTCAAAATTTTTTTTTAAAGTCAAGCTATATAAATAAAATAAAAATAAACCCTATTTCACCACACGAGCTTAGATGATAATCAGCCGCTTGTTAAGTTATTATAAATAGGCAATAATTGTATTTTTATAAAATTTAACGTAGATTGTATGTCTGGATTTGATAAAAATTTTAATAATATAACAGCTGAACGATTTTTTTATTTTAACAGAAAACATATTTTTAATACATTGAACACAATAAAAATACACCTAGCATGTGTAAAGAGTAGTATGCCATCTGTTGGAAGAATTTGTAGTTTTTTATTAAAATAATGCATTTAATCGTAAATAAATAAATACTAGCGTTGTTTTTATTGAGAATACTAGTCTATATTTATAAAAATATTAGCAGTCATCATATATTGTATATACCGATTTATACATTTAATAAAACAGTAATGGTAGATGTTTGAACGTTTAATTTGTTTTAATAGACGCATTCGTGTAATATATGGCCACTTTAAGTTGCTGTGTTTGGTGTTAGATTTTAAGGTGATTTATTATAACTTAAAATAAATTTGAGACCTGATTCCAATAAATCATTAAATATTGTCATGTTTAATCTTCTTCTAATATGTGTTATATGCAAAAGCAGTGTATGTGAATTTGTACTGTTTACTACACACATATAACCATGGAGATAAACAACCAATCAATGGAGTGCAAATTTTTGTCTTGCGCTAAACTTATTAATAATTATTAATGGATTGTATATTTAAATTGTTTGATGTTAAATATATTATGTATTAAGTATTACCATTCCATGTGTAATATATCGCTTGTAGATTTAGGTATTTAGTGCTAGACTGTAAAAATAGATATTAATACATTTTGTATAGTTCGTAGATGGATGTTGCAACTTTAGGTGACGAATAATATAGTTAAAATTTTATTAAGCTTTTTAGTAATAAACCTAACTTAACTCTTAAGGAAAAATTGATTGTAAACTTGAAGTAATATGCGTCACTCAAATTATTATAATCTAAAAATCTTTTTATTTTTTGTGGTTTCTTGATAGTTAAGTTAGGTTTCTAGTAAATAACGTAATGTTCAATATTTAAACTTTTATATAATGACTGTATTGTAACCGAAGCAATTTTAACATATTCAACACGCAATTCTAATTCCGTACAATTTTCTCACATATCAATTCTACATCAGTCTTTTCGGCTGTTTTTTAACAGGAGTTTTAACATTTTGATCTTTGTGAGGGGTGTAAGAGAGTATATGCAAAATAATTCTCTAAATACCTTTATCACATGTACGTGATGCATCGATAAATGACCTAATGGCGATCATTTTAAGGTGGATATTTATCTGGATTTTATCTTCTTCATTTTCTATTTCACCAGCCCATAAAATACCACTGGTCATGTGCTACTCCAATTGTTGGAAGTATGGGGAATTATTAATTATAGAACGGGAATAGACCACGCTCTCATAGAATACCAAGCAGCTAATATTGCTGTTTTTCGTATGGTAAGTGTGGAGAAACAAAGATCCTTTTAAATGGAAACGAGGCATTCCAACTTAGTCCATAGTGACAACGCATCTGCATCTTAATAGATGTACATGTCTATAAGTCACAGCATCCATTTACCATCACGTAAACTGTGTGCTCTTATTTGTCACCCATATACTATTGAAAATTCTAAGAATTTGAAGATGAATTTACCGCCATCTATCGACCAGAGATGTACCGCGTGTAGGTAACGTTGTCATTTAGAGAAAAAGTTATGTATCTCTCCTTACATCCCGCTGTATGAATGGAAATAATAACAAACAGTAAATAAATAACACGAATGTAAAACACTTCTTGAGGTGATGTGTTAATAGTACTATGTTTTATAAAGAACAGTTTTATCGCACTAAATGCATGTCAAAGAGAAACTTCTGAAATAACCTAAAAAATCTTTTATGAAATATTTAGTCATGGTGTAGGTATTTTAAATAATAAAATAATATATAATACGATTTAGTATCAATAAAACTTGCAATTATTTTATTAAAACTTATTGATTCTTTTACATACTAAGGGCCGACTTTACCATCATCAGATAAAAGTACTTCATAATATGTTACAAAACGGAGCTTTGGCGGGAAACGACTACCAATGGCAGATTGTTGCTCATATAATATTATCGTTTAAATAACGGTTTGCTGTTGATTTAAACACGTAAACTTGGTATGATTTTGTGTATTACAATAAATGCGTATGTGAACTGTTAGTGAGCCGATTTCACGCGCTGATACTGTCTTCATCGAGTGTCTGCGGGCTCAAGCTGTCGTTAAAATTTTCCAAAAACAACCCATGTGACGCTTCAAAATTGTAAAGAAGTTTTTAAACAAGTTATTTTCAAGCATAATTTCTTATTTCTTGACACTGGCAAAGGTAGAACATTACTAGTCCGATACCAAAGAAATAAAAAAAAACATAGACAAATTATAGATTACAATTATATGAATAACATGGTTCAACTGTTTAATTTTCATATTCAGTCAAGTTATAAATTATTTAATCGATAACTTTTATCTGACGATTGAAAATCGGCATAAAATATGAATTGCTAGCAATTGTTATTATACGGATGCTATTTTTTTTGTACTTTAAGTAGTTGAGTTAGTTGTTCTTATGAGTAAAATAATTACATAATTTTTCATTATCTTTGATCTGTAGTCGGCTGTACATATGTTGAAACTACCTTTTTTACCATAATATAGACCATATTATCATAAAATATTATAGCACAAATTTTACAGCTTTATAATGAGCCTAAATATTAACAGTCCTATATACGCTAGTGAAAATACATAATATATTTTCCTTTCCGATATTTCTTTTCAGGGATATTTCAAAATATATTTCCGTAAATGATTTTTATTTCGTAACGCTTATAGAACTTATCAAATGTAATGTTATATTAAACGTAATAATATATAGCAGTTTAAATGTTTGCTATTGTAACTCCTAATAAAGATGAAATTTAGTTTTATATTCTTATCTTTATACCGTACATATAAATCTTTGTTAAAATGGACGTAGTCACGTACAAAGGATCTAACCCACAAAAAGCCACTTTTGTGTAATACCTTCTTAATCATTCATGTAGTAGCTTTTTTTACTTGTAATTTCATCTATATAGATATTTTAAAAAAGCACGTTATTTCTACACTTGAAATTTATTGTATCGTAGAAGCAATTGGTATGCATAAATTGCACAAGAACAAAAACCCGTTACAATCATTTGTAAAAATTGTTATGGAATTGTTTCTAATATATGAAAACCTGGCAAACATCTCCCCTAGCGGTAATCTATAGGGGAGGTCTTTGTTTAACAGTGGACTTTGTAAGACTGTAATGCTAATGATATAAAAATCATAACGATAGGGCACAAAAATATTTATTAAATGGACCCTAAGATTTATTTTGGTAAATATTTTTAACCCGGACGCCGTGCCGCACCGTGCCGCGCCGGTTGGTTTCCCTTTCGTATAACTACGTCCAAATTGATCTGTAAATGAATTCGAAATACTTTACTGTGTGAAATTAGGCAACTAATCATAGTTATTTTGGTACCGAAATCGCTTATTAAATTGTTGAAACCTACGAGTATTTACATCCGGACACTAATAAATCGTAAATTAATAAATAATTAATGTGAAATGCTGAGTGTTTTATTTAAAGCTATAAGCTCTATAAAAATAATGTGTTTTTTGTAGAATAAGGGTGACAAACGAGCACGCAGTCTACCTGATGGTATGTGGATGCTGTGGTTCATAGACATTGACATTTTTTAAACTCGATTAATAATCAAAATGCGGATAGCTTCTCACCCTTGAGGACTAAGATGGAATGCCTAGATTCCAGTAAAACGGGTCCCCGATTCTCTACACTCACGATACGAAACACAGCAGCCTTAAGCTGCTATTTTACGCTGGTATTCTGTGAGAGCGTGGTTCTTCCCCGGTCGAGCCGACCCAATCGTGTTGCAACCGTAATAGCTGCAGTATGGCTCTATCGCGTCTAAAAATTCTTATTGACATTCTGTGGCCCGTAGACATTTGACTTTAAGAATCAAAATGCAGATATGTTGGCGTCCTTGAGGAGCCCAGTTGGTTCTCTACACTCACCATGTGAAACACAGCACCATTAAATTAACATTTTACGCTGGTATTTTGTGAGAGCATGGGCCTACCCCATAATATGCAAGTAGCTGCAGTGAAGCTCTACCAGGTGTAACTACATATTTAAGAAAATGTTTAAATAAAATTAAAACAACCCCTCACTAGATGGAGTGACTCAGGACCGTACGTTGCGATATTCCCTGGTGTAGGAATATGTTCAACTTACTTGTTGTACATATTTCTACACCAAGGAGAATATTTCATAATGACGTTGACCTGAAGAACAATGACGAAGAAGAGAAGAAACAGGTGTGGTGTGGTAATAATATTTTTATATGAATGAAATCATTATCATCAAAATAACATAACAAGGGATAAATATTACAACTTAACGAAATATCATTAAAGGCTAAGTATAACCATTCAGCGAGAAAACGAATTTAGCGTTCTTGGTACAATACCACGGAAAGTAGGAGTGTATTATTACACTTTGAGTCTTTATTTTAAATCTGTTTATTATAGTATTTTAATATTCCATACATTTGAATATTATGTAAAAAAAATCTTATTATAATAATAATATATAAAGCAAAAGAGAGAGATAAAAATTATCCCCCTAAGAGCAGCCACCTGCAGTGGGCTTCTAAAGGCTGATGGAATTAAGCTGTGACCCACATTACTCTGGACTTCTCACTGGACATAAACATAGAAATGCTAATCCGGCTTTCTTAATGTACGACCCAGCAATAAAACATTTTTTATACAAATGACAAGGGCCATAAAGTTATTTACGATGTCAATTTCAATAATAAGGATAGCTCCATAATAAAAAAGTGTTGCCATATATATTTAATATCACTTTAAAAACAGATCTTTTGCAATAATAACGGGATATACTCACTACACTGTAATGGCATGTTGATGAGGGCAGAGGCAATATATAATTTGCGAGATTATGATGATAATAATTGCTGATACAATCATTATCATCATAATCTCGCATATATGTATATATATATATATATATATATATATATATATATATATATATATATATATATATATATATATGTGTGTGTGTGGGGTTGTGGCGAGCGCGCGCACAACCCCACACGCACACGCACACACACTCACGCACGCGAAAAACAATAAAAAAGCTGGGGTTGGCAAGCCGACCGCGAAGTGTTGCAGCTATGGAAAATCCCTGCCATGAGCAAATATACGCGGAGGCCTATGTTTAACAATTGACTTTTGGTAGGCTATAAAGAATGAGGGAATAAGTAAAAACTAATGTATTTAAAGTAATATATTCAGTTTCAAGTTAGAAAGTTATGCTTATACTGAGTTTTAACTTAGAAATCAAAGGAATGATTTTCATAAAATCACGATTCTATTATTTTAATATTTAAATTATATAGAGTAATGACCTCTACGATGTCAGTAGTTTTAATTATTCTGTGTCTCTACTCCAGGGGTTCTTAACTTTTAAGTTAATGGAATACTCAACAGATTCCTTTTATTTTATGGAACCTTACGTCAAAATATTACAAATCAAAGACAGACATTTAAAGAGTAATAATAACTTCTATTAGAAATAAATTAAAATTTCTTAACAATAATGGGTAATTTCTTGTCAAATATTTTCGTCTATTATAAAATAATATTCTTATTTACCTGTGGAATTATTTAAAACGGAAAAAGAAATAATTTCGGAACCCTGGTGATTTCATGACCCACTTCAGCGGCCGTGAATCCTTAACGACAATCGATTCTCTATACGATAATATGTAATACCGCTTCGATTACAATGGCTTAAAAACACTGAATACAAAACAAACCGTTATTAATTTCCCATTTGGAAGCTTTTGCTGTTAATAATTTCTCATTTGGAAGCTTGGATGGGAATTATTCCATCCTCCCCTTTTTCTTATATGGTTTAAAGTAGTCAACAGGCCCTGCACCAGGTTTGGCTGTATTATATTTGCAGCCCTACACCAGTCCTCATTACAAGACCTTGGTAGGGCTCTCAAAGCAAAAGTCTTATGTGACCCTTGGAAATGGGTTGACTCTACTAACTGCAATGTTTCTATTCATGTTCATCTTTGTTTTGTCCATGTTCATCTTAAGACCTAACCGTTGGGAGACACCTTTGAGGTCATTGTGCATAGTGCTTAGGTTCTCCAGCGATTCTGCCATAAGGACTATATCGTCGGCAAATTGAAGGTGAGTGATGTACTCGCCATTGATGTTTATACCGTTTCATTCATTCATATATATCATTTCCAGTCCACTAGCTTGAAAACGTCTTCCAATGCAGCAATGAAGAGTTTCGGGGATATAACGTTACCTTGTCTTACACCTCTCTGCAGTTGGATAGGTATCTAACTCTGGTTCTGTACTCGGATAGCCATCGTAACCCTACTGTACAAACACTTCAGCACTTCGATATATCAACAGTCAACTTGGCACCGCTGAAGGGACCTGTACCTGACGCTGTAGCACCGCCCAAATTTCGACGTATTCAAAAGCTTTCCCATAGTCCACATACGCCAGGTAAAGTGGCAGATTGTACTCTTCGGTCTTCTGTACAATCTTCGTGAGGCTGGAAGTCGTCGAGTCTGTGTGCGAGACGATTTGTAATGACTCTCGAAAACAGCACGTAGACGCGGCTCCTAAGGGAAATTGGTCGTTGCTCATGGGGGGTATATCGCCATAGTTTCCACGCTTGGCGAGTGGATTGGCAACCGCAGTTTTTTTGTTATATAGTTGCTGTTATCAGATCTTTCCGACTGCTGGCAGTTGCCCATCTCCTGCCTGTATCCCTCTGTCACCTTTATGGAATAGAATGAATGAAATGAATGAATGGAATAGAGTCGGATAAAATAGTATAGGAACTTTCTATTCAGTATAGATTATAAATAATATTTATTAAACGTCATTGTTACCCTCAACTAATAGCTAATTTAGGCATTGGCCGAGGATTATTATCTTTAAGCTTGCTTACACTAACAATCCACGGAAATTCTCCAAAGTTCTTGGTACCTCCAACACATGGCGGTATAACCATAATTACTCGTATTTACAACTGATAGAAATTACCTAGAGCCGACACGGGATGAAGCATGAAAAGTACGAAACATTTAGTATTGTGTTCTCCAATCAATCTGCCAGTCGGTAAAACCTTCCTACTAAAGGCCGCTTGTATTATATAGTCTGCTTAGAAATTAACAACGATAGGGTAAATTACCCTAATAAAATGACATATTACACACAATACCTTGACATCAATACTACATAAATCTTAACCCTCTAAAACTATATCCAAGGAAAGTAAGCAAAAGCTTGGACGGAAACCAAAGCAACAATAGGCTTTGATGGCTTCAGTTATTGCGTTGTCTGACGTCACATTACTGTCAATCGGTCACTGCCCTTGTAAACAGAGTGACGTGGATTTTAAGTGCCCACTCTCTATGGAATGGTAATAACCGCGTCTATCAGCCCGTCTAAATAGGGTTTTAAAAATGGATGAATTTTCTTGTATTTCTACATCTACATAATTACTTCAATATGACAATTGAAGTTATGTTAATGAGCGACAAGTTTCAGGGTAAATAAGTAATAAGCTTTTATCCTTAATCACTAGTTTTAATATTGTTGATTATTCACATTAATTAACTTCTATGTGTGTGTGTTTGTTTTATAAATTTTTTACTTTTTTCTTTATTTCAATTCCAAATATTAAGTCGTTACATATGAAATTACCGTTTCTTTATGAAATATGTTAATGTATTTTTATCTCTATTAATCAAAGTAATCGCCGATTCAATACAAGTATGTTTGCAGTGGCATTTTATTGATAACCTTCTTGAAGAAATCCGCCGAAAGGAAGAAGGCAACCAATTCTTCAAAGGCATTTTGAACTGCCTCTCGGATGTTAAACCTTATACTCGATAAAAAGTTATCCTAGTTCCGGGAAAGGTAGAAGTCGCAAGGTCTGTTGAGTAATGTGGATGATGGAGTGCTTCCAACCTCAGCTCTTGTAGCTTACAGACCATCTGTTGTGCAGTTTTAATGCAGGAGCAGCGGAGACAAGCGATTGACCAAAGCTGGTTGAAGACGTGAGAGTTTCTCTAACTCATCCCGTTTGTTGAGAAGCTGTGTTAAAGCATACCGTCGCCAGATCACCAAACAGTGACAATCTCTTTTCTAGACGTATGTTTTTGTTTAGGGCATTGTATAGGTGCGGAACCAGGACCATAGCTTACTATAAGCAACTTACTGAGTGCTTGCGATTGACGATTAGAATCCCTTTTTTGTCGGAGATTACCATTGCGGTACATAATTCCTAAAGAGCCGAGATAGCTCAGATGGTTAGCGCTCGCTGTAGAACCGCGAGAAAATCGGGTTCGATCCCCGCCGGCACCAATGAGATTGTTAATTGAAATTTTAAGTGCTGATTTACCACGTGCTCGGCGTTAAAGGAAAACATCGTGAGAAAACCCGCATGTCTGAGAAATAAGAAAAAAAATTCGAAGACATGTGAAGTTCGCCAACACGCATTGGGACAGCGTGGCGGACACTTCCTTGCCCTAATACCCTCCTAGAATTGAGAGGAGGCCTGTGCCCAGCAATGGGACGTATATAGGCTGTAACTTTACTTTTTTTACATAATTACTTCGCGTGTGTGCCTGCTGAGCAGTGCAAGACACATTTGCGCGGCATAAATTTGTCAAGACCAATATTGTTTGATGCTAACGTCGAAAGCTGCTTTTAGTTCAGCCATAGATCAGTTTCCGAAATCGCTTGTAATTCATCATTGTTGACCAAAGATTTCAGACGACCACGAAGTTAATTTTTCTGGCCGAAATTTCCAGAACGGAAGGAAGGACGTGGTGCGAAATGGACAGGCCCCGTATTTACCCGTACCAGGACAAAAAAATGGACATTACAAACAACAAAACGGTCAGGTCCTATCAGAAAAAGAAGCATTAAGACGGCAAAGGGATTGATAAAGGATCTAGTTAAAATAACGGGTAAAAACGGGATAAATGTCGCTCACAACAAACGAAGATGGACAGATATAGGGAAGAGACTCACCCAAATGGGGACGACACATAAAACTTGAACTATAATTCTTATTTAAACATTAATGTAGAGACTATTACACATTTATAAAACTTTATATATTTACATAAAGCTATATAATAAAACTAATACATAGACTGCTCATGAATTGCTCAAATTACCGTCAGAATAACAGTGCTGCGGCAATATTGCTGTACATTGAAATAATACTAGTTTTAACGGAATTTATCGCGTATATTTAACTTTTTTACCCGACGTTTCGAGAGCTTTACAGCACCCATGGTCACGGGAAGGACTGAGATGTTCAACGTCCAGCTGTCATAGTTAACCGCGGTTACCATAGATTAAAATTTTAACTTTTGTTCCGATCTACACAGTATGAGCTTATGGTATCATGGAGTCTTGCAGTTGTATGCTTGGGTTGGGATTTAATTTTATTTATTATAGGATCCCAAGCAGATGGTAGCACCCAGCCATCTTCTCTATTGAAATTAGGATGTTTTTTGATTTCAATAGCCTCGCGAATCATCCTTGGAAGGAATCGGTGTTCTTTAGCGAGGATTTGTGGTCTATCAAATCTGATGTAGTGACGGGGGCGATCTTGTACATGTTCACAGACTGCAGACTTCCCGGAGCGTCGGTTCTTCACATCAGCTATATGTTCTTTGACGCGGGTTTTAATTGATCTTTTAGTTTGTCCTATGTAGGAGAGACCACATTCACAATCAAGCTTGTACACTCCTGCATCTTGCAGAGGGACGTTACACTTGACTGATGGTAAAAACTGACCAATCTTCTTCGGCGGCTTGAAGTATGTTTTGATGGAAGCGCGCTTCAAGATGTAGCCAATCTTGTCAGTGACTCCTCTAACATATGGCAGTACAGCAGGTACACGCTCGACTGTGGCCGGCTTCACTCGTTCTCTGTGACGTAGGCGTGGGACCCGAAGATTGTTGTCATGCAAAACTTGCTTGACATGTTGGAGCTCGGCAGCCAGGTGTTTACTGTCACAGATCCCTCGTGCTCTCTGAAACAAAGATTTACCCACGGTAGCTAACTGTGAAGGATGGTGGTGAGAATCACCGTTTAAATATCTATCTGTATGGGTCTTTTTTCTATACACAGTATGGCTCAAGGTGTTATCAGGATTCCGAATTACTAACACATCTAGAAAAGCTAAGGAATTGTTTGCCTCTAACTCCATTGTGAACTGAATTTTAGAATTTATAGAGTTAAGATGATCTAAAAATGCAGTTACTTTATCTAAAGGTAGAATTGTGAAAGTGTCGTCTACGTACCGCTTGTAGAATCTTGGATTTATGGGAGAAGTAAGCAGGGCTTTCTCCTCAAAGTCTTCCATGAATATGTCGGCGACAATGGGAGATACAGGTGAGCCCATCGCCACACCATCTACTTGCTTGTAGAACTCCTCCTTCCACAATAGGTAGCCAGATGTAAGGCAGTGTCTGAGTAATACTGCATATTCTGCAGGCATGTTGTTTTCTTCCAGCCTTCTAGTTACAATTGAGATGCAGTCTTCAACAGGTAAGCATGTAAACAATGACTGCACATCAAAACTGACCATAGTTTCATTGTCTGCCAGACGTAGGTCTTTAATCTCGCTGACAAAATGGTAGGAATCCTTTATGTGTGCTCTTGTATGTCCCCTGAGCGGTGACAGTATTTTCGCTAAGTGTTGAGCCAATCTGTAAGTTGGTGAATCGATTTGGCTCACTATGGGGCGTAATGGAGCATTGGGCTTGTGTATTTTTGGTAACCCATACAACTTTGGTGATTTGGCGCTTTGGCGTATTATCCATTTTACGTCCAGATTTAATTTTTCGGAGTGTTTCTTTCGGAAACGTCGGGTAAAAAAGTTAAATATACGCGATAAATTCCGTTAAAACTAGTATTATTTCAATGTGTAGTGTTCGCGTAAATATAAGAAATCAATATTGCTGTAGTTTACGCGGAGTCGGTGACCGTGTGGCTTGCAGCAGCCCAATACTAATTGCAAGATGTTTTATTTTGTGTTGAATTTATTGCGCTGTGTTGTGTTGTGGGTACGAATAAATATTCTTTCTTTCCTTCTAAATGGGTGCAGCGTCAATGGTGCGATGCACCAAGTACAGAAAACGTCATTCCATCTGTCAAGCGTGAAGATTAAGGTAACCTTTCTTACAGTGGGAAAAATTCACCATACGGAGTTTCGGTCACGGCAGCCAGTTTTCATGGAAAATATAATAGCCTTTGATGCAGGACACTTTCAATATCATCGGTCTAATATTCCGATGTGCTTCATCACTCTCGTAGTCCAATGCATTCCATCACATCAAAGAGAGATCAGGCGCGGGACCGACAGCTTTTTGTGCTTTCCGAGGCACAGAGGTGAAGCACCGGCAACTTTTAGTCTACGGGCAGCTACTGAGAGTTTCTCGGCAGATAAACGCAATTACTGATTTTTGAGCTGACCCGAAACTTGGCACCGGGACTACTTGATCAGCAGTCATACGGTAACGACCTGATAAAGAAGAAAGGAGAACATTAAACAAGGAATTATTATATGTGTGGACAATCCATTAGCCCATTTTGTATCGTAGAAAGTGAGTTACAAAATGGCGTAATGAAGCGCCTTTATGAAATGCTTTAGGAAAATTTAATTTACTATCATACCCGATTTAATCCACCTCTGTGAAAATATACACAAAATAAAATTAATCTAGGATATTGTGTACCACTAAAATATCATCGAATTTTTACACTTCTTCTTTCTTATAGAATAAAGACGACACAGAGCACACAATCTTCATCATCATCATTACAGCCCTTCACAAGGGCTGTAATGATTTGACAGGCCTGTTGGTCTAGTGGTTAGTGACCCTGACTGCTATGCCGGAGGTCGTGGGTTCGATTCCCACCCAGGACAAATGTTTGTGTGATGAGCAACACAAGCTCTGCTTAGCTTGGGACTAGATGGCGTTGTGTGATAGTTGTGGATTATTATTATCATTATTATTACAAGTACACTGCTGAACATAGGCCTCCCCCAAGTAATGCCACAAAGCACGGTCCTGAGCCATCGACTTCATGCATGTCTTACCAGGTCGTCACTCCATCTAGTGGGAGGTCGCCCTACACTACGCCTACCGGTACGAAGCTGCCACTCGAGAACCTTTCTTCCCCATCGGTTATCGGTTCTTCAAACTATACAGCCGGCCCATTGCCACTTCAGCTTACTAATCCGTTGGGCTATGTCGGTCACTCTGGTTTTACTACGGATATCCTAAATTCTGAGTCTATAACGCAGAGAAACTCCGAGCATAGCCCTGTCCATAGCTCGCTGAGCGACCTTGAGCGTCCTCATACGGCCAGCAGTAAAGGACCACGTCTCAGATCCGTAAGTCATCACTGGCAACACGCACTGGTTGTACACTTTAGTTTTCAGAGATTGAGGTATACCTGACGAAAAGATGTGTCGTAATTTCCCGAACGCTGCCCAGCCGAGTTGAATTCGTCTATTGACCTCTCGGTCGAAGTTGGATTTACCTAGTGGTACTATTTGTCCCAGCTAAACGTACTCGTCAACAACTTCGAGCATAGTGCTCCCAACAACTACCGGCATAGGTGTGACATGGACATTAAACATGATCTTTGTTTTGTCCATGTTCATCTTAAGACCTATCCGTTGGGAGACACCATTAAGGTCATTGAGCATAGTGCTTAGGTCCTCCAGCGATTCTGCCATAAGGACTATATCGTCGGCAAATCGAAGGTGAGTGATGCACTCGCCATTGATGTTAATACCGTATCCTTTCCAGTCCAGTAGCTTGAAAACGTCTTCCAACGCAGCGGTGAAGAGTTTCGGGGATATAACGTCACCCTGTCTTACACCTCTCTGCAGTTGGATAGGTTTCGAACTCTGGTTCTGTACTTGGATAGCCATCGTAGCCCTACTGTACAAGCACTTCAGCACTTCGATATACCGACAGTCAACATGGCACCGCTGAAGGGACTGTAGCACGGCCCAAATTTCGACAGAATCAAAGGCTTTCTCATAGTTCACATATGCCAGGCAAAGTGGCAGATTGTACTCTTCGGTTTTCTGTACAATCTGCCGCGGGGTGTGTATGTGGTCTATGGTACTGAAGCCTTTTCGGAAACCGGCTTGTTCGGGAGGCTGGAAGTCGTCGGGTCTGCTTGCGAGAACGATTCGTAATGACTCTCGAAAACAGCACGTAGACGCGGCTCAGAAGAGAATTCGGTCCGTAGTTCTTCAATAGAGCATTGTCGCTTTTCTTAAAGAACAAGACCGCCGCACTTCTGCTCCACGCCTCCGGAGTAGTGCCACCATGGAGGACGGAATTGAAGAGCTTCTGAAGGACTTCAAGTACCGATGTTCTACCCGCTTTCAGAAGCTCCGCTGTAATTCCAACCTCGCCTAGGGCCCTGCCATTTTTATGGAGCTGGAGAGCCATTCTAATCTCGCTCAGACTGACGTCCTGGATATCATTGGAATAGTGTCGGATAAGACTTGCTCTTGGATCGTTACTCAGACTTGCGTGTGGCTCCAACGATGATGTGTACAGCTGCCCATAGAACCTCACAATCTCACTCAAAATCTCAGGTGGCCCGGAAACGATGCTGTCACATTCAATCTTTAGTTTTGACAGCTCTTTCTGGTAGACAGATCTCTAGCAAAGACTTTGGAGCCCTGGTTCCACTCGAAAGCTTCTTTAATACTACAACCGCATCATTTAAGAAATAATGTGAAATTATATACCTTTGTGAAGAGAAAAAAATCAAATGATTTATTATTATTTATTAATACGAGCAGTATTAAGGTTGCGTAAGTCTCGCCGTATGTATTTGGAGATCAGCCTGTTCAGTTGCCTGTATGCTGTCAAATCTGTTGACGATTGCAGCCTCATTACCCGTCTAACGGCCATTAGATTAAGAGTGTTATCGGAGAGTTTTTATGTTCTTCTGCGGCGGGTCTTGCAAAACTTAGCTCCGACCACATGAACAGTTTCCACGAGCTTGTCATTCATATCGTCCACTGTATTGAAAGCGGTTTTGTAACTCGAGCTGAAGTTTCGGGATTCTGGATCGGAGCACGAGGGGGACGGAGCGTTGACTTCATTAGACGAGACCTCTCCAACTTAACGTTTAGGTTCAGTGTGCCTCTAACCATTCGGTGATCGCTGCCAGTTTTCACCCTTGCGATCACTGAGACATCACTGAACAGTTGTCGTCTGGTCGTCATAATGAAGTCAATCTCATTTTTTGGCGAACCGTCGGGGCTCGACCAGGTCCACTTCCTGTCGGGCCGCTTCTGGAAGAAAGAGTTCATCACAAGGAGTCCCTCTTTCTTCATAAAGTCGACCAGTTGCTGCCCCCTTCGGTTCCGTTGCCCAACTCCAAATATCCCTAACTTCAGCTCACCGTTTTCTCTTGTGCCTAATTTTGCGTTTAAGACTCCCATCAACACCGTGTAGTGGGTTTTGGAGAAATGCATGGCTCTGGAAATATCCTCATATATTTCCTCCACCTCCTCATAGAGATGTGCCGAGGAATACCTTTTGGTGATTATGAGTATCAGGTACGCGACCCTTGTCGACACACTCCCAATCTTTACAACGTTGTTGACGAGAGACTTGTGGACGATAAATCCGATACCTCCTTGGGACATATGGTCACCCTCCCGGTGATAGAACAAGTTGCCGGACTCGAGGATTACCGTGTCCTCCCCCTCTCTTCGGACCTCGGATAATCCAATAATATGCCAGTGCAACTTGTCTATCTCTTCTTCCAGCTCCAGTATTTTCTCGTCAGTCCTCAGGGTGCGTGCGTTATATGTTGCCAGGTCGAGTCATCGTAGGTGGCAAATGAACCTCCACAGGAGATTCTTAGCACCCCCTGCCCCGCTGTTACCACGGTCGCCACCGTAGCCAGGAATAACGGGGCCACCGGGGACTGGCGACCATTTGTTTGCATCGCTATTCATGGGGGGATATTTGCCATAGTTGGCACGCTTGGCGAGCGGATTTTTTTATTATATCACTTTTTGCGTCGCTATTCATGGGGGGATATTAGCCATAGTTGGCACGCTTGGCGAGCGGATTTTTTTATTATATCACTTTTTTGCTGTGTAGTGGCGGTTAAGAATATCCACTACCCCATATCTTCCCGTGGGTGTCGTAAGAGGCGACAGAGGGACACAGGCAGGAGATGGGCAGTAGCATCTTCCTGATAACCATTAAGTCTTAAAGTTAAAAAAATAAA
Source organism: Parnassius smintheus behrii (assembly GCA_036936625.1). Classification (NCBI taxonomy): domain Eukaryota; kingdom Metazoa; phylum Arthropoda; class Insecta; order Lepidoptera; family Papilionidae; genus Parnassius; species Parnassius smintheus. Next base: position 50,804,843 of record JAUPFT010000014.1, read on the forward strand.
ATTACAACATAATGTTTCCGTATCAGTCAGCAAAAAACTACGCCTAATCTGCTAATCTTTTTGCGTTTTTAAGAATGATTAAAACTGTAGTAAGTATTTTAACACCAGAAGTCATAACAACTCCCCTGCCTCTACAGATGTTAATACATTTTATATATTAAGTAGATAATGTTAGAAGAAAATCTAAATCAAGAGTAGCAACACCGGGGCGGGCTATATAGATAAGGCGGCTGGCGGCATTCGTCCATTTTGCCCATCGGTCATCACGGAGTGCGGAAGCCCTGCTCGAATATCTAGCGATTGTCGTTATTTTAAATCTTTCTATCTAAAAAATCTTTCTATATAATACAAACTAAAATCGCATACGGGTCAAACCAAAAGCCATCCAAACCGCAGCCGCATACTCGGAAATTGTGTTTATACACATAGCTTGCCGGTGGCAGCGGTGCATCTGCTGATCCAAGTGTAGGAGACTTACCAGATTACAATTATGCATCTTATTTTATATAAACGAGCTAATTTGAGAATCTTACTCCGGATGAAACAAATTAAATATAGTGACGTTAGCATAGAACCTTTGACTGTTTAAATCTGAGTAAGTTGGTAATTTGCTCGATTTGAAGATTTACTACTTTATGTCTAATTTTGTAAACGATAGCACTGCTCGGACACAAACTATAGCATATATATATACTGCTATAGTTTGTTTACTACTTGTATACTATATTGATAATCTTAAGGTGTAATGTTAACGTAAAAACCGATCAAGTGTTTGATTCTTTAACACAAAGGTACAATAATATTTTAAAAAACTTGGTAACTTAAACACGCACTATGGAAAGACGCAAAAAGAGCTAGGAAAGGGATTCACCTTTAAGTACTCTCTATTTAAATAAACGTTTTATGAATATCAAATTTTCTACTAGGTAATATGTACTCGTACTACTACGTATGAGAATTAGCGAATTCAAAAAGGTATATATCAAAGTCACGCAATACACAATATTTTATAATATAGAAAGATAAAAAATATAATAAATCTAAAAGAAAATTAAGCCCCTATTAATCTCACGAACGGCGCAATCAACAAATGTATCGCGACCATGAAATTCTCGGCGCATAGCATCAAGCAAGCATAGGGTTGCTACAACTTATTTGGGAGATTATTATATTAAAAGATGTTTTTATTTTCTTTCTTTTGAATTTGAAAAACACAGCTATTGTTATTTAGTGCCGCAGCTGTTAACTGTAATAGGGATCTAGTTTGACTTCACACAAACACTATTGCAATTTACTTTGTTATATTTTTATTTTTTAATGTAATGTCTAATGAAATTTTCCTTCATGTTTCCTTGAAAGTTTGGTACTGTCCCTAAAGTTTTTTTTTTCATAGTATAAGGGTGACAAACGATCACACAGTCCACCTGATGGGAAGTGATTGCTATAGTTCATATATATACATCTTTCCTCGATTATGAATCAAAATGCAGATGCGTTATATATATATATATATATATATATATATATATATATATATATATATATATATATATATATATATATATATATATAACAGACAGAAACAGAGACACATATCTGATACTAAAAGAAATCTCAGCAGACAGATGACGATCCCAGTACCTGACGTCTGGCAACCTTGACGATATGATTCCTCGTCTCCGAATCTGGGTATTTTACATCTGGGGTAAACAATATTTTTGTACCACTGTCTGGAAGCATAGGATCTTTCTAGATTTTTCCGTAATAACTTCTTACAACAACTGCAAGTCAAAATGCCGTCACAAGAGAAAAAAAATCGTTCATCATACTATGAAAAACAATAGTTCTTAAGATACGTTAAGTACGTTAAATCTTAAGATATTTTGACGGCTTCGTGGCGCAGTGACTTAGAAATGAACTGCAGCATTGAGTGCCACAGGATCAAATCCAGCACGCAACAAATATTTTTATGATCTTGTAAGTAATTGTTTCGGGTCTGGATGTATTCCTTGTGCAATTTTATATAATAGTTGTAGCACGAATGGATCAACTCGACCGGGGAAGGACCATGCTCCCACAGAATACCAGCGTAAAATAGCAGCTTAATACTGCTGTGATTCGTATGGTAAGTGTAGAGATCCGGAGACCCTTTTTACTGGAAACGAGGCATTCCATCTTAGTCCTCAGGGGTTACAACGCATCTGGTTCTGATTCTTAATCTAATGTGTATATATATATATATATATATATATATATATATATATATACACATTAGATTAAGGTATACCTCAATCTCTAAAAACTAGATTGTATAACCAGTGCGTGTTGCCAGTGATGACTTACGGATCTGAGACGTGGTCCTTCACTGCTGGCCGTATGAGGACGCTCAAGGTCGCTCAGCGAGCTATGGAGAGGGCTATGCTCGGAGTTTCTCTGCGTGATAGACTCAGAAATGAGGATATCCGCAGTAAAACCAGAGTGACCGACATAGCCCAACGGATTAGTAAGCTGAAGTGGCAATGGGCCGGCCATATAGCTCGAAGAACCGATAACCGATGGGGAAGAAAGGTTCTCGAGTGGCAGCCTCGTACCGGTAGGCGTAGTGTAGGGCGACCCCCTACTAGATGGAGTGATGACCTGGTAAGATATGCAGGAAGTCGATGGATGCAGGTGGCTCAGGACCGTGCTTTGTGGCATTACTTGGGGGAGGCCTATGTTCAGCAGTGGACTTGTGAAGGGCTGTAATGATGATGATATATGTGTGTGTGTGCGTGTATGTACAATTTTTTTACATGATCATATTACGGGATTAGTCTATCAATAAATACTACTAATTACGTGTGTATTGTTATAATGTCGATAGTTTTTAATTGATTTATTCATTTAAATCAATTTCTTTTTATTACCGAAAGTTTACTTCAAATTAGTAATCTATTTCATGTTGTGTTATATACAATATAACAAAATAAAGTTATTATAATATCCTTTTCAACTTAGTGACAACCATAGTAGTCTGTCAGTGCAGCCTACCTCGCTGCAACCTCGCACCGGTGACCCAAAAAGCGGGGTTCACGGCCTCCCCAGGGACGCCTCGATAAGGCTTTAAACTCATTAGTTAGGGCTCTAGGCCACATTTCTCATTCCTAGATATAACCCAGTTACGCGGCTCCGTAGGCATGCTTCCTCCTGTAATAAACTGATAATTGAACGGTGTTTAAGCTTGAAACTATTTTGAATCTTGGTTTATATCGAATTTAGCGTAATGCCTTTAGTGTCTAAAAGATAAAATAACATACCGTTACCCTTACAGCATATTAAAGTTCACTGCTGTCCATAGGCCTCCCCCATAAATTGTTTCATAGGAGAGATGTTTTCCATAGCTACCATGCTTAGCTAGCGGGTTGGCAGCCGCAAGTTTCTTATTTCTAGTCGTTATTAGGAAGACGCTGCTGCCTTTTTTTATAGACCTAGGGTGACAAACGAGCACACAGTCCACCTGATGGTAAGTGGATGCTGTGGTCTATAGACATCCACATTTAACCTCTATTAAGTGACGAACGAGCACACAGTCCACCAGATGGTAAGTGGATGCTGTGGTCTATAGACATCCACATTTAACCTCTATTAAGTGACGAACGAGCACACAGTCCACCTGATGGTAAGTGGATGCTGTGGTCTATAGACATCCACATTTAACCTCTATTAAGTGACGAACGAGCACACAGTCCACCAGATGGTAAGTGGATGCTGTGGTCTATAGACATCCACATTTAACCTCTATTAAGTGACGAACGAGCACACAGTCCACCTGATGGTAAGTGGATGCTGTGGTCTATAGACATCCACATTTAACCTCTATTAAGTGACGAACGAGCACACAGTCCACCAGATGGTAAGTGGATGCTGTGGTCTATAGACATCCACATTTAACCTCTATTAAGTGACGAACGAGCACACAGTCCACCTGATGGTAAGTGGATGCTGTGGTCTATAGACATCCACATTTAACCTCTATTAAGTGACGAACGAGCACACAGTCCACCAGATGGTAAGTGGATGCTGTGGTCTATAGACATCCACATTTAACCTCTATTAAGTGACGAACGAGCACACAGTCCACCTGATAGTAAGTGGATGCTGTGGTCTATAGACATCCACATTTAACCTCTATTAAGTGACGAACGAGCACACAGTCCACCTGATGGTAAGTGGATGCTGTGGTCTATAGACATCCACATTTAACCTCTATTAAGTGACAAACGAGCACACAGTCCACCTGATGGTAAGTGGATGCTGTGGTCTATAGACATCCACATTTAACCTCTATTAAGTGACGAACGAGCACACAGTCCACCTGATGGTAAGTGGATGCTGTGGTCTATAGACATCCACATTTAACCTCTATTAAGAATCATAATGCAGATGCGTTGTAACCCCTGAGGACTAAGATGTAATACCTCAATTCCAGTAAAACGGATCTCCGGTTCTGTACACTCAACATACGAAGCACGGCAGCATCAAGGTTCCCCCTTTTCCCGGCCGAGCCGACCCATTCGCTCTACAGCCATAATATAGCTGCAGCGTCGCTCTATCATGTATAAATCCTATCTCCTGTTTTGTTTTGTTCTGTCGACTCTTGCGACACCGATATTGGGTTGTGGATATTCTTATACCATCACTACAAAATTACACGCAAGTTTATATGTATAATTTTTTATAAGATTGAAGTGAGAAACGAACCTGGAGGTACGTGTCTACTGCAGCCCATGAACAACTTCAGTCGACTTCAAACAAAGAAGGCTGCAGAGACGTTGTCATTTCTGAGGAATCAGGTGGAACAACTCATGAACGGTAATTATACTGACTCTATATACTTTTCAGACTTGAGTACTGCAATGCACGCGGGAGGGTAGAGGCTGTTACCTACACAGATAGATTTCTAGATAGACAATCAAGGTTAATTCAATTTCTTTAAAACCCGACCGCGTACAAAAATTACTAATAATACCTATTATATGATTATATTAGATCTTTATTACAGCTTTTAGCGAGAATGGTCGCGAATCCGCTTTGAATCGATATAGATCACAAATGGTCATTCAAAATGAAAAATGACTAGAGAAACCTAAATACGATTTTCAAAGACATAATCAATGATACCCTACTTTACATAGTTGATCGACTTTATCTTTTTTTCTTTTAAGCAATATGTCGTCTGGTTGTCGCCATATTGAATTTTGATTACTGTCATGTCTTTAGTGACACAAAATTAAGACATCAACAACAATCGATTCACGTAAGAAGAATCAAAACCGGCTTATGCGTTTGATATCTTGAGCGCCACAAAAGAACAAACAAACAGGCTGAAGCACCTTACCCTCCGCAGTCAGGTAAAAAGGATTAGAACTCTTTTTGTGCACTTACTAGCGAAGGTAGACGAGGTACAAGGTAGAAACGTTGAACTGCAAGCAAAATTTAATATTACGTATTTTTTTTATTATTATGTGCGAGCAGTTATACAGGTCTAGGGAAAGAGACCAGTATCACTGCGACCTAGAAGATCTATTGTGATCGCTGCTGTGGCTATAGTTCACGGCTAAGCCCTGTGTCTTCAATAAATAGAAGGAGTTGCTAGGCCGTGAGCGATTTCACTTCTTCTGGGCGGTGTAGATAGTTTCCCAGATGAGTGTTACGTTTGCGCATTAAGGGTCCGCAATCAGTTAGGATGTATAGAGGCGTTTCTTCCGTTATGGAATAGAACCGACACATCCTTGAGTTGCTTAGTCCCAGGATGGACATGTGCTTTTTTAGACAACAGTGTCCAGTTAGGGCTCTTGCCAGAATACGCAATTTATTTTTACTTAATCCCCGGGCTCCTGAGGCGAATTTACGATCAAAATCCCGGATTAAGGTTTTAAAATGTTTTAAGCCTGGTGTGTCAGACCAGATCTTAAGTGATTTATTGTGATTAAGAGTTTCAAGGGTCAATCGGGCTAGGCTTCTTGAGATTCCACAAAATGGCTCAGGTCCAAATTGTGTGCACTTTGGGCCCTCCCGTGCAAGTTTGTCAGCAAATTCGTTGCCTACAATACCCTCGTGACCCGGAACCCATCTTAAAGCGACCCTGTTGTTACATCCCAGGGCGTTTAAATGGTTTACGCAGTCTCCAACTAGCTTTGAGTTCACTAAGTTTGATCTCAGCGCTAGAAGTGCTGCTTGACTATCAGAGTTTATGTAAATTATATGGTTGACGTAGTGTTTTTGCAGATTGATTTCCGCACACCGAAGTATGGCGAAAATTCCTGCCTGGAAGATAGAGCTGTATCTGCCCAAATTCGTGCTAAGTTTGAATTTGGGGCGTTCCCCGTAAATTCCAAAGCCTACGTTGTTTTAGACCCATCGGTATACCATATGAGGCTACCGACCTCACAGATAACCTGGCCATTCAGCCAGTCTTCTCTGGAGGGTAATTCCACTATATACTTTTTATCAAAAGTGTGTAGTGGACGCATGATATCTGAGATCATGCATAAGACCTGTGATTCCTTAATTGAGTCGAGCATGGATCTCACTCTGTAGGAGAGCAAGCTCAGACCGCCCTGGGCGTTAATCCTATACAAACTAGCTCTCGCCTCCTTGTCTAGATAAAGATCAAGGGGTGTTAGGCATAGAATTGCATTAAGAGCCGCTCCAGGCGATGATCGCATAGCTCTAGTTGCCATTAGTCTTTTGTAGACTATTTAGTCTGTCCGCAGTCGTTTTTTTAATATTATGTAAATATTCATTCATTTTTTATTTCATTTTTAGAAAAATCTACAGTGTAATACATTACAAATGTAAAGCATCACATTTACATCCTAGTCCTTAAACGTGATGAAATGTGATCATATGGAATGGGTATCGCGCGCCGCTTTTTCAATCACGTTACTCACGTTTTTAGAGTCTAAGCAAAAATACTTAATTAATGTTCGTATTGTTACGAGCTTGAGGTTCGTGACAATAAAAATTGCCGATAAAATTACCTAAATTAACACTTTAATTTACTTTACACAAATTAAAGTTAAAACACTAATAATTAAACACACTAATTCACTTAATTCCGCTCCGAAGCTTCGCTTGTGTCACCGAGTTAAACTCTGTCCCGATCGCATCTTGCGCCACCTATTTATTTAAATTAGCAAAATATCCGGAATGTTCAAGTAAACACGCGCAAGGTACCGAGAATTCGAGTATAGATTTTCTAGTTCTTCGGGTGGCGCTGTCGGTCGAAAGAGTTGTGATGTCATAAACTGCAACGCTCCCCTCACTCTCGTTCCTGACACTAGATGGCGCTAGTTGTGGAGCGCGTAACACTGCCCCCTCCTAAGACATGCTCGTCCCGAGCATTATCGGTCCCATAATAACGCGCCAGGCGATCCACATGGACGATCTCAGGAGTCCCTCTTGCGCCTTTCTGTATCCGGTAGGTCACATCGTTGATCCTGGTTACAATCCGGTACGGGCCGTCCCATTTAGCTTGAAGCTTAGGAGATTTCCCTTTGCTGCGGACTGGATTGTGCAACCTGAAATGAACCTTCGTTGAACCCTTTATTGTTCATTTTGCGGTCGTACCGGGTTTTCATTTTCTCAGACATTTGCTGGCCCGATTGTCTGACGTGCTCATAAATGTCATTCATTTTGTTCCGCAAGTCATTTGCATAATCGGTTATACTGCGTGGGGCATCAGGTGGTATCCCGGTGATCAGGTCCGCAGGCAGCCGTAATTCTCTTCCAAAGTTTGCGAAAGCTGGTGTCACTGCTGTGCTTTCGTGAACAGAACTTCGATATGACAACAAAAACGGTTGTATGTGCTTGTCCCAATCTCGTTGCCGATTGTCTACAACTTTTGCTAGGTACCTCTCCAATGTCTGATTAAATCGTTCCACCATTCCATCAGATTGCGGGTGATAAGAAGTCGTTCTTGTTTTATGAGTACCCATAACTCGGCAAGTTTCCTGGAATATTTGAAACTCAAAATTTCTTCCTTGATCGCTGTGAATCTCTAAAGGTACTCCAAAACGACAGAAGACTTCATGAACTAGTTTATCTGCAACTGTTGAAGCTTCTTGATTTGGAATGGCGAAGACTTCTGGCCACTTAGTGAAGTAATCCATCACAACCATGAAATACTTGTTACCGCTTTCACTCTCCGGAAACGGCCCCGCCACGTCAATGGCTATTCTCTCCCATGGTGCACCCACATTGTACAACTTCAATGCACCTCTACTACGAGTCTGAGGTCCCTTTACAGCCGCACAACTTGTACATTTGCGACACCAGTCCTCGACATCGTTTCGACAGTGGACCCAGTAAAACCGTTCTCGGATCTTCAGTAGAGTTCGTTTAACTCCCAGATGGCCTCCTGAACAATCATTATGGTACAGCTGTAGAACATCCGGTACTTTAGCTTTAGGGACAACCATTTGCAAATGACAGCTGTCTCCCCGAACGTTTTCCCATTTACGACACAAAACTCCACCCTGAAGCAGCAAGCTGTCCCACTGGGCCCAATAGCTTTTAGTGGTCGAACTCATCGCTGAGACGTCACTCCACTTGGGCTTGGGAGCACTGGCCTTTATCCATTCCAGAATCGGCTTGATGTCCGGATCTTCCTGCTGTGCATGTAGTAAGCTGTCCTTCCACTCGTTGCTGAGGTGGTCTGCCCTGAACATCCTCACGGATATCACTTCCTTACTCTCTTGCCTAGTACAATGTTTGCAATCTTCAGGACAAGGTCTTCTTGACAATGCATCTGCGTTGCCATGAGATTTCCCGCTGCGATGTTCGATCTCAAAGTCGTATTCCTGCAGTAGTTCAATCCACCTCGCAACTTGTCCTTCTGGGTTTTTAAACTGCAATAGCCATTTTAGTGCAGCATGGTCAGTTCGTAAGTGAAACTTTCGTCCCAGAAGATATTTGCTAAAATGCTGTAACGACTTTACCACAGCGAGCAATTCGCGTCTTGTGACACAATAGTTCCTTTCCGGTTTTGACAACGACTTGCTGAAGTACGCTATCACGACCTCTTGGTCACCATTACGTTGAGACAACACACCGCCAAGTCCTATAACACTTGCGTCTGTGTCAACTATAAACTCTTTGCTTACATCAGGGTATCCCAAAATAGGTGTCTTGCACAGACGGTCCTTGAGCTCCTGGAATGCGATGTTACAACTTTCATCCCAGCATAAATGTCTTTTCTCACAAAACGTCGGTAATAGGAGCACAAACCCAAAAATGCTCTAACCTGCGTCTTGTCTTTTGGAATCGGCCAATCCTTTACAGCTGCGATTTTCTCTGGATCCGTGCGGATACCTTCTTCCGACACTACATACCCCAAAAAGTTGACTTGCCGTTTGAATAGTGAACATTTCTTCGGACTCAACTTGAGGTTGGCACTCTTAATCTTGAAATAATACTCGTTTTTACGGAATTTATCGCGTATATTTAACTTTTTAATACCCGACGTTTCGAGAGCTTTACAGCACCCATGGTCACGGGAAGGACTGAGATGTTTAACGTCCAGATGTCATAGTTAACCGCGGTTACCATAGATTAAAATTTAACTTTTGTTCCGATCTACACAGTATGAACTTATGGTATCATGAAGCCTTGCAGTTGTATGCTTGGGTTGGGATTTAATTTTATTTATTATAGGATCCCAAGCAGATGGTAGCACCCAGCCATCTTCTCTATTGAAATTAGGGTGTTTTTTGATTTCAATAGCCTCGCGAATCATCCTTGGAAGGAATCGGTGTTCTTTAGCGAGGATTTGTGGTCTATCAAATCTGATGTAGTGACGGGGGCGATCCTGTACATGTTCACAGACTGCAGACTTCCCGGAGCGTCGATTCTTCACATCAGCTATATGTTCTTTGACGCGGGTTTTAATTGATCTTTTAGTTTGTCCTATGTAGGAGAGACCACATTCACAATCAAGCTTGTACACTCCTGCATCTTGCAGAGGGACGTTACACTTGACTGATGGTAAAAACTGACCAATCTTCTTCGGCGGCTTGAAGTTGTTATCAGGATTCGTCGGAATCCTGATAACACCTTGAGCCATACTGTGTATAGAAAAAAGACCCATACAGATAGATATTTAAACGGTGATTCTCACCACCATCCTTCACAGTTAGCTACCGTGGGTAAATTTTTGTTTCAGAGAGCACGAGGGATCTGTGACAGTAAACACCTGCCTGCCGAGCTCCAACACGTCAAGCAAGTTTTGCATGACAACAAGCTTCGGGTCCCGCGCCTACGTCACAGAGAACGAGTGAAGCCGGCCACAGTCGAGCGTGTACCTGCTGTACTGCCATATGTTAGAGGAGTCACTGACAAGATTGGCTACATCTTGAAGCGCGCTTCCATCAAAACATACTTCAAGCCGCCGAAGAAGATTGGTCAGTTTTTACCATCAGTCAAGTGTAACGTCCCTCTGCAAGATGCAGGAGTGTACAAGCTTGATTGTGAATGTGGTCTCTCCTACATAGGACAAACTAAAAGATCAATTAAAACCCGCGTCAAAGAACATATAGCTGATGTGAAGAATCGACGCTCCGGGAAGTCTGCAGTCTGTGAACATGTACAGGATCGCCCCCGTCACTACATCAGATTTGATAGACCACAAATCCTCGCTAAAGAACACCGATTCCTTCCAAGGATGATTCGCGAGGCTATTGAAATCAAAAAACACCCTAATTTCAATAGAGAAGATGGCTGGGTGCTACCATCTGCTTGGGATCCTATAATAAATAAAATTAAATCCCAACCCAAGCATACAACTGCAAGGCTTCATGATACCATAAGTTCATACTGTGTAGATCGGAACAAAAGGTAAATTTTAATCTATGGTAACCGCGGTTAACTATGACATCTGGACGTTAAACATCTCAGTCCTTCCCGTGACCATGGGTGCTGTAAAGCTCTCAAAACGTCGGGTATTAAAAAGTTAAATATACGCGATAAATTCTGTAAAAACGAGTATTATTTCAATGTGTAGTGTTCGCGTAAATATAAGAAATCATTATGTAAGAACTCTTAATCTTCATGAGCACGCGTTCCAAGTTTTGAAGGTGTTCCTCAAACGTACAGCCCACGATGATGATGTCATCCAAGTAGACCAGACAGGCGTCGCCAATTAGCCCGGTAAGTACAAGTTCCATCAGCCTTTCAAACGTTCCTGGAGCATTGCACAACCCAAACGGCATTACTTTAAATTGCCACAGACCCTTTCCCGTCGAGAACGCAGTTTTCTCCTTGTCCTTAGGGTCAATTTCAACTTGCCAGTAGCCACTTTTTAGGTCCAGCGTGCTAAACCACTTTACTCCTGTAAGCATGTCCAGCGTGTCGTCAATTCTTGGCAAGGGATAGCTATCCTTCTTAGTAACGTCGTTCAGACGGCGGTAGTCAACACAAAACCGCAAGCTGCCGTCCTTCTTCTTTACCAGTACCACGGGTGAACACCATGGACTAGATGAAGGTTCAATAACACCATTCTTCACCATTCCCTTAATCATGGTTTCCACTTCCTTTTCACGTGCTGACGGATAGGCAACTCTTCACCTGTGTTTATTTTGTGTTGAACTAAACCAGTCTTTCCTATGTCAGCATCGTTTGATGAGAATACATCGGCGTACTCGAGTAACAACTTCTTCGCCTTGACCAATTCGTTCGGGGGCAGAACACTGCGACAGTCTTCCAAAAGTGTGGTCACTCTCGTTTCTGAATCCTTGCTGGGGGTCCCACTCGATATATATTGGCACTGACGTAACCAATCCACTTCCTCACAAGTACCAACCAGTGTGCCTTTTTCTATAATCTGTTCCCGGTCGCAAAGGTTCAGCACACGTACTCCTGAGATGTCAGTGGTCCTGACCAAGGTTCGAGCTACTTTCCATGGAAGGTCATTGTTTACCCTTTCCACAAGTACACAACGGTGAGCTTGCCCAGCGTTTCGAGGAAGACTAACCGGAACAATCGTTTCCGATCTCGGCGGAAGAACAATCTTCTTGATGCTGTACACGTTCCCTGGTAACGCACCTTCCATAAAAAGTTCCTCCTGTCCACATTTCAAAACACCTTGCTTAACGTCGATCTCGCAACAATTATTCCTCATAAAGTCTAAGCCTAGGATGCAGTCGTCCATTATATCAGCCACGATGACATTATGCAGGTAGATCACGTTGCCTAGCTTCAACTCCATCTCCTTCTCTCCACGGACGGGTATACGCTGACCGGTGGCTGTTATCAAATTAATGCGTTCTAGGTTGTATGCGGAGTCCCCAAGGAACTGACTTATAAGTTGGGAACTAACAACCGTACGAGAGGCTCCAGTGTCTATGGTCAGTTTACACGACATTCCGTTGACCTCGCCCTTGATGATTAGACTGTTCCCATCATGGGTTTGTGAGATCGAGATCCTTGGGGCTCTTTTAACATCAGCCAGCACCCGCCCCGCAGTTCTGGCTTTTACTCGTTTCCCTGCTGCTGCTGGGCGGTGCTGTTGGCCGCACTACCCTCCTGAGATCGTTCACCGTCCCTTTCTAGGGTTCGCTTAGGGCAGCTGGATCGAAGATGGCCCTTTTCCCCACAGCCATAGCACCTAGGGCTGTATCCTCTGTTGCGGTCGCGAACTGTAACTGCTGCAACCTCCCTAACGCGATGGGAACGATGATCCTGCCGCACGGCTTCTACCTCCAGTGCATGGGCCAAGGCGTCCTTAAGCGTCTCGTGGTGCCCGAGCCTCACAGCAGCTGTGACTTCCAGGTTACGGATGCCATCGATGAATGTCTGCACCAGGTTCCCTTCAATGAGCGCAGGTACAGACCGGTATGCTTTTCGCACCAGCTTCTCCACCTCTAGAGCCCACTGCTGCAGGTTTTCGTTGATGCGCTGCACGCAATCTTTAAGCTGCGCACGAAAGACGTGTTCCAGGTGAGCGTCGCCATATCTCGCCTCCAATGCCTCAAGGAGTTGCTCATAAGTCACTTCCTCACCGAGAGCTTCCAGAACTGTTAAGGCCTGGTCGCGCAGGCCTAGTGTGAGAGCAGTCATGGCCTGATTTTTATTCCAGCCGTTCGCCTTCATAACAGCTTCGAACTGGATTTTGTAGGCTGACCAGGAAGAAGTCCCGTCGAATGTGGCACCTTGAACCCACGTAGCGAAGGTGTAGTAGCTACTGCGGGGGCTGCAGTTCCATCCCCAAGTTTGAGGTCGTTCAGCGTTTTCTTCACGTCAGCCATCACGTTGTCAACCCGATGGTTCACATGGTTGATTCGGGTTTCATGTTCTTCGATTCCGGTTTCAGCTTCCGACAAACGGTTGTCGTGTTGAGCAACCCTATCCTTCACCTGCCTTATCTCTTTCCCAAAGGTAGCGTGAAGGTCCTTCATGAGGAGCATCTGCTCTTCCGACCGACGAGCCTGTTCCGCCTGCTGATCTTCCAACCGACGGGCCTGTTCCTCCTGTCGGCGGGCCTGTTCCTCCTGCAGCTCTTTCAACTGACTGGCCTGTTCCTCCTGTCCGCGCTTCAGCTGCTCTTCGAACCGACGAGCCTGTTTCTGCAGCATCACCATCAGGGCGCCTAAATCAGGTGCTGCAGAGGCAGGAGCTACTGACGGACCGGCCTCCGTTGCCGGCCGCTGGCCCTCCGACGTATGCGGCGTTGCACCACCAAATCTTCGTTGGTCCGTCTCCTGCTGGCGTTGACTTCGGGTACGGACACCCTCCGTTTCCTCCTTAGGTAAAATCGGCATGATTTAATCCCACTTCTGACACCAATTGTTACGAGCTTGAGGTTCGTGACAATAAAAATTGCCGATAAAATTACCTAAATTAACACTTTAATTTACTTTACACAAATTAAAGTTAAAACACTAATAATTAAACACACTAATTCACTTAATTCCGCTCCGAAGCTTCGCTTGTGTCGCCGAGTTAAACTCTGTCCCGATCGCATCTTGCGCCACCTATTTATTTTAATTAGCAAAATAAAGAGGTATGTAAGGATCGTGACACTTGGCGATCTGTTCTCTCTGGCTACCCCGTTAGGGATTGTGCGTGACGATAAGTAAGTAAGTAAGTAAGTAAGCAAAATATCCGGAATGTTCAAGTAAACACGCGCAAGGTACCGAGAATTCGAGTATAGATTTTCTAGTTCTTCGGGTGGCGCTGTCGGTCGAAAGAGTTGTGATGTCATAAACTGCAACGCTCCCCTTGCTCTCGTTCCTGACACTAGATGGCGCTAGTTGTGGAGCGCGTAACAGTATTATTGATTCATTCAATATACTGCATTCTGACAGCAACATGTTTCCTTAAAAACTCCACTTCCAACGTCATCTACAAGCTAGGACACGTCTCAAGAAATTGAAAAAGGAAAACCAAGAAATCAATAAATAAGGCCTAAAAACAAGAAGAAAAACGTCAAGAAGACGACAAGAAAGAAACAAGAAGAAAGACCACAGTTTATTAAAACTAAGAAAGAGCAGCTGAAGTCAGATACTGAATAAATACAAGAAAATACAGAAGATATAAGAGCGACGATGACAATTACAAATTAATGCTGCAATACTTTTGGCATAACGGAGGATCTTGCCAAGCCATTTGAGATTATATTTCCCCTTAATGTGTATATAATTCTCGTGAAATATGGTAATGACCGCCACCGGTGGAACGGCAGTCTGTAAGTTAGTAGTTCAGCTCCTTTTTGAGTGTATAATGTGAACACGGGTCTCTGATACAACAAAATAAATCGGCTACAACAGTTTCATCATTTTCCTCCCTACACAAGCCACTTAGATACACTAGCCACCAATGGTTTACAACACATACATACAAACATAACCTCGATAACATTGCCCTCCTGGATAAGTCAGGTAATTCAGTTCTAAGAACTAAGTGTGTAATCCAGGTTCCCGCAGTGGTTATAATAAACACAAAAATACGTTTTTGTTTATTTTTCGGTCGTGCGATACATATATTTTTTTATAATTTTACATTATTATAAATGTCATAATTTTTATATTTGGTCTTTCAGACTTGTATCCATTACAAAAACTTAAAAGTGAAAAGTCCATAATTTAATATAAATTTAAAATATATAGTGTTATTATAAAAATAAAAAGTATAGTATACGTTGTTTATCGGGCCAGTATATTTGACGGATCATTTATTAAACTTGATGGAGCGTCTACGCTATAAACACAACATTCCTTCACCTTGGACATAACCCTAAACGCCTGCACAATTGGGTCCAACATTATTTGGTCCCGTGAACTATCGGGTCGCGGCCTCGCTCCGCTCCTGACCCAAAAGCCGGTTCAAGGACGGACGCACGCATTTCCGGTGCATTCCGCTCCATAATATAGCATATAATATGTTGTGCCTAGACACGGGAGGGAGACAGCCTCCTATCAAAACATACAGATGTATGTGATTATTTGTATTACATATTTAGTATCATTAAGTAATTAGTAAATTTTTATTGGTTTGTTTTTAGTTTTTGCAGACATCGATTGTCACCAAATCTCCGTTTAATACAGAATCTTTTGGTTTGCACCAGTGATGCTCTATTGTCAACAAATACAAAAAATCGCGATCCACTCAACTTAAATTACATTCACAAGCTTTACCTTCTGTGTACTAAATATCGGGAATTTGTCAATAAAACAAAAAATACAAATTATTCATCTAAATTTATTTTATCGTCTTCAAATTAGGCCCCATCGCTTGCAGTACAACATCTCCAACGCTTCACCCAGTCTTCCATACATTTTTCATAGGCTATTTGCGGTATGGCCTTTAGCTCATTCAGCGAATTTTTTGTTATGGCTTCTATCGACTCAAAACGTTTTCCTCGAAGTGGTAATTTTAACTTGGGAAATAAAAAAAAGTCAGACGGAGCCATATCAGGTGAATACGGTGCTTGGTCGAGAACTTTTGTTGAATTTTTCGCTAAAAACTCTTTCACTATAATGGCTGTGTGTGTACATTATCATGGTGCAGCATCCATGAGTTGTGTTGCCACAAATCTGGACGTTTTCAGCGGATACTCTCACGCAAACGCTTCATGACGCCTAAATAATATTCTTTGTTCACGGTTTCTCCCTTTGGAAGGAATTTGGAGTGAACCACACCACGGTAGTCAAAAAAAACTGTCAGCATCACCTTGATTTTGGAGCGACTTTGCCGCGGTTTTTTGGGTTTCGGCTCGTTTTCGAGACGCCATTCTGAAGACTGTTGGCTTGTTTGCATGTCGTACTCATAAACCCATGTCTCGTCGCCAGTTATTATACGTTTCATACAGGTCGGATCCGTAGAAGCTCGGGAAACCATGTCTTCAGCGACATGCTTTCGCTGCACTCTTTGAACAAAATTGAGCTCTTTTGGAACTAGTCGAGCGGCGACGCGTTTCATGCCTAAAATGTCAATGAGAATGTTGTGGACGGACTTAAAAGATATGTTCACCTCACTAGCCAACTCTCTCAGACTTATACGTCGATTTTCGAGCACTAGCTTCTTGATTTTGTCGATGTTTTCTTTGGTCGTAGCGGTTGAAGGTCTACCGGAACGAGGCCAGTCTACTACTACTTCTCGGCCTTCTTTAAAAGCCTTATACCATTCATAAGCCCTTGTTTTCGATATACACGATTCGCCGTAGGTATTTCGCAATATTTTTAGAACAATATTTTCCATTGTAAAAATCGCCGAGAACTCAAAACTATGACCAACAAAAAGTGTATTTTAAAACAAATTAAATGACAGATCTCGCTCAAACTTTGCGTGCTAAATCAGTACAGTGCTACCAACATGCAGTAAAAAAAATTAGAACGACCTCTTTTACGCGGGTCTTTTTATTGACTTATTCCCGATACTTTTTACACAGAGTAGTATATTGCACTTACATAATAAAAAAGTACACCAATAGCAAAAGATTTCGATTATTATAAAAATAAGGTAATTGAAAACAAGTTCACTTGGATGTGAACTTGTTTTCAATTATCGCCGCCGTGTAAGAGCCGTGGTTGTTCAGATGGTTAGCGCTCGCTGTAAATTTACAGTACGCGAGCAACCCGAGTTCGATCCCCGCCGCCACCAATGAAATTGTCAATTGCAATTTTAAGTGCTGATTTACCACGTGCTCGGCGGTGAAGGAATACATCGTGAGGAAACCTGCATGTCTGAGAAATAAAAATAAAATATTTCGAAGACATGTGAAGTTCGCCAACACGCATCGGGGCAGCGCGATGGACACGTCCTTGCCCTAAAACCCTCTCAGATATGAGAGGAAGGCTTGTGCCCAACAGTGGGACGTATATAGGCTGTAACTTTTTACTTTACTTTCACTTTGATGTCAGTTGGTCGGTTAGCATGTGAACAAGAACTTATCACTTTGATTTTTTTATTAGCTTTACATTTTAATTCTTAGGAAGCCTTTTGATTTAACTGTTCTAAACCGTCCCATTCAATATCGGAAATCCGATATTTTAAAAAAAATATCAACTGTCCTATTTTGAACTGATCAGTTGGAATGATCAGTCGAACTGAACGTGAATGCCGTCCATTAGTGTATTTCTTAGGTGTTATTGTATTTCTGCTTCCTGAAGTAAGGGTCAAAGGTTCAAACATAAAAAATAGCATTTGCCGTCACTATTTAGAAAATATTATTATTGTTTTAGGCATAACGTCGATTTGTAATTTTTAATAAAGCTAAAAAATAATAGTTTTTTAAATATTTGGAGTAGTCTAAGTTCGTCTAAATAGTTACATTAAAAGCTACACGCCTTACTTTTCCAACCATTAGAAGTGAAAGTTTGTCTCCAGATTTTATTGGGAGTGCCTCGAACCTATTTACTGTAAAAATAATTTGAATCGGTTCGGCTGTTTCAGAAAATTTGGTAAACTTATGTTGGAAACATTTAGGCGTCGAAACCCTCTCGTTTTTTATCTAGGTAATTAAAAAATATATAAAAACAAAGTAAATGTATTCATATGTATTTCTTATGTATCATTCGTAGCAGGCCTTGACACAGGTCTGAAGACCACAAAATTGTCACCTTAGTTTATATATTGTACATTCCATTTTTGTTTCTTTGATAAGTATTAAATACTCGAGAGATAAGAGCATTCTACTACAAATTTTAAAAGTCTGTATCGAGCTTAACTATAAGTAGGTAAACATGACATTAAAAATATGTTTACCTACCGTTACCGTAAGTGTTACAGCCTTTTACCTATTATTTATTCTGTGCTTTTACACGAAGATTTACCGTAATTGATAACCATGCTTGAATTGGCGATTACAGTCCCAGAAGTCTTTCCCCTTTTACGCGACTTCTCATTGTCGAGTATTTGACATCTTCCCCTTTCGTTTCGTTCTTATATATTATCATTCCGCTAAAATTCACAAATAGACATACTTGTCCTATTGGTCCTTCCCCGGTCGAGCCAATCCATTTGCGCTAAAACCATACTATAGCTGCAGCGTGGCTCTATCATGTATAGGACATATATATATATATATATATATATATATATATATATATATATATATATATATATATATATATATATATATATATATCATCATCATCATTTCAGCCCTTCACAAGTCAAGTATATATATATATATCATCATCATCATTACAGCCCTTCACAAGTCCACTGCTGACCCCTGGTCCAGGGGTCGCCCTACACTTCGCCTACCGGTACGAGGCTGCCACTCGAGAACCTTTCTTCCCCATCGGTTATCGGTTCTTCGAGCTACATGGCCGACCCATTGCCACTTCAGCTTACTAATCCGTTGGGCTATGTCGGTCACTCTGGTTTTATTGCGGATATCCTCATTTCTGGGTCTATCACGCAGAGAAACTCCGAGCATAGCCCTCTCCATAGCTCGCTGAGCGACCTTGAGCGTCCTTATACGGCCAGCAGTGAAGGACCACGTCTCTGATCCGTAAGTCATCACTGGCAACACGCACTGGTTGTACACTTTAGTTTTCAGAGATTGAGGTATACCTGACGACAAGATGTGTCGTACTTTCCCGAACGCTGCCCAGCCGAGTTGAATCCGTCTATTGACCTCTCGGTCGAAGTTGGACTTACCTAGTAATATGGTACTGAAGCCTTTTCGGAAACCGGCTTGTTCGGGAGGCTTGAAGTCGTCGAGTCTGCGTGCAAGACGATTCGTAATGACTCTCGAAATCAGCACGTAGGCGCGGCTCAGAAGGGAAATCGGTCTGTAGTTCTTCAAGAGAGCGTTGTCGCCTTTCTTAAAGAACAAGACCACCGCACTTCTGCTCCACGCCTCCGGAGTAGTGCCACCATGGAGGACGGAATTGAAGAGCTTCTGTAGGACTTCAAGTACCGGTGTTCCACCCACTTTCAGAAGCTCCGCTGTAATTCCATCCTCACCTGGGGCCCTGCCGTTTTTAAGGAGCTGGAGAGCCATTCTAAACTCGCACAGACTGAAAGAAAGAAAAAAAGAAAGAAAGAAAAACCTTTATTCACTGGAACTGTACACATCACAAAAATAAAATAATAAACAGTTAAAACTTATCAGATTAATATTACAGGTGATGGGGTGTGTATCGAGCCAGTGAAAAGGTTATGACTCAGCGTAATGCTGCAGGCTAACCTACAGCGCTGATGATTCTGCCATAACCACAGATACACGCACGATCCGCCTGGGTGTATTTTATGAAATACGTTTCCATAATAAATTAACACTAAACGTTGCTCGTCAATATACCTATAAATAATTAGTCCCACGTATAAGTACATTAGAGATACACACATACGTAGGAGACATATTATACACATAAATTTAGTATAAAAATGAAAACTGAGACTGATGTCCGGGGTATCATCGGAATAGTGTCGGGTAAGACTTGCTCTTGGATCGTTACTCATACTTGCGTGTGGCTCCAACGATGTTGTGTACAGCTGCCCATAGAACCTCTCAATCTTACTCAAAATCCCAGGTATCTCAGAAACGATGCCGCCACACTTAGTCTTCAGCTTTGACAGTTGGCTTTTTCTGGCAAAGACTTTGGAGCCCTGGTTCCGCTCGATCGCTTCTTTAATACGAGCAGTATTAAAGTTGCGTAAGTCTCGCCGCATGCATTTGGAGATCTGTCTGTTCTGTTGCCTGTATGCTGTCAAATCTATTGACGATTGCAGCCTCATCTCCCGTCTAACAGCCATGAGATTAAGAGTGTGATCGGAGAGTTTTTGTGTTCTTCTGCGGCGGGTCTTGCAGAACTTAGCTCCGACCGCATGAACAGTTACCACGAGCTTGTCATTCATATCGTCCACTGCATTGCAATCTTCTAGGCACTGAAAGCGGTTACGTAACTCGAGCTGAAAAGTCTCGGGATTCTGGATTAGAGCACGAGGGGGACGGAGCGTTGACTTCATTAGACGAGACCTCTCCAACTTAACGTTTAGGTTCAGTGTGCCTCTAACCATTCGGTGATCGCTGCCGGTTTTCACCCTTGCGATCACTGAGAAATCACTGAACAGTTGGCGTCTGGTCGTCATAATGAAGTCAATCTCATTTTTTGTCGAACCGTCGGGGCTCGACCAGGTCCACTTCTTATGGGGCCGCTTCTGGAAGAAAGAGTTCATCATAAAGAGTGCCTCTTTCTCCATAAAGTCAGCCAGCTGCTGGCCCCTATGGTTCCGTTGCTCTACTCCAAATTTCCCTAACTTCAGCTTACCGCCTTCTCTTGTGCCTAGTTTTGCGTTCAAGTCTCCCATCAACACCGTGTAGTGGGTTTTGGAGGAATGCATGGCTCTAGAAATATCCTCATACATTTCCTCCACCTCCCCATCGGGATGTGCCGAGGTTGGTGCGTAGACCTGTATGACCTTCAGCGAATACCGTTTGGTGATTCTGAGTTTCAGGTACGCGACCCTCGTCGACACACTCCCAATCTTTACAACGTTGTTGACGAGAGTTGAACAAGTTGCCGGACTCGAGGAGTACCCTGTGTGTCCTTGCCCTCTCTGCGGACCTCAGATAATCCAATAATATGCCAGCGCAACTTGTCTACTTCTTCTTCCAGCTCATGTATCTTCTCGTCAGTCCTCAGGGTGCGTGCGTTATACGTTGCCAGGTCAAGTTGTCGTAGGTGGCAACCGAACCTTCACCGGAGATTCTTAGCACCCCCCGCCCCGCCGATACCATGGTCACCACCGTAGCCAGGAATAGCGGGGCCGCCGGGGACTGGGAACCGTTTATTTGCGTCGTTGCTCATGAGGGGATATTTGCCATAGTTGCCACGCTTGGCGAGCGGGTTGGCAACCGCAGTTTTTTATTATGTTATTGTTGTTATTAGGAAGATGCTGCTGCCCATCTCCTTTCTGTGTCCCACTGTCACCACTTACGACACCCACGGGAAGATATGGGGTAGTGGATATTCTCAACCGTCACTACACGGCTATATATACTATATATCATCATCATCATCATCATCATTACAGCCCTTCACAAGTCCACTGCTGAACATAGGCCTCCCCCAAGTAACGCCACAAAGCATGGTCCTTAGCCACCTGCATCTATCGACTTCCTGCATGTCTTACCAGGTCGTCACTCCATCTAGTGGGGGGTCGCCATACACTAGGCCTACCGGTACGAGGCTACCACTCGAGAACCTTTCTTCCCATCGGTTATCGGTTCTATATATATATATATATATATATATATATATATATATATATATATATATATATATATATATATATATATATATATATATATATACAATATGTAACGTAATTAACGCACACCCTCTGACACCCCAATTAGTATAATATGTTATAATCTTCATACATTGAATTTTTAGTTAAACATTTTATGCACTGATTATGTATCAAATTAGTTATACTAATTCCGGAAGAATGTTGTGGTCACAGTACAAATCCACGAACGCAAAGACTTTAACGTGCCTGAAATAAAGTAATTTTTTCTTTATTTTTATTAATTAAAAAATATATTAAAATTTAGTAATAATACAAATAAAACTGTACTCTTAAAAGTCTTATTGTCTTAAGTTACGGTCCATTTCAGTTTGTTTTGACTGTACAGATTTAGTGTTACTGTAATTTACGTCGTTTTAATTATTTTTGGGATAAAAAATTACCTATATTAAAAATGATAGGAATCGATTCAGTAAACGATTCTGAACAAACTACTTTCTCAAAGTGCGTTAATTGTGTTACATGTTGTATATATAACCACAATTAAATAATTAATCTTAATTAAACATATTTTCAATCAAATCCCTGAGTTATCAAACAGGCATTAAGAAACAGTGTATCTAAATAAGTTGAGGGAGGCTCACCGGCTGACCCACATTCACGGGCCGCGGTTCAAGGTCGCTGCACTGCCGTCTGAATCCCCAATCAATAACTTGCATCGTGCCAGGTAACTACGACTGAATTTGGTAACAATTTGATATGATAAGCTTGTTGTTGCACGTTTATTAAGAATATAATAATAATTATTATTATTACGTAAAATATAACATAATAAAATTCATTTCATGAATAATAAATAAATTACAACAATAATTCATTCATTCTGTTAGAAACATTACAGCTTATAAAACAGTTGAACATAAGAAGTCCTATTTTAAGCTAAGCCACGCCACGTTACGCTAAGTGGTGTTGCGCAAGAATATCCACTACCCTATATTATAGTCACCGTGCTTTGTGGCATACCTTAGGGGAGGCCTATGTTAAGCAGAGGACTTCTGAAGGGCTGTAATGTTGGTGATGTCGTGTCGTGGGTGACGTAGGAGGCGACAGAGGGAAAGAAAGACAGGAATGGGACACTAGCATTTTCCTGACAACTCTTTTTACTGGAGAGCCTTTTTACTTAATATGACGCATTCCATCTTAGTCCTCAGGAATGACAGTCCTCATACATAAGCCATAGCAATCAATCGGAAAGGAATGACAACGAATCTGCATATTGATTTTTAATTGTGGATAAATGATCCATGGACCACAGATACGTATCAATGTACCACAGCATCCACTTACCATCAGGTGGATTGTGTACGCATTTGTCTCCCTTATTCTATAAAAAGATGATTTTTTTGTTCGTAAATTTGATGTTCTGCAAGCTGCAGTAATAAATGAACATGTTTTTTTCTTTCTTTTGTTATTTTATGGCTTTCGATAGATGGCGATGTAACCATGTGGTTTACTCCAGACTTAGAACACCCAGACTGACGACGGGTAGCAGCGTTAAAGTTGCGACACGTCTGTTTCTGTGATAGCCAATCTGCCTACCGAGAGTGGCAGTGAAGGCAAATCGTACCTATAATGGGTGAACCAATATAATTTATGATTAATACTTAAATGAACATGCAAGGTGGTATGGTAATTGTAATATATAATACATAAGGCACAAAGACTTTTCTTTGTTTTCTAAACATATTTTACGACATGTTAATATTCGATTTTTTTTCAATTTATGTATTATTTTTTCCTATTTATTTGGCCAATCTTGATCCGACAATGTCTCGAATCAAAATGCTATGCTGGATGAGCGACATTACGGGACGAGACTGCGTACATAACGAGTACACCCGGGGCAATCTCTTGGTACGTGACGTGGAGGATATGCTTCGAGAAAGTCAGATAAGATGGACATATAGGTGGTAACACATACTATGTCAACCAGTGTATGTTAGAAAGAAATGCCTTTATACAGCTATGGCAGGATCAAGACTTCTCGGCAGACCAAAGAATGGCTGACTTGACGTCGAAGGATAAGATATGAGAGTATATAGCGTATTCGCGGTATTCGTATTCTATTCGTGTTGTTTATATAGGATAGGGTGACAAACAAGCACACAGTCCACCTGATGGTAAATGGTTGCTGTGGCCCATAGACATCTACGTCTATCCTCGATTATGAATCAAAATGCAGATGCGTTGTCACCCGTGAGGACTAAGATGGAATGCCTCATTTCCAGTAAAAAGGGTCTCCGGTTCTCTACACTTACCATACGAAACACAGCAGCATTAAGTTACCATTTTGCGCTGGTATTCTGTGGGAGTATGGTCCTTCCCCGGTCGAGCCGACCCATTCATGCTACAACTATACTACTAATATAACTGCAGCATGGCTCTACTAGGCTGATTTTGATGATTTTTTATTTGCTTGAAATGGATGGATGGTTTAGATTTACTATTGGTAACCCCGGGGGATAGCGCTGTTGTCGAGATCCAGAAATCACCCATGAGAAGTCTGGGCGGATCACTTGTTATATATACAATTCCTGTGTGCGTGTGTTCGTAATTCTTCTCCTGAACGTCGTGACCGAATTTGATATTTTTTTATTGGAAACTAATGGTTACACCTCAATGGTTTTAAGCTACAATTCTACCCGGTAGGTGGCGCTATTGTTAACATACAAAAATCATGTATGTATGTATACAACATTTTATCACATTATCCCATAAGAAGAAAACTTGTGTAGATTCCTACTAATTAAACTCCCTTTTTTGTTTTAATCTAATCATTTGGACGCTGGCATTCATGGTAGAATGTGTTAGGCTTAGACACATTCTAAAACCAATTATTTACTCGCATTCTTGTGCAAATAAAATAATTCCTATTTTTTCAAGGTTTATAAAAACCAAATATGTAAATTATTATGTAAATAGTTCAGAAGGAATTTTTAATACAACAAAAAGTGAAGTTCTCCCGCAAATAAAGCTCGATATCGTAAGAGGATTGCGAGACGGCGCGGCGCAACCCTCGCTGCGGATGCAAATCGCAATGGAACCATCTGTCGCACACTTGACCCGGTTTAACTTATAATATCGTTAGCAATTGATTGCTATGATTTCTATTTATATGTCAACCCCTTCCCTTTTTCTTTAATATGGTTTATAAATATAGCTTTATAAGGTAAAACGTTTTTAATTTAATTATAGAGTATCGTGCTCTATGACGGCGCTGTAAGAGAATCCGTCACATCAATCAGGAGGGGACGGACAACTTATCTCTACGTTTTCATCATTAGCCCGTGAAAGCTTACTGCTTCATGAGCTACTCCTGTTATAAAGTGTGTAGCGGCGTAAGATCATGTAGCTATTTCGTCTTGTCGTTGTGTTATAGGCGGACGGGATAAGCCTGAAAAATCTTGTGGCTTTCTGATATAAAAAAGTAAAGTTACAGCCTATATAAGTCTCACTGCTGGGCTCATTTCTGAGAGGGTTTTAGGGCAAGGAAGTGTCAGCCGCGCTGCCGCAATGCGTCTTGGCGAACTTCACATGTCTACGAAATATTGTTTTTTCTTATTTCTCAGTGGTTTTCTGACGATGTTTTCATTCACCGCCAGACACATGATAAATCAGCACTTAAAATTGCAATTAACAATTTCATTGGTGCCGGCGGGGATCGAATCGGGGTTACTTGCGTTCTGTTATATTTACAGCGAGCGTTAATCATCTGAGCTACCACGGCTCTGATATATAGCAGTATAATAACCTATTTTGCTCCAGATGTAAAAAATTCAGACCGGCGACGGGCAGCAGCTCAAAGGTGCAAAAATCAAAGGTGCATGAAATTTATTATTAGCTCGACTACAACGCCACCAATACGGTCCAGATTTTGTGATTTTTTCTGGCCTTAAAACAACATATTTTTTTAAAACACGTTATCCTCCAGACGTGTATTTTTCCTATATTACAGAGGCAGATTACAAACATAAATTGCCTAAGGACAAACATTCAGATCCGTAAAGATTATATACAAGCCTCACAAGTACTTGTTCCACGCAGGATTCGAACCCCTTAGCGCCGCCAATTAACGCTTAGTTACAGCGCCACGGAACCGTCGAGGTATTGTGAAAATGATTTGCTTTGATCCATAAGTAAAAACTTGTGAACTTTACTATCGCCTCAATGTAACAAAAATATTGTCTAAATATGACTTCAATCGGTCATGTCGTTCAGAAATTATACGATCACTAACAGACTACCAACGATTATATAATGTCCTCAAGACCGAATTTCGGTCACGGTGGCCAGCCTCAACAGAGACTAGCGATCGGCACATTACAGGATTATAGTGCCCAATTGTATACGTAAGCACAGGTGTACTCTCGATTACATACATAATCCGATTATGTATGTAATCGAGAATATTACATAATCCGATGTAATCGAGAATATTACATAATCCGATGTAACAGTAAACCGATACGACCAGAAAGAAATCAGGTACAATACCAACTACTTTACGTGCTTTTCGAGGCTGAATACTTCTTGACTCCGGGCAGCTACTGAAAATTTCTTGACGGAAAAAATCAATAATTGATTTTTTGGCTGGACCCGGAATTCGAACTCAGGACCTTAATATCAGCAGTTGCACTACTACAACCACTAGAAGAACTAGGCAGTCAACGATTATAATATAACATATATATAAAGACAAAATATTCTAAATAAACTATCGAAATATAACACATCTAAAGGATAGTAGAAAGATGACATTCAATTATATGATCTCATATTATAGTCTTCTTCTATTCACCATCATTATCATCAGTTTGTCACTGTATGGTTAAAAAAGGTATAGCGGAAAATTAAATGCGAGTCCCAAGTTTGATTCCCACCGGTACCACTCAATGTGTTAATTTGCGTTGCTTATTTGACACATTATCCTTTCAATCAGAGTCAAAAACATCGTGAGATATGTATCTAGCATGCCAGAAAAATTGCAGATGGTATTTTGGACATGTGAAGTACACCAAACACATTAGGAATGCTATTCCGATTTCCCTAATTCAAAAAAACATCTCAAAATTAGAATAGGCCCGTTTATAGGTTGTTACTTTAATGTCTAACGGAAGTAAGAAATTTTCATTTCATTGTTTAAATTTTTTAGCATCGAACTCTGGACCTGCATCGTAGATACGTTGACTATTTTGCCGTGAACAATTTATTACCGGTACCGGATATAAGAAATTTTCTTTTCATTATTTAATTTATTTTTAGCTTCCAACCCTGGACCTACATCGTAGCTACGTTGATTACTTTGCCATTGACAAGGTATTACTTCCTGTAAGGAGTAATTGTTCAGTCCTATAGGAATTGCTAAGAGTGAGAGCAAATAAGTCGATGGGGCAGGCCGGACAAGGCCTCGGCCCCAGATCTAGGTCATCCGGTCACTAGGGGCTAGGGTTTGCATTGTCTAAATTGACATTTAGGTAAATCGCTTGGAATTTACGACCTACGATTTGTATAATTGTTTGTCTATTGTAAGTTAAGTTTTCCCGTAATAATTTAAATCTATGCATCTAACAATATGGAAGTGTCTTTCTATAACATTGAAACAGCTGGTTACCTTATATTGCGGCTAGAGGGTTATTTTCATTCTAGTTATTATATTAAAAATAGGTAAGTAAAGGTAGCTCAGTTAGTTAGCGCTCGTTGCAGTACGCGAGCATACCGGGTTCGGTCCCCGCCGGCACCAATAAAATTTTAATTGCAATTTTAAGAGCCGATTTATCATGTGTCTGGTGGTGAAAGAAAACATCGTGAGGAAACCACTGAGAAATAAGAAAAAACAATATTTCGAAGACATGTGAAGTTCGCCAAGACACACCGGGGCAGCGCGGCGGACACTTCCTTGTCCTAAGACCCTCTCAGAAATGAGGGGAGGCCTGTTCCTGGCAGTGTAAAACGTATAGGCTGTAACTTTTACTTTTACTTTTAATCGCATGCAACAATTCTTTTTTAAGACACGAATAATATTTTTTAATTTTTTGTCGGTCTGTCCGTGCTAATGGTAGGAACTGCTGAACTGATTGTGGTGAAGCTTTGGGAACAGCATTATGCATACGTAGACGGTAGAGCTGCGCTGCAGATATATTATGGTTAAAACAAGAATGGATCGGCTCAACCGGGGTAGGACCACGCTCTCACAGAATACCAGCGTAAAATAGCAGCTTAAAGCTGCTGTGTTTCGTATGGTAAGTGTACAGAACCGGAGACCCCTTTTACTGGAAACGAGGCATTCCATCTTAGTCATCAAGGGTGACAATACATCAGCATTTTGATACTTAATCGAAGATAAATGTAGATGCCTATGGGCTTTAGCATCCACTTACCATCAGATGGACAGTGTGCTCTTTTGTCATCCTTACTGTTAAAAAAAGCATTTAGAGTATATACGTAGACAAATATTTCGAAGATAAACATAAATAGAGCCATCCCGCCGCCCGGCCACCGATAAACTTCCGATCGTCGAATTTCGTTGGAACAGGAAATACGAAAATCAACTTTTCCAAAGTATTTTAAAACGAATTTAAGCGATGGTTGAAAACTAAATATAAAAGTTGATATCAGAAGTTACTTCATTTAGAGACTTTAAAAGATTTGAATATTTCATAAGATGAATTAATTATTATTTTTAATAACATTATTTCATTGTATACTTGTTTTTGTTCAAACATAAGAAAAAAAGTACTTACATTCAGTAAGGTATTGTCGTAGTAATTAGCTTTGTGTTTTTGTACACATAGACAAAGCTAATTACTTACTAGTGTTCGCTAATGCCCGATTCCTATACAAGAAATGTTTCGCACTCCGTAACGATCCGTTTTATCACACACGAGGTGCATGTGAAAACAGTTTAAAGTTAAGTAATCTATTTAGTCAGCAACTTGATGGATGGAGCTTGAGGGATGACTTAAATGATAAAAACATTAAACAGTTTATGATAAATAACCAGTTTCACTAGTTTTTGGTTTCAAATAAAGGATTTCATGTACTTCATAAAAAGGTTTGTAAAAGAAAACGAAGCTTTTTTTTTTAAATATAGAAAACCGTCACTGAATGTTGTTTGGAATGTCTAATAACTCAATACATATAAAAACAAAGCCTTCGCACAACATCTGTCTGTCTACGCTATTTTCTCCGAAACTTCTAAAAGGATTTTCAATCCATGAACTTTTTTTTTATAGAATAACCACCAGGTAAGTTGATGCTGTGGTCCATAGACATCTACATTTTTCCTCGATTTATAATCATAACTAGCTGTTACGCGCGGCTTCACCCGCAAGGAAACTGAGTTTTATATATAGATTTGTCAGAGATGTAGCCATTTAAAGGAAATTGAGCAAAATTGATTCGTCAGCCTATTTAAATGTTTTGAAACGCAGCGTATAGGAAAGCATGAAAATAGCGTGCTTATTCCAAATGGAAATGTGATATTTTTTAATAAAAGGAAACTGAGCATAATTATTCCTCATGGATGCAGACTTTTGAAAAGAAACTGAGCTGAATTGATTCGTTAGAGATGCAGTTTTCTGAATTGAAAGGAAACTGAGCCAAATAAAAGATCCGTCAGAGATACAGCCTTTTGAGTTGAAAGTAAACTGAGCTTAATAGGTCCGTCAGAGGTGCAGCATTTAGAATTGAAAAGAAACTGAGCTAAATAGGAAATTTTGAATTGAAAGGGAAGATCTGTGGGAATCCTGATTAATTGATTGTGGAAATTTTGGAAAAAAACTAACTGAACACTATTTTAAGACGCTACTGTACACAGTGTTATATGTTTTGCCATTCGGGGAAAGAATGTGGAGATTTTGGGCAATTGACACACGCGAACATGCTACATACAGCTGATCATGAGAGAAGCACGGTTTTTCTAAGTTGACCCCTGCTACCTGTAAGGTTTTCCCTTGCGCTTTATTAATTGTCATTGCAAAACTGAGCTTAATAGGGAACTGCAATCTTTTGAATTGAAAAGAAAGATCTGTGGGAATTATAGGGATCCGTGGTATAATAACATTTTCACCTTTTCATACGCCTGTCAAAATTGTAGCACCGATTATGTTCCGTCCAAGATGTGTCACACGCAGCCTTGTCCCGTTACATAACCGAGGAGCATCTAAATTTTGCACTAGCATGACTGGGACGCCTAATTTTGATTGAGTTTATGTGAGGGCACACCTGACAACTCTAGAAAATTTAGAAACTCTGCGGGATATGAAGTGCTCTGTTCTATGTCCATA
The DNA here is from genome assembly GCA_036936625.1 of Parnassius smintheus behrii. Lineage (NCBI taxonomy): Eukaryota > Metazoa > Arthropoda > Insecta > Lepidoptera > Papilionidae > Parnassius > Parnassius smintheus. The sequence goes on from JAUPFT010000014.1 coordinate 50,834,929, forward strand.
ACTGTGTCTACTGACAAATACTTTGTTATTTCTCCTGCTAACTTGCTTAATATATCTGAATTTATTTTGTTAACGCTCTCATTTTTTGGAGCAAGAATCGCCCTTTCACATAACCATTTGTCATTTGTCATAACATGTTGTTCGTTAAATCGCAATTAATTCGGAATGACTCTGTACTAAATTACAAAAATCTTTCGTCAATTTAACGCATCTCTCAGCATCCGTTTCCAATCGCCCATTGCCAATTTTTAATAGTGTGTCAGCATAGTTTCCAGCATTGATATTATTATACAAATGCACATATTCGTAGTTAAACTTAAATTTTGTCACCTTGTTCCATAAAATAGACGACTTGAGGCATGCTTTAATTTCATCTGCAGGTGTGCGCTTTTGAATGACGGATAAAGTTTGGCGAAAGTCACCAGCCAGTAAAACCACCATTCCTTCTATTACGTCGGTATTGCTGCGCAAATCCTGGAGCGTTCGATTTAGTGCTTCTACAGCTTTTTTATGCGACGTTGTACTTTCGTCCCACACTAAAAGTTTGCATTGTCGTTGCATTATACCTCGTGCACTATTTTTGCTAAAGTTGCAGATCGGCGATTTTTCTGGGCTATAGTTAGAGGGAGTTTTAAAACAGACTGTGCAGTGCTGTTCGCGCTTAGCCGCGTGGCGGCTATACCGGAGGAAGTTACGGCCACAGCAATGTTTTTATCTTTCCATACTTGCGCTAATAATAAATTTAACAAAAATGTCTTCGCAGTTCCTCCAGGGGCATCTAAAAAGATTTCAGATTCAATTTGTCCTAATACTTTGTCAAAAACTCGTTTTTGTTCGGGAAGCAAGGGGGTACAAATTCGGCTACTTGCTGCTGCAAAGCTGGTATATCGTAGTTTGTTTCACGTATAATTTCATCACTTAGTTCATTTTCGGTTGTTCGCTGAGGACTTATCATTCCAAAGTCGCTTAATTTTTTGCCTACCATTGCCATTACTTTATCTTCAATTTTTCCAAGTACTTCATTATAAATGTGTTCATTGTATGTCACGTTCGCATGTGTCTGCTGTAACCTTCGCAAAATATCTTCCGCCATGTACTCTTTATATTTGTCCCACAATTTATGTGCATTAGATAGCCCGAAAGATGATATGAGAGTTGCATAAAGATCCCTAATTTTGGCTGGTGACTGGCACTGCACAGCTTCCTCCATGGTTTCATCCCAGTGATTATCGTTTTCTAAAAGATGCAGAGCTTCACATGCTTCTCTATTAGTTGCACATTCCTGACCGTTGACAGTTTTAAGGTATTTATATCCTGTAGGACCCCGAACATGGTGCAGCAGCAATCGTAAACAGAAACATTCAAAATTAGTTACATGGACGGTATACACACGACCAAGGGCATCTGATGACTTTACACCGGGCCAATTCGCAACAGGCGCGCCTTGAATACGGCGTTTCCACTCCTTCCTTGATGTGTTCCAAGTATAATAGCGGGGGACTTCAGAATATAACAACGTTTTTGCAAAGGGGTCTGTTAGTGTAGATTTTGGCGGTGATGCAATTCTTTCTTGGAAATTTCTTTCGGTGAAATATACACGCTCTCCATTTTCTAAGTGCACAGCAAGGTAAGTAACTGTTGGGAGCCTTTCGTGTAAAGGGAAGCCAAGGAGACGCCATAACGCCCTGCTTGAAAGTTCTGTACTTCATTAACGGAATTTGCCTCACCTTCACTCCTGAGATTAAATATTGCTTGGTCGCTTCCTTTATTTATGTACTTACAGATATACTTGATTGCGCGGACAAAGCTACGTGCTTATACATTAACGTGGGCATTAAACATTTTACATAGAATGGGCGAATACGGGACAATCCAGCTGTTATCTAAGGTTTCGAACGCTCCAGAGCGAGATTTGATTGTAACTTTCCAGCCACCATCTTCGGGAGCTCTGCATCTGTATAAAGGGTAGCCATTGTCATTTTGTACTGTTTCTTTTAATAGCTGTTTAGGGAATTTCTTTGTACATTTTCCTTCTTTCATACATGGTGATATTGAATTTCGTGCTCCACATGGACCGTAAATCATATTTCGGACGATGGTATCATACAATTCTTTATCTTGCTCAGGATCCGGAATCTCGGCGCTTTTTATGTCGTCTATTTAGCTGGGCCGCAACTTCTTTTTAAGCCATATTAGAATGTGGGCATGCGGTAATCCTCTTTTTTGGCATTCAATTGAATACGTGAAGCACTGCACCTCTCCGAAAATTTTTCCTTTGTTAATTACGAGTACATACATTAATTTTTGTACTTTTAATCTAAATACTCTAGGAACTAAATCGTGTGTGTCAGACCTTTTTTGGCCCGGCATTAGCTCCTCGGCTATTTCTTTCCATGTGGGATTGCAAGTAAAAGTAAGGTCTTCCGTAAGTTCGTACATAGGCGAATGCGTCTTGTGTGTACTCATGTAGGTAGCGGGGACTGTTAACGAATGATGAGGGCAGAATTACCATTTTACCTAAATTTCTGGGGTTTACATTGGCGTCGCTAGAAACTTCATCTTGTAAATGTATATAATTCTCAACGCGCAGCTTTTTTTGATTTAAAGATATATAACGGAGACGTTCAATTTCCACCTTCACATACATGTCTACCAAAAAATGAAATAATTGTCTACACCGTGCTAAGAGGTTAAAATCATTTTCTCTCAACATCATATGATACGCATAAAAATCCATACATGATACTTTTTTGTTCGGAGTAGGCTCCTTTGTGACCGGGTTAATGAGTGGAATTTGAAAACGATAACCCTCTTGTCCTTTGCAATAAATCAATGGGTATTGCAGAGCGTCATAAAACTTGTGTGTATCGGCTACCCGTTGCAACTTATAATCACTTGCCCGCAAGACAATGTCTCGTGAAGAAAATTGATCACCACTAATTACGGCTGCTATTTCGTTTATCAAAGGTGCATTGTAGCGCCTTTCATGCTCTCCTCGAGGGGTCCGATCTGCGTGAATGACGACTTTATAATCCTCTTCAGGTAGGTTTTCTAAAGCAGTTTTAAATGTTTTGACTAAAATGTTACGTTCATGCAAGAATCTTTGAATTTTGAACACTGTGTCTCTCTCAATTCCCTGGATAAATTGGCAGCTACGGTCTACCTCAATTTATTCGTCACCCATAAAAAATACTTGTAAAAATTTATGCTGTTCGGTTTCAGCTGGAAAAGTGAACATATTCTGTGATAAATTTGCCCTTGCACCGTAAATGTAGGCAAAAATCCCGGCACTATTATTTCCCGGTCAACTCCAAAGGACGTCATTTGAAAGCATGAGTTTTATTTCCGGACCCTGTTTAAAAAGCGCCGTGACTCATTAGCCTCATGTAAAAAGAGAGTTTTTAAAGGTTCTTCTAGTGCCCCAATTAAGGATGATTAATTAACGGAAGAGACACTTTGCCATTGGAACAGCACATGCCTGCGGTCTCATCTTTCCATTTTAAAGCGCTGCGTAATCGACACGCCTTGTCCATCAGTCCGATAACAACTAACCTGTGATTTTTATAATCAATCAACGGATCATAATTGAATACTGCGTCATTAAAAGCTGACCAATTGTTTCTTTGAAAATTTTGTCGACGTTCAGCTTGGAGCTGTGCATTTGAATCTCTTCGCGCCTGTGTCTGTTCCGGTGTTTGAGATGCCCTTATAGTAGATTGAAGTTCAGCTTGCTTAATGAGTCTGTGTTGAGTTTCATCAAGTGTTTCCGCGGCTCTTAAGGCAGCCTGACGTTCCGCTTGTTCGAATAGTCTTTGCTGCTTTGAGCAGGTGTTTCGGTAGCTCTTAAAGTAGATTGACGCTCTGCCTGTTCAAGACGCCTTTGCTGAATTTGATCAGGTGTTTCAGTAGCTCTTAAAGTAGCTTGACGCTCTGTCTATTCGAAACGCTTTTGCTGACGTTGAGAAGGTGTCTCAGATGCTCTAAAAGCAGCCTGACGCTCTGCTTGTTCCTGCCTTCTCAGTTCAGCATCTTGTAAAGATTCTAGCGCGATCGAGCTAATCTTTTCGCTTGTCTTTGAGAAGATACTCTTCAAAGGCTGGACTTACGTTTGCGAGGCATTATGAAGTAACAAAAAACCTATTTATAAAAAAACGTTAAAATACCCAAAAGGAATTAAATTTCCTTTTAAATATTTTTTTAAAAGCAAATCCAAAATATCTGAAAGGAATAAATATTCCTTTTAAATATTTTTTAAAATCAAAACAACAAAACCAATTCAAGACACAACACGAATCCGAAAACGACAGCCAAAAAAATCGAATCAACTTAAACCAAATCACAAAACAAATCGCAGAAAACCGAAATCAAAAGCAGTAGTCAATATAAATATAACCAACGAAAAAAGAAGTAAGTGTATAGGTACCGTATACACTATCTATACTATTAATATTCCTTTGAAATATTGTTAAACAACCTAAAACAACGAAAACCAATTCACAATTCTAAATAAACAAAACCCAAAATCAAAGCCAGAGTCTAAATATTTATTAAGGAATACCAACCAAATCAACAAAACCGATCCAAGAAAATACACAAATCCGAAAATGAAAGCCAATATAAATCCATTCAACCTCAACCAAATCACAAAGCAAATAACCAACAACCGAAATCGAAGCAGGTAGTCGAATAAGCTACGAAATAGAAACAATATAAGCGTATAGGTACCGTATGCACTATAAATTGACGCGCGGCTCAACGGCGGGAGTTAAGTACATGTCAAGAAACATTTCGTTACCGCGTTTTAAAAACCTAGTAACATCTAGCGGAATCTATTTAAACTACAAATAATAAATAATATTCCACAACTATCACACAACGCATCTAGTCCCAAGCTAAGCAGAGGTTGTATTATGGGTACTAGACAACTGATAAACATACTTATATATTTCTAAATACATAAATATTATAGATAAATTACACCCAGACACAGAACAAATGATCGTGCTCATCACACAAACATTTGTCCTGGGTGGGAATCGAACCCACGACCTCCGGCATAGCAGTCAGGGTCACTAACCACTAGACCAACAGGCCTGTTGTCTGTTGACTATGTATAACGTATACATAGTTTGAATTGATTGATGTTAATAAAAACTCTCAAAAAGTATTTTTCTTATAATTTTGCACAATTTTTCTTATTGTAATACCGATTCATTCATAACCACATATAAGAACTGTATTCATTTCCGTTCAATAAATATTACTAAGGCTTATTAATAAGGCTTAGTAAGAACTGTTTCTACCACAGTTAAGTAATAGTTAAGGGTGAAAGCGTGACAGGTGGTGATAGTATTTCTGATCCATACTTATAATCACGCCTGTAACCCTTGCGGGGTAGGCAGAGCATCAACGGATTACTTAACTTACTTCGTCTGCGAGGTTATCGTCTATTCTGTGAATTACAATTCACCAAAACGTTTGAAGAAAATCAGCTGGTGAATTTTATGTTTTTTATCGCTCTCTTCCCGGTCCTGCATGAAAAAATACAGATCCATACATTTTTTATCTTAATTTTGGTAAAAAGACATAATAATCCAGATATTCTGACCTTCTGTGTTCGTCCATTTTACCGTCGTCCGTCTTGTAGAATCACGGTGGCGCCACTTAGCAGAATTTAATTTTGCAACATATTCGATTTTCCCACGGGAATGTTTTTCCGCTGAAAAAAGTAGCCTATGTCACTCTACAGCCACCGAACTATCCCCATACAAAAAATCATGCCATGCCGACGCTCTGTTGCGACGTGAAAGAATGACAAACAAACAAACACACTTTCGCATTTATAATACTAGTTTGGATGTTGTGATATAAACAATAATATAGCTACGTGGCTCTACCACGTATATCACTTTCTGACATTTACCTCCTCCATGAAGAAATGAGGTGATGAATCCTCTTACGCAACCGCCTCACGGCATTGAATTCAAACTTATGTTGTCATGTTACAACCCATATTCATTCCACTGTAGGGCTCAGGCTTACTCTTACATACAGAGTTGTGGTCCCGTGTGTGCTGACGAACTTCACGTATCTTCTAATTTTGATGTGAAATGCACCTTGGCAGTAAAAATGACTTTATGCCATGACGGCAAACGGCAGGATGTTCACCTATACAATACACACTACGCCACCGCTCTCGACTCCCTTATGTGTGAGTCGTGTACTGCGCGTCTATTCGTCTATGGTATACTTAACGCTTTTAACGCTTGTATATACGAGTACATACATTTTGTATTTAATTTTAATATTATTTTTATTTATTTTACTCTACATTTCTTTATTGTAAATCTCCGATCAACTACGAGGTTTCACATCTACCGTACGACCCGTGACGGCAAACTTTTTTTTAATTTTGCGGTATAACTATTCAGAAGTTGCCATTTATCGATACCCTATAAATTTACCTATAAATTTAATTTAACCTTCAAATAGTTTTGATGCGTATCAAATCTTATGACCATAATATGGTTACGGCATCTTCATAAAACATAACGACCACAGACACGTTTAGTCTACAGTTAACCTTTATGTATATACTTCAGACAAATCTTCCAGGCAATTAGGTTAGTAATGTCAGTCGGATTTAGGCCAATGCCGATCAAGCAGTAAATATTTAAACTATTTTGGCCTTAGCAAAATATAAAAGTTTGGTTATAATTAACTACGATTGCGACCGGTAACGCTTTATACAATTTTGAATTAAATTGTAATGAAATAAAAGTGAAATTATTTGAAATTTAAGTTAATTATAGATTATAACTGAATATTAGACAGATTTTTATAGAAGAGGAGACAAATGTGCATTCTACTCAGTTTTTTTTTAAATATTACCCTCTAGGTAGGATTTCCTCCTATATTCTGGCTAGACAAACTCTGTGGTGACAAACTTCCAGACCTGGAAGAATTATCTGTAGGCCGTTCAAATACTTGTTCTGTACGGGATTTGAACCCGCGGCCTTCTGCTACGCAACTCAATTCTGAGTCACTGCGACACACAAATTAATTTTAAACATTAAATCTGAGCTGACACCATATGCTATGTGCTAATTTACTCGTATTTTAGTTATTTGGCATTTGTTGTAATGACAAAAATTGATTCTAAGTAAAAAACGTATGCGTATGTATTATCTTTGTAAATATTATAAATATTTATAAAACTAAATGAGACTTAGCTGTTAAACGAAAAGCAGTGACTACCCTGCTACAGTAGGCATTTAAGTCCCGCGCGGCGCTAGAGTTATCCTACTATTCAAAGTTAAGTGTCTCGCCAGGCGCAGGACCAACGGTTTTACGTGCTTTCCGAAGCACAGGATTGTATCACCGCTAACTTCCTGGCTCCGGGCTACTACTGAAAATCTCTTGACGGAAAAATCCAACAACTACAATAAAGTTGTTGCCCGATCCGGGATCCTAACCCAGGACCAATTGATTCAGCAATCGCGCTTACGAGTACGTTAAATAGGAATATAATTATAATAGGACGGTTGAGGACAATGGCAACACATACAAAAACGAAGATTTTTCCGGATTGCAAGTCTAACAACTTCCAAAGTCTGAAATTTTCAGTCATGTAGGTAATCTTAACGAAAAACCACCAGTGTGTACGCGAATATAGATTTTCAGTCAAGTTTTAGTTTTGTAATATATAGTATACACCACAAAACACCGAGTTCTGTGGGTGGACAGGATATCATTTTCATCTTCTGCTAGTTAACCCTGAGAGATAAAACACAAAATGAATGAATTAAAAAATATCGGTCATAACTTAGTTCTAAACAAGCGGAGAGAGAGGTCAAGGTCCAGCAGGTGGTACATGTAGAGACCTGATAGAGAGTAAGTATTACTACATTATCACAAAATAATTGGTCAGTTTTATTCAAGAAGTACTTAAGCATAGCAATGGATTAAACCCTGATAATTTACCAAAAAGTTTTGTCAAGTCCGTTTCTTCATTTTTATCTGATTGTAATCCTTCATAGGCGTTGAGACTCTGAGTTAAAAAAACGTGCCAGTTAAAAAGAAGTAAAATTAAGCGATAAAATCCTTAAAAGTAGTTATAATCAATGAGATATATATATATATATATATATATATATATATATATATATATATATATATATATATATATATATATATATATATATATATATATATATATATATATATATATATATATACCGCCATCTGTTGGGAGCTACGAGATTCATCAAACGTTATCCATAGCTGCTACGACACCCACTGGAAGAAATGATCTTTTGTTTAAAAATAATTGGTTGATAAATTACCCTCCATCCATCGATTCCATCCAGTACCACCTGTAAAACTCCACAGCTGAACGTGGGCCTCCTCTGCCTTTAAGGAAGGATATTTAAAACAGTTGGCACGCTGGCAGGCGGCTTATGAACTCAGTTTTTTTTTTGTTATTTTTTATAGAATAAGGGTGACAAATGAGCACACAGTCCACCTGATGGTAAGTGGTTGCTGTGGCCCATAGACATGTATACATTTATCCTCGATTAAGATTAAGGATTGAGAATAATAAATCCTGATGCATAATACAATATCATGCGTTATCCAGGGCTTAATAGCTCGTTGCGATGCGGGACGTGGACCAATGTGAAGTGGGAGGAAATTGCTTGAAACGCTTGCTTCGCACGGGTGGTTTCTGGATATACATCGCCACTTACTGGGTCCTACTGGGTGGTTTAACTGCCTCGTTGGTCTAGTGGTTGTAGTAGTGCGACTGCTGATCATGAGGTCCTAGGTTCAAATCCCGGGTCGGGCCAAAAAATTTACTATTGAGTTTTTCCGTCAAGAAATTCTCAGTAGCTGTCCGGAGTCAGGAAGTTGGCGGTGTCCCATCCCCGTGCCTCGGAAAGCACGTAAAGCCACTGGTCCTGCGCCTGATCTCTCTCCGATCGTGTCAGTTTAGCGCCCCATCGGATTATGAGTGTGAGGAAACATACACTTGGGCACTATAATCCTGTCCTGCGTCGACGGCTAGTCTCCGTTGAGGCAAGCCGCCGTGGCCAAATTTGGTCTAGAGGACATAATTATTACCGGGTCCAATTGTGAATCTAAACCTTCCAGGGAGCCACTCAAACACAAAAAAATTCCTCAAAATCATTCCATCCGTTTAGGAAGAGTTCAGTTACAAACTCATATGCAAAAGAATAACATAATGTATAAAGATTTTTAACACCCCACTTCTAACAATCGCGGTGATAAATATATTATGTAATATGTGAAATGGCGGCAAGTCGTACGAAGATTTAAAAAAAATATTGTATTGTAATATTATATATACTTACCACAAAACGCCTTGAAAACACAAGATAAGTGTGGAATGACTTTAATGTGACTCATTATATTTCAAAAACATCTTTTCTTTACTGGGCGTCAATTAATTCGTCTATGAACTTAGTAACAAACCTGGAAAAACAATAAGAAAAGTTTTAAACTAATATAAATTAATGAATTTCATTATCGCTAAGATGTTCGCGCCCGACGAATGTTGGAGTTCGTTGGCTTGTTCTTATAAACCGGCGTTTAATAGCTAGTAAGAAGTATACAGGACATTTCTAAAATCATGATTTCGGTCATTTATCAAGTTAATTAAAAAAGTTTTGGGCACTTGAAACCTCTTATCATTACATTTTTAGAAAAAGTTTAATAATTTATGTTAAAAATGTTGTGTCTTGATGGATGTTGGATTTTTCATTCATTGCGGAGTCCTTTGAGTTCCTCGATGCTTAAATAAATTGCTATTTTTATCGTGTCGAAATCCTCTGAAGACCCTTCTCGCTAGGCAATAAGCACCTAGGCGTTTATTCGTCCCAGAAGAAACCTGTGGTGGCCAGTTTAAGTCCACGACGGTTTTCCGCTACCACCCGTATCTGGATGGGGTTTCCCTATCCATTACCTTGGGACGAACTCCCGTAGGAAGACTAGCTACTTGAGGGTCTTCCGTCCTTTGAACACTTCGAACTTTATGACCGGCCGTTGTCAATTTAGCTTACTGAGTATACAGTTCTTGTGATGGTAAGTGGATGCCAAGACCTACATCTATTTTCGATTAAAAATTATAATGCATTGAATAAAAATGATTTTTCGGGTATCGCATTTAATTAAACTTATTTCCGATTCTGTCGTTACAGCATCCATGTTCACGCGGGGAGGGGGAGAGGGAAAGGGGGGTGAGGTATACCACTTTGCTGCTATGAGCATTTGAGTATTGCTGGCACTCTGTGGGAGCGTGGTTCATTCCTGGTCGATTTAATCTATTAGGCTTTTTCATAGCTTCGAAGCCCACCAGTGCCTGTTGTTCTTTGGTAGCCTCTCTTTGGGAGAAAACAACTGCTCTTCCTCTTTCTCCTTAAGCAAAAGTTGTCGACACATCAAACGTGCTTTCCTACAAGCAATCTTCAAAGCACTGCATCTTAGATTTACCCTCGTAGTAGTAAATTAGTGTTGCTTGTTGACTTGTAGCCTCTTGGCAACCCTTCACAATATCGATATGATTAATAGGTTTTTATACGTGGTAGAGCCACGCTGTAGCTATAGTATGGTTACCCGTTGACCGGGGAAGGATCACGAGAACGATTAAGCTAAGTTACTAAATCGAAAAGTAGACAATTTACGTGGTAGAACCGGCGTATTATGGTTGCAGCACTAATGAGTTATAATAATAATAATAATAATAATGGTGACCTATTTGGACCTATTGGGACCTTTGCGAGACGGATTCAATTCTTTTTGGCGCCGCACTGGCAGTATGCCGTATTATTGGTGCCAAACTTCCCGTGGCTGGACGTGCTACTCAAAAAAGTAGCGCCATCCCAGCCTGGAGAAAAAGAATTGAGGACCGTATCGCAAAGGCAAGGGCCCTTATCGGCAGACTGACAAGCTTCAGGTCGGGTAATAATAGACGGAGGATTATGCGCAGCGTTAGGATGGCGTTTGCTGGGACAAATATCAGTTTGTTCCAGTCGGATATCACGCAAAAACTAACGGAGCGCATAGATGACCTGAAGCAAAAAATCGCTGCTTGGGGGAAGCGGATTCGACGATTTAGCGAGAGGTCAAGGCGGTTCAACCAGAATCGTCTCTTCCAGAGTGATCAGAAGAGGCTCTATAAATCATTGGAGCGACCAGAGGTATGTGGAGCGGGCCCAGGACTGGATCAGGCTGACACTGTCGCATTTTGGCGTGGCCTGTGGTCGGAGCCCGTAAACCACAGCGAGGGCCCTTGAATGTAAGTTGTGGCGAGCCAGAGTGCAAGTGTTACGCCTATGGACCCCGTCACCATAACGCCTGAAGACGTGGCTGAGGCGGTCCGTAGGGCCCCGAACTGGAAAAGTCCGGGGCTCGACGGGCTGCATCATTACTGGCTGAAGGGGTTCGTAGTGTGTCACGCTGTGCTCGCCCGACAGTTTCAAGAGGCTCTCGATCAGAAGTCACTCCCGAGCCTCTTCACTACTGGGATCACTCATTTGGTTCCTAAAGATCAGGATACCACAGACCCGAGCAAATACCGCCCCATCACGTGTCTACCCACCATATATAAGACACTGACATCCATTTTGAGCGCGAGAATCACTCGTCACCTGGAGCTAAATCAGGTGATGTCACGCGCTCAAAATGGATGCCGGGGCGGTGGTCGTGGAACCAAGGAACCACTCCTTATTGACGCGGTCATTGGCAAAGTGGTGAAACGCAACCATCGGAATTTCTCCGCCGCCTGGATAGACTACAGAAAGGCATTCGACTCGGTGCCCCATACATGGCTGAAGAGAGTCCTCCAGCTGTACAAAATTGACTGTACCGTTGGAGACTTGATCGAGCAGTGTATGGGGCAATGGAGTACGATCCTTTGCTATCTGGGCGAGCGGATGATGGCTGCGGAGAACCACATAAGGATAAGAAGGGGTATCTTCCAGGGCGATTGTCTGAGTCCAATCTGGTTTTGCCTCTCCCAGAACCCCCTCAGTACTTTACTGGAGGGCTCTGGGAGGGGATTTCAGCTTCGGAAAGGAGGTACAAAAGTGACCCACCTTTTCTATATGGATGACCTCAAGTTATTCGCCTCCAGTCGCTCCCATCTTATGGAATTGCTAAACATCACTTGTGAATTTAGCAATTCTATTGGAATGGAGCTGGAAACGGATAAGTGTGCGGTACTCCATGTTGGAAGGGGAAGGGTTGCTAACTCTGAGGGCATAGACTTATCTATGCCCGTCAACTTAAGGGCCCTTTCCGAGGCTGAAACATACCGATACCTGGGTATGTCACAGAACATCGGTATCGATGAGGCTGGTATGAAACAGACAGTTTGCGACGTGTTTTATGCACGCTTGACCAAAGTGCTTAACAGCCTTTTGTCCGGTGTGAATAAGACACACGCATATAACGGCTGGGTCATGCCTGTCCTCATGTAGAAAAGTCCGTACTACCATGACGTCCCATAGGATGCATCATCCGAGATCGTCGGTAATGAGGCTGTACTTGCCGCAAAAGTATGGTGGGCGTGGCTTCTTGAGCGCGCTCACCATGCATAATCGCGAAGTGTGTAGCCTCCGTAATTACTTCCTGGCGAGATTGGATGATCCATTCTATAAGGACGTCATTTCTAGTGATAAAGGACTTACCCCTCTATCCTTAGCCAACGAGCAATGGCAAGACCCGGCAGTGCAGACAATTTCCGACCGGGAGACCGTATGGAAGGAGAAGGAGCTCCACGGGAGGTTCTACAAGGCTCCACATGAGCCTTTCGTAGACACAGTAGCCTCCCTCCACTGGCTACGCTTTGGTGATCTCTTCGGGGAAACCAAGGGTTTTGTCTGTGCAATACAGGATCAGGTTATTAAGACCAACAACTATCGGAGATACATCCTAAGGGATGGCACCGTGGACATCTGTCGAGCTTGTCGCCATCCCGGTGAGTCACTTAAGCATATCATTTCCGGTTGTTCGGCGCTTTCTAACTCTGAGTACTTGCACAGGCACAACCTAGTAGCCAGAATTCTTCACCAGGAGCTCGCTCTGAAATACGGTCTCGTGGATCGGAAATTGCCGTATTACAAGTACTTGCCGGAAGCCGTGCTCGAAAATGATCGCGCCAGGCTCTATTGGGACCGGGCCATCATCACGGACAGGACTATTCTTGCGAAAAAGCCTGATATTGTGCTGATGGACCGGGCACAGTCAAGGATATTTTTGGTCGACATTACCATTCCGTATGACGAGAACCTCGTGAAAGCCGAAACAGACAAGCAAACAAAATATCTGGACCTGGCTCATGAGGTGACCGACATGTGGGGTGGTCTGCCGACCGAAATTATTCCTGTAGTCGTCTCCTCAAACGGGCTAATCCCAGTCAGCCTCTCGGGTCATCTGAGGCGACTGGGACTACGTGGCGGACCGCTCCGGGCTCAAATGCAGAAGGCGGTGCTCCTCGATACCGCCCGCATCGTCCGCCGGTTTTTTTCCTTTTCCCCCTAACCCTCGGCCGTTTGGTCTCCCCTGCCGAGGGCCTCCATCTGGTTGGGCTTTTATTTATTTATGTATTTTTATATTTATTTTATGTTATTGATATTTATGTATATTTATCTTTTCATTTTCATTTATAATTATATATTTATAGAACCCAACCAGATGAGAAAACTATATAGATACCCCAGATTAATAATAATAATATTCATATTCCACAACTATCACACCACGCCATCTAGTCCCAAGCTAAGCAGAGCTTGTGTTATGGGTACTAGACAACTGATAAACATACTCTTATCTATTTCTAAATACATAAATATTATAGATAAATTACGCCCAGACACAGAACAAATGATCGTGCTCATCACACAAACATTTGTCCTGGGTGGGAATCGAACCCACGACCTCCGGCTTAGCAGTCAGGATCACTAACCACTAGACCAACAGGCCTGTCAAAACACGTGTTAACTCGGGAATGAGCATGTTTTCACATGCATGCTTAATACTGCTCTATATCGTATGGTGAGTGTAAAAATCCGGTGACCCTTTTTTAGTGGAAACGAGTCATTCCATCTTAGTCCTCATGGGTGACAACGCATTGCGTTTTGATTGTTAATCGAGGATAAATCGAAGATGTCTATGGACCACAGCATTCATTTCTCTGGCTCAAGCTCGCGGGGGGGAGCAAATTAAATGGGGGCAAGAGGCAATATAGAGCATGTGAAATAGTAGGTACGAGAGCACATGAAGCTTTATACTTATATTGCGAGACTTACTTCTACGGCGATTGTAATAATTATCATCATCATCATTACAGCCGTTCACGAGTCTGCTGTGGAACATGGGTCGCCCTCAAGGAATGCCTCTGTCTGTGAATGAATATCAGAGTCGATGAATCTGCATTCATCGACTTTCTGCTTCTGTTACCAGGTCGTCACTCCATCCAGTGAGGACCAGACCATACTTCGATAACCGGTACGAGGCTGCCACTTGAGAAACTTTCTTCCCATCGGTTATCGACTCTTGGGGCTATATGGCCGCACAATTGCCATATAGCCTGTAACACTAAGTTGGCGTGAAATATCGACCCCGAATAGAGAGTGCATCTATGCTTGCATACACTTGCGTACACTTGGGCACTATAATATTGTCTGTATGTTCTCCATAATGTTCTCTTGAGACTGGCCACCGTGACTGAAATTCGGTCTGGAGGACATTATTATTATTATTATTTTATTATTCGTATAAAAATAAATCTCGCGCTAATAAATTTTAACAGCTTTATTTTTTTTATATCTCCTTGATAAATACCGTATGCTCCAAAAACGGTTGTCAACCCTAAAATTTATTGTTGCTCGACATTTAGCAGAAGGCCATATTTGAATGTAACAGATGTGCAGTGTCGGCGCAAAATGGAAGCGACCCTGATAGCAAAAGTGGGGCACCGGCGGTCAGCAGGAAACCGGAGGCGACGAGGCGGATTCAAACTGGCAACTGGTCAAGATTTGATACGTTTATTTTTGTCTATTTAAGAGAATCCATACATCTTACCGTGAACAGGTGTAAGAATATCCACCACACCATATCGTCCCGGATGTGTCGTACGGGCCACAGGACAAACTGAAGCAGGACATGAATAGCAGATCTTCATGATAATAGATCGAAATTTACATGTGGTAGAGCCACGCTGCAGCTAAATATGGTTGTAGCACGAATGGGATGGCTCTACCAGGGAAGGACTACGCTCTCACAGAATACCAGCGTAAAATAGCAGTTTAATACTGCTGTATTTCATATAGTGAGTGTAGAGATCCATAGACCCTTTTTTACTGGAGACGAGGCATTCTATCTTAGTCCTCAGAGAGATAACGCATATGCGTTATCTCTCTGAGGACTAGCCTTTGACCCACATGATAAATGTTTTTCTTCAGGACGTTTTCCACACATCCTCAAGTGAGCTCTTGTACATCCCATCTACAAAAACGGAAATAGTGGAACTACAGACCCATCTCGGTGCTGACTATTGTATCTAAAATTTTCGAAAAGCTTTTAAATTTAAAATTATAATTATGGGTGCTGCTGAGACAGCACACACATGCGTCGCCCGTGTCAATGTGTATGTAATTGTCATGAAATACGATAACATCCGCCGCCGGCGGGACGACAGTCCGTAAGTCGGTTAGCGAGAGTGCGGTAGGCAGTTCTTTCTGAGTGTATCATGTGAACACGCGTCTCTGGTGGAGAAATAAATTAACTACAACGGATGTGAACAATTACTTTATTTTCCTCCCTACACAAGCCTCTAAGATACACTAGCCACCAAACGTTCACAACATTTTTTTGAAAAGACAAATGCAATAGCACAATCAGTACAGGTTTTTGAAAAGCAAATCTACTTTGAATCTTACAGATACGCAACTTGATGTAGGCCACACAATTGTTGGAGTTTTCTTGGGTTTGTCGAAGGCATTCGACACTCTATCCGTACTAATATACTATTATATTAGTACGGATTTCCGCGTATATTAATACTATATCCGTATTAATATACGCGGAATTGCCTTGGATATCTTAAGTGACTACCTCTCAAATCACTCATAGTATGTCTAATTAGATAACTACCAAAGCTGGGATGGCAGTCTCTCTTATGGAGTCCTAGAGGGTAGTGTACTGCGTCCAACCCTCTTCCTAGTATACATCAACAACTTGTGTAAACTTTCATTACCGAATTGCAAAATTATCACTTATGCAGATGACACAGCGTTTATTGTAAATGGTGAGGATTGGGGTTGGGCTCAACATTACATTTAGGAAAGACGAAGTAAAGACGTAAATAACATTCACCCCACAGGACATTACACAACCTACCATTGACTTTGTAAAAGGGGACACAGGTGTGATAGATTTAATAATTTCCGCGGGCGTCCACAATTATCAACACGTAGCTTAAAATACCTAAGCCTGAATCTGGGTAGTCATCTTAATTGGTTATTAGACGTTCAATCATCGACAGCCCGATTAAGAAAATGTATATTATATTTACTAACTAAGGTAATCTACTGATCGCGACGCACTAATGTGTGTCTATGCGCTTGTCCAAGCTCCAATTACATACTGCGTTATCTGTATTGATGGCTTCGATGCCATCATTCGTAAAAAAACGAGCTCCCTGATTAGCAGAGTGACAAACAGTTCCAATACCATCCTGAAGATATTAGCAAACCGATTTACTTCACCAATTTGGAAATTCTTTGTGCGAAGAGTGACGATCACGGGAAATTACCCTTTTCCCTGATGGTCACTCATAGTAACAAATATAACTGTAGGTGATTAATTTATTATTATTAATGTAATATGTATAATGTTTAATCCCAATTAATAAAATACTAACATATTTTTAAGCCCTTTTTACTAACACAATATGGATGTATAAGTTGTCCGAAATAAATGATTTATTATTATTATTGGGGTATCTATATAGTTTCTCATCTGGTTGGGTTCTACAAATATATAATTATAAATTAAAATGAAAAGATAAATATACATAAATATCAATAAAATAAAATAAATACTAAAATACATAAATAAATAACAGCCCAACCAGATAAAAGCCCTCGGCAGGGGAGGCCAAACGGCCGAGGGTTAGGAGGAAAGGGAAAAAAACCGGCGAACGATGCGGGCGGTATCGAGGAGCACCGCCTTCTGCATTTGAGCCCGGAGCGGTCCGTCACGGAGTCCCAGTCGCCTCAGATGATCCGAGAGGCTGACTGGGTTTAGCCCATTCGCAGAGACGACTACAGGAATAATTTCGGTCTGCATACCACTCCACATGTCGGTCACCTCGTGAGCCAGGTCCAGATATACGCACGCACGCACGCATGCACGCACGCACGCACGCACGCACGCTCGCACGCACGCACGCACGTACGCACGCACGCACGCACGCACGCACGCACACACACACACACACACACACACTCACACACACACACACACACACACACACACACACACACACACACACACACACACACACACACACACACAAACACAAATACACTAATATAACCCACACCCAAGCAATCATACAAACATACTACTCCCTCGTGCATTTACGCTTCCTGTTTATAATTATACCATACACCAAATACACCTTACGATAATGTTGCATATATTTCTATTTTGATTTGTATCTACCTGAATGTTTTAATTTTTACTTTTGTTTGCAAAAAAGTGCTGTAAAATAATTTACCTATTAGGTAATATTATTTAAATTCCCAGAGTGGAAGGCGCAGGCAGCCTCTCAATGTAATGAATGGAACTTTTTATTTAATTAAATAGTGTCGTTATGATGTAAAATGAGTGGAGTGAATAAATAATTTTTTTCTTGTTATTAATTTTACGTTGTGACACTCACTCACTCAGTCCGATGACACGTTAATCCGACACAATCGGAGAAAGATCATGCGCAAGACTGACAAGACATGGCTTTACGTCTTCAACGAACTTTCTATTCTTATAAATAATTGCTTGACAAACCTAGATGTAATTTGTCTCACAGAAATAAATATCAAAAAGGATGAGGTATATCAATTTCGGATAAAAGGTTATCACTGTTACTCTTACACTAGAGAAGAAAAACGAGGAGGTGGAATTATTATATATGTGAAAAATAACATGCACTTTGAAATCCTTCAAAACAATACCCAAACATTGTATAGTGAAATTATAAAAGGGCAGTTGAAAATTGAAGACCGCGAAATATACATATTAGTTACATATAGACCGCCATGTTCAAATAAAAACTCTTTTATTAACGAAATAGAATCCATAATACGCACGATACCATCTCGTAAGGAGATTGTCTTTATGGAAGATTGTAATATCAATATATTGGAGGATGCAATGGATAACTCGTCAAGTCTTTACTTAAATACCCTTAGTGACTTAGGCCTATAGTGTGGAATTCGAGATGTAACACGCGAGATGGTGGTTGCGGAGCGGCGGGTAACGTCATGCATCGACCATGTCTTTGTGCGTACTGCTAGCCCGAATAGACTAGTTGCGTATGTATTATTGTGCAGTGTCTCTGATCACTACTTAACGGGACTTACTATGGTGGGAGGGAGACGGGACAAAGTTTCATTACCTCGTGAAGTATTGGACAATAATGCTATAAAATGCAAACTGCGTACTGTGGATTGGAATGATATCGCTAAAATCAATAATCCTACTGAGCAATATTACAAACTCTGTGAAATTTTTAGCAACATTTACGCAACCTCTAGAAAAGTAATACGTAGCACGTCCCGTGAAACAAATGCCTGGGCGAGTACTAAACTAGTTCTAATGATGGAACACAAAGATAAATTATTTAAAAAATGGAAATCTAACCTAAAATCTTCAACATTGCGCTTAGAGTACACTACATATCGGAATAAAGTTTGTCGGATGATTAATGTTGCTAAAAATTCACAAAAACGAGAAAGTATTAGCGATTGTAAAGGTGACATGCGTAAGGTATGGAGCTGCGTAAATAATTGGTTGGGTAGGTCAATGTCAACTCCAGATCATGTTATAGAAAAATACTTTTTAAAAGATAAGGTAACGATGGAACACATCTGTAATAACTTTTGCTTAACTTTTACACAAGAAATTGAACAATTAAAATCGAACCATTTATGTCATAGATATTTCTTTGATAGAACTAGTTATGTAAAAGATTGCAATGTAAGTTTTTATTTTAGAAAAGTCGAGGGGAAGGATGTATGTAAAGTTATTGACTCCATGGACTGCAACAAGTCACCAGGTATTGACGGTATACGGGTACGGGACTTAAAATTAGTAAAGGAGTATATCAGTCCTATTTTAGCTTCATTAATAAATAATTGCATTTGCAAAGGTATTTATCCTGATCATTTGAAAACTGCAATCATCCGACCTATTTACAAACATGGATCACACAAAGAATATACGAACTATAGACCAATTGCAATATTAAGTATCGTAAATAAAATATTTGAAAAAGTATTGATCAAACAAATCGGTATGTTTCTTGAAAAAAATAAAATTTTAACAGAATTTCAATTTGGGTTTAGATTAAACAAAAGTACAACAACGGCCTTGACAGCATTTTCAGATGATGTAAACAACTCGTTAAATAATAAAAATATCGTAGTAAGAGCTACTACGATATTTTTATTATTTTTAGATTTCAAAAAGGCGTTCGATACATTGGAACATGAGTGCTTGTTGCAGGCCATGGATGAATGTGGAATAAGAAGTCCAGTGAAAACTTGGTTTAAAAAATATCTAGAAAATAGAAATATTGTTGTTCGTGTAAATCGAGTGGATAGTGGGATAGGAAAAGTAAAATTTGGTGTACCGACTGGCTCTGTGTTTGGCCCGATCGGATATATAATGCACGTCAACAGCATGATAAATGTCATCAAGAATTGTAGAACATACATGTATGCTGACGATACCTGCCTTGTGTATAGTTGAAAAAATAGTAGCCAGATACAGTTAAAAGTGCAGCAGGATTTAAACAATTTATTAAAGTGGTCCCACGACAATGGCATTATTATGAACTTGAATAAAACCAAATTTATGATAATATCATCACCCTATAACCGTTATAGAAATACAGTAGATATAGCACTTATGGGTCACACTTATGATTGCCTGCACACTGACCAGTCAAGCTCTGTCTGCCGTTGCGAAAAGCTGCAGTGTGTAACGAACTATAAATACTTAGGGTTGGTTATAGATAACCGTTTCTCATGGGATTTACATGTTGAATTAGTGTGTAACAGGCTTAGGGCAGTACTAGGTAAATTGAATCATATAAAATATGTTGTGAATCGAGGAATCATGTATATGCTGTATTATGCCCTAGCAGACGCAACAATCGGATATGGCTTAGGTGCATATGGACTTACATTCCCAACATATCTTAACAAAATAAAGACTATACAGATAAGGTTCTTAAAGATATTAGTTGATACTAAAACGAAAATTGCTATAGATAAAAATTATGAAATGTTATTTAAAATTTGCAAAATTATTCCCATAGACATGAAAGTAAAATCCATTATCATATTAGAACAACATGGTATGGTAACATTTAAGACACCTAGGACATATATAATGCCGAAGCGCCAAATTACTCAAAGGAGGAAATATCTTATACCTAGGGCTGAAAATTACTTTGGACGGCGTACAAGGCAATGGATAACTCCAACTTTGTGTAATGAGGTAGCGGATATATACGACGAAAGCATAACAAAGGCGCAGCTCAAATCAATCTTGAGGAAACATTATCTGTCGTTGTGTCCATAGTGGTGAATGTTTCTTTAATTATTTTGTGTTAATTTAAGTAGCCATAAGTACTAGATATTGTTATTAAGGAGTGTGAAACGATGAACTGTTGTGTTGCCGACAAACTGGCTTACAGTTTGGCAAAATTTAAAATATAAATAATGTACACTTTTTATAAGAATAAATAAAAAAAACGTGCTTTGAGAGGCATGGAGTTGAAACACTGCAAACTTACTTAGATACTAAGAACTTCTTAACTTAAAAACTCGATAATCGATTGTGGCTTTATCTGTGTAGCCACGTTCCACTAGACCAACGACACAGTCTTGCAGTCTTTTTGTTTTTCAATATAACAATTATTTATATGTCTATTCCCTAACGTCTGAGTCTGCCTACGCTACTCATGTGCGGGTTGATAGATTTATATGTCGTAATTTTTTTGCGATTTATTCGCAAGCCAATGTCAGCAAAGGGAAATAGCCACACAGCCAAGATTTCTTTATCGTGGCGTAGGTACGAGTATATGTTTCTTTTAATTTTTATCAATTTCAATTTTATTATGATTTAAAATTAGTTTAAAAATTTCGAGTGAATCCACGCCTTGTTCGAAAACAATAAGGTACGTTTATTGTTTGCAACGAATTTCTTTAATCTCATATTAAAATGCATAGCAATGTCACATACTTCATTATCTTCTCTAAGGCCGATAACAAACCAAGCGTTAGAAAAACGCACATATTATTTCAGATTAAGTTTAATTACTATATCTCCTGAATATTGACTGTTACACTGTTCTTCGTTATCAGTAGTCTTAGGTTTAGTATTTAGGAGTTGTTAACTTATTACAAAAGAGACCATCACATTGTTCAAGTTTTTTTATCCTAAATATAGTTTATACCTTTTACTAGTAACAGGGCACATAATTTTAGTTCTCAGGGGTGGTAACGCATCCACATTTTCTTTCTTATTAGAGGATTGATGAGGTGTATATGTTACAGTATTCACTTGCCATCAGATGGGATGTGTGCTCGTTTGTCACAATTATCATATAAACTAAATAAACACAGACACTGTAAAACAGTTCATAAACTGGGAAAACAGAATATTGATATAATTGTGTGTTAAGACGGTTCCCCTAGCGAGAGACCTTGAGCGTTCGGTCCCATACAATCCACGCGCTCTCGCTACAATATATCACGGAAAAATACGCCCGAATATTTGGAATTATTTCAATTAAAAGAGATAAGCGAACTTAAGAAATTAAATAAAACGTGTAGAATATAGATTTTTAAATTATCTATCCATTAGTGTAATTCTCAAATGATTAGAGCATTTCCTTTAGCAACAGATGCATGTAATCAATAATTTTAGTCATTTTTTAAAAGTAGATTTTAAATGTATTCATAACACATAAAAACAAATTAGAACGTGGAATGTGACGATAGGATATCAAACATTAATAATGTGCTTTTAGATGTAGCTTATTTCTCATAACTAATGAGATAATAGTCTCTGAAAAACGCACTTTTGCCAGGTTTTGGTCAGGGTAGCGCCTTAAGATAAATCATTGGCCATACAGGTCATATAGGCTTGCTTAGTGTGAAAGCCACTGAGTGCGGCCTGTAAAGCCCGTCAGGCCTAACTTTGTTTACAATACGAGAAACACTTTGAATTTTTAAACATACGTCCTTATATATTACACACACAAACATACATAATATACACTGTAATTATTTCCGTATATTATAGACACTAATATAAAAAGCAAAGTAACTGCTTGAATACGGTTCACTGCTGAACATAGGCCTCTTCTCATTGCTAAGATATGGAAACTAAAAAAGTTTTTAAAGTGCCTAGTCCTCTCCAGCCTAAGCAACAAAGTGCGTCGACTCTTCGTTTACCGACAATTTACAGATCGACCGCGTTCTAAGTCTTCAGTAAATATTGGTGTTTCAGCTTCGAGTGCTCGATAAGATGAGATGCTGCCGGCTATCGCTCCCATTCGCATACATATATGTACATCACTTGTGTTAGTTATCAATAATTACATCCGTATATGAATGACAATGAACTAATAATTTATGGATGTTTGTCTTAATTTCTAATTAGTGTGCTATATTGAATGATTTTTTTAATAATGGGGACGTTGGTTATTTTGCCAGTGTCAATAACGACTCAGTTTTTTTTGGCGCCGCACTGGCAGCTTGCCGTAGCATTGGCGCCAAGTTTTCTACGGCTGGACGCGCTACTGGACAAATAAGTGCAATCCCAGCTTGGAGAAAAAGCATTGAGGATCGTATCGCTAAGGCAAGTGCCCTCATCGGCAGATTGATAAGCTTCAGGTCGGGTAATAAGCCGAAACTTAAGCGCACCGTTAGGATGGCGTTTGCTGGCACAAATATCAATTTGCCCCAGCCGATATTACGCTAAAACTAACGGAGCGCATAAACGACTTAAAGCGAAAAATCGCTGCTTGGGGGAAGCGGATTCGGCGATACACCGCGAGGTCAAGGTGGTTCAACCAGAATTGCGTCTTCCAGAGTAATTAGAAGAGGCTCGATAAATCATTGTAGCGACCAAAATTATACGTGGAATGGGCCCAGCACCGAATCAGGCTGACACCGTCGCATATTGACGCAGGCTGTGATCAGAGCCCGTAAACCACAGTAAGAACCCTTGGACAGAAGTTGTGGCGAGTCAATGTGCGATTGTGAACCCCGTCATCATAACGCCGGATAATGTAGCTGAGGCGGTCAGATAAGCAGACAAAATACCTAGACCTGCCTCACGAGGTGATCAACATGTGGGGTAGTCCGCCGACCGAAGTGATTCCTGTAGCCGTTTTGCAAACGGGCTGATCCTGGTCAGCCTCTCGCGTCATCTGAGGTTACTGGGACTCCGTGACGGACCGCTCAAACGCATCAGGCAGTGCTCCACAATACTGGCCGCATCATCCGACGGTTTTTTTCCCTTTCCTCCAACCCTCAGTCGTTTGGTCTTCCCTGCCGGGGACTTCCATCATATTGGGCTCTTATTTATTTATGTATTATTAATATATTTATATTAGTAAATTAAATATATATATTTATATTTATTATCATTTCCTTTTATATATTTATTCAGTCTAATCAGATGAGAATATTCTATAAATACCCTAATAGTAATTATTGTTATTTATCATTCATATACTTACCTCGTTCTTCACCTCTGTAGAACAACTTATTTAATAAAAACAGAATCAATAAAACGGCTTTAGATCGACAAACATGTCGCATAAATCGTCAACATAACCGAAAGATACAAATGTTGTATAGGATAGGGTGACAAACGAGCACACAGTCCACCTGATGGTAAGTGGTTGCTGCTGCCCATAGACATCTGCATCTATCCTAGATTACAAATCAAAATGCAGATGTATTGTCACCCGTGAGGACTAAAATGGAATGCCTCGTTTTCAGTAAAAAGGGTCTCCTGTTCTCTACACTCACCAAACGAAATTAAGCTACTATTTCACGCTGGTATTCTGTGAGAGTGTAGTCCTTCCCCGGTTGAGCCGACCCATTCGTGCTACAACTATACTACCAATATACAATAATACTGCAACATGGCTCTACCACGTATAGTGTCCAGCAGTGGGACGTATATAGGTTGTAATATTAACTGACTTTAAAGGCGTAAAATACCCGGACTGGTAACGAAAGTGCGAGATATTTTTACGTAAGAAGTCATACCACCTAGGTTCTAACTACTAGTTTAGTGGCTATTATTTGGTTTTAAATATAAAGTTTGGCAAACGACCACTCAGTACACTGGATGGTAAGTGGTGCAGCTATCCGTAGTCACTTACATTTATCCTCGACTAACAGTCGTAATAATTAACAAACAAATTATTTGTTTTATTGCTGTTATATCCAACTCTCACCACAATATCAAACGCACCTGCATGTTGATTCTAAATCGAGGATAAATGTAGATGTCTATAGGTTACCGCATCTACTTACCATCAGATGGACTGTGTGCTCTTTTGTCACCCAGTTTAAAAAACCTACATAATACTTTTTATAGAATAAGAATAATTTTTATTAATAATCGGTAACACGAATGGATCGGCTCTACCGGGGAAGGACCACACTCTCACAAAATGCCAGCATAAAATATCAGCTTAATGCTGCTGTATTTCATATCGTGAGTGTAAACAACCGTCAACCCTTTTAACTGGAAACTAGCCATTCTATCTTCGTCCTCAGGAGTAACAAACATTTGCATTTTGATTCCTAATTGAGGATGAATGATGTCTATGGGCTACAGCATCCACTTACTATCATGTGTGCTCATTTATCCTTTAGTCTATTTAAAAAATGTGGTAAATCAAAACATACAATTGTGATTAATTATTTCAGTAGTCCCGGCGGCGATCAAACTTGATTACTCGCTTATACCAAATTTATTGCAGGTACCCAGCCCTTATTCTACCACTAGCCTACGACAACTATTCCATTATAGCCTTAATTTAGAAAAAAAATGTAAAGGAAACGATTTCCTAAATCTACAGCATATTTGTCAGCGACACAATCACGCAATTAAAGCAAAGTAAATATTTTCCTGGCGACACATCCCTTTGGCCGATCCTATCGTAATCAGACACTTTCCGCTGCCAAATTTCCACGCTTTTATAACCTAGCGAGTGGGAACATATTTCAGAAATAACGTATTGTTCAAACAATAACTAAATGCCACAGGTCATTAACCCAGACACCAAATATCCTAATGTGAGAATTCCTAGTTGAATTTTGCCCAATAAATATCCAATCACACACACACGCACACACACACGCACACACACACATACACACACATACACTATGGTCCTACTTACTACACACACTATGATATGATTAAGATATTTACACTACTTTTTTGTACATTATATATATTATGTTTATCTCACAGGTCACATTAGTTGCTGTTGCAGCTGTTATTAAAATTTAGTAATTAAACATTACAGTCTTACTTAAATCATTAGATCACAAATGGTCTTATAAGCCGGATTATTTATTATTTTTCTCATATACTTGTATTTCCAAATTTATAGATACTTCTGGAGAAAATAATCAAGTCGTGATATTTAAGTTCTTAATGCATTTCTAATTACCTTTTACTTTTCCCGTCATATAAACTAGAAATAACCGTGTCAGCAACCAACCTGTCTTTTGGTGACAACGATTTATTTTCTTTACATCTCCCTGATAATCTTGACAACTATGGCAAATATCCTTCATATCAGTCAGTCGTTGGGGGAGCTGTTCAGCAGTAGACTTTGATAGATCCAATAGCTCAAAGGGAGAAGTTTTGTTTCAGACTCCTATGGCGGGTAGAGCCAGAGAAAGAGAGAATCCCGCATGGAAGTTTTCACATGGCCTACAAATGTACATATTGAAGGTCTGGATGTTTGCCAATTTGCAAATTTGACAATGAGTCTTGCCTGGTCGGCTGAGCAAATCTTTTTCAGATAATTAATAGCATCGGGCGTTACTTTGCGAGCTCCAATACATTAAAGATGTTAAATCATTTAGCAGGGATCTGAGTAAAAAATAAAAATGATGTGTCTTACCTAGCTTGAAAAACATCTCCCAGGCTTCCCCAAAGGATGTGGGTGTATAATTTTAACTTCTTTAATATAATGTATTACTGCAAAGTAACGTCTGATTCAATTAACCATCTTAAAAATATCTATTTACCTACATGAATCAAAAAAATTAGCCAGTAATGGTTTTAAAGCGTATGTAACTTGAGATTGCCAGAAAGGATCCCCTACATTGCATCATTTAGGGGTGGTGTAAAAATATCAAGAAAAGAGCTTACTCCTTTCTAAAGGGCCGGCAACGCACCTGCAATTCCCCTGGTGTTGCGGTTGATCATGGGCGGCGGTAGTCACTTAACATCAGGTGAGCCGCATGCTCGTTTGCCCCCTTTTCTATAAAAAAAATTTACTACCCCCGATTCGTCCTGTGAGTGTCGTATGAGGCATTAGAGGAAAACAAACCAGGCGATGGGCAGCAGAGTTTACCTGATAATGAAAAAGAAATTTGCTGCTGCCAACCCGTCTGCTAAGCGTGACAACTTTTTTTTAACAGAATAAGGGTGATAGCACGAACACACAGTCCATCTGATGATAAGTGGTTACTGTGGCCCGTGGACATGTACATTTATCCTCACTTAAGAATCAAAATGCAGATGCGTTGTCGCCTCTGAGGACTGAGATGGGATGCCTCGTTTCCAATAAAAAGGGTCTCCGGTTCTCTACAAATACCATACGAAACACATCAGCATCAAGTTGCAATTTTATACTATATATTCCGTGAGAGCGTGGTCCCACCCTGATTGAGTCGATATATTAAATAACAACCATAATAAAGCCGCGGCGTGGCTCTGCCATATATAATCATATCCACAGGATATTTGCCATAGTTGCCACACTCGGCAGGCCGGTTGACAACCGCAGTTTTTTAATATCTTAAGTTAATTAAAACTACTTTTACGGATTTTATTGGTTTAATTTATTTGATTTTTAATTCCCCATGTTTCGAGTGCTTTCCAGAACCCATGGTCACGGGGGCTGAGGTAACTGACATTGGATCAGTTTAATTATTAATTAAAAAACTGAAGGTACTCTGGGTTAACATTAACATCGGGTCGTCAACCACCCTAGTCCCCCGTAAACATGGGTTCTATAAAACACTCGAAACGTCGGGAATTAAAATTCAAATAAATAAAACACGACAAAATCCGTAAAAATAGTTTTAATCAATTTAAGTTATTATCAGAAAGGTGCTTCCGCACATCTCCTATTTTATTTATATAAATATATAATATTTCCCAATTCATCTCACTTTCATGGATGTATGGTGTAAAAATAGGTCACGATGAATGTGTCTCATGTCGTGAGCTTGTGAGCAACGTAGACGTGCTCAACAGCATACGAGCAGCTGGGCCGGTCGGCGACCCTGTCGGTGACCCCACGTTGGGGTGATTTCACACAGAGACTCTTGTAGTTTTTGCGACCGATTGTATTGGTTTTACGCATAAAAATATTTTAATTTTTTTTAACTTATTATAAACCAGTGCTTAACTGCAATGCCACATGCTGGCAAGTGGTGGTGAAGTCCTAGTTGGTAAAAGTAAAGTAATAGCTATTTATTTATTTGTTAAATTATTTTTTATAGTATAATTGTGACAAACGAGCACACAGTCCGCCTGGTGATAAGTGGTTGCTGTGGCCCATAGACATCTACATCTATCCTCGATTACGAACTAAAATGCAGATGCCCTTTCATCCATGAGAATTAAGACGGTATGCCTAAGATGGTATATCAATTACAAGTGTACATTTATAGATTGAGTCGTGCAACCTGCTTTAAGAATAATTTAGAGTACTAATAACATCCAATCAATACAATGAGAAATAATTAAAGAAAAAAACAGCATCAATTATTTTGAGAGAACATGGCAATATTATTCTCTCTTCAGAAGTATGCACATTTATTAAGTCAAGTAGTAATAGCCTTTAAATGTCTCACTGCTGGGCACAGGCCCTCTCATTTCTGAGAGGGTTTTAGGGCAAGGAAGTGTCCGCCGCGCAGCTCAGCAGTGTTGGTAAACTACACGTGTCTTCGAAACATCTTTTTTCTTATATCTCAGACATGCAGGATTCCTCACGATGTTTTCCTTCACCGCCGAGCACGTGGTAAATCGGCATTGAAATTGCAATTAACAATTTCATTGGTGTCGGCGGGGATCGAACCCGGTTTGCTCACGTACCCCAAAGTTTACAGCGAGCGCTAACCATCTGAGCTACCAGGGCTCTCAGGGAAAGTATAATATAAATTATTTTTTGTTCAAATACGCAAAATATAATTTTAATTGGGAACATGACGATAAACGATAAACTATAAAAATAATAATATGGAATTAGTGTGTACATAGTAATAGTGCTCAAAAATACACGTAAAACGTTTGAGTGGAATTTATTACACATTCCGAGCTTTAATTTGAAATGATGTAAAAGTTTGTTTGGGAGTTGGGAGTTGTTGTATGTGTATAAAATAGAGTTTATTGGAAATATTTCAAGTTTGTATTAAATCTATGATTTGACATAAAACAAATACACATATAATTTACTAAATCCAAAGGCTCCCAAACTTATGTAAAACTGTGTTTCAGTATGTGATCCCACGTGCTTGCGCGTGTATGCGTCTATTCTACATCTTCATAATTAACTTATTAAACCATAACATGGTCTTTACCTGTGAAATTGCCGTTTTTTATGAAATAACTTAACGTATTTTTTTCCATATTTACAATTTCTATTAGTAGAAGTAATCACCCATGCAAACGATGCACCTTTGCCAACGCAGAAGCAATTTATTGATGCCCTTCTTGAAGAAATCAGCTGGACATTTCTGGGTATTGATTTTTTTCCCGCCAAAAAGTTATTTATTATGAAAAAAATATGAAAAAAACAGAAGTCTGTATATGCAGGTTCTGGTAAGTACGGCGAATGACGGAGAGCTTCCAACCGCAGCTCTTGTAACTTGGAGACCGTCTTCTGTGCAAAATGAGGTCACGCGTTGTCGTGCAGGAGTAGCAGGGTCGACGAAAGCTGGGTAGAGACGTTCGAGCTTCTCTATCATTGTGTTCAGTTTTTCATATAACACAACTGCATTAATGCTGATCCCATTTGGTAAGAAGGTGTAATGAATGACTCCGGTACTAGACGACCAAATAATAACCATCACTTGTGTAGGGGTAAGTTCTTGTTTAGCTCATTTTTAGGTGCTAAACCAGTATCCAACCAACTTGCCAAGCGCTTGCGATTGTGAAACAAAATGCATTTTTCGTTGCAGGTAAAAATGCGGTTCAGTATTCCTTCGTTGGTGTCGTTCGATTGAGTTCGTGAGGCACCCATTAGTCAAGCTTTTTTTTGCAGCATTCGACATTAGCATCAAACCAGTACTGGTTTGATGCTAATGTCGAATGCCGCAGCTAATGAAGTTGTAGAGTATCATCAGCTTCTACAATCGCCTTTAATTCGTCATTGCCGACCAAAGTTTTCGAACGACCACGTAGTTCATTTTTCAGGTCAAAATTTCCAGAACGGAAGCGGGAAAACCAATAACAAGATGGTGCGTTCGTTTGTAGAATTCGCTCCGCAAATGTCGTTGATGTAGCGTCGTTGACGATACTCATATTCCATAATTACTCGAATTTTCAACGTATCCATAATGGCGAAAAAGATTCTAACGCGATGAAAACGTAACGTTAATCAATAAACAAATAACTAATTTTGAAAAAAGAATTTCATGTTTTTATTTTATTATAAAATTTAAATTAATTTGAAATTAGAATTCTTAGCCAAACAAAAATTATTTTAATTTGAAATGGCCAGTACTGCAGAACGGCAATTACGTTATTATTACCTACACTTTTTATATTTTATTTGTTACTAGCTACCGCCCTTTCACTGCACGAGTGATTTTTGGATCCCGACAATAGCGCCACCTACGGGTTTCAATCAAGTTTTTAACCATTCAGGGACCTACTCAAATATACACACAAAAATTCATCAAAATCAGTAAAGACATTTTTAAGTTTATGCGAGACTAACCGACCGCAATTGATTTTTATACATAGAGATAAAGTCTGATATAAGGTGTGGAGCAATAACATCAAATTGTTTTGACAACGATCATGGCTTCAAATAGGAAAGGAACATTTTTTTGTGATTATAACTCAGACGTCCGTAAATAAATAATTTTCGCACACAAAAATCATAGACCATACCATAGATAGCTGTTTAGGGTGGGTATATGGTAAAAATAGTAACACTTCGTTCTGCAGGTAAGATTTTGCTGCAGTGCCCCATACAGGTACAGTATCTAATAATGCGTTCAGCAAGGGCTTTATAAGGGTGTGTGTGCGTATGTGCATGTATTTGCCCAAACATGCATGTGTGCACGTGCATGCGTGCGTGCTAGGCGCTAGCGTACAAAAACCGGTACACTGTTAACTCCTATTCTATTTAAATAAATTATGTACAATCTCTTCAGCATTTCTCATATAATATAATTTTCTTAAGCCGCCAACATACGGCAATTGTAAACAAACATTTACTATATTATTATATAAAAAGTTAAATCATATATATATATATATATATATATATATATATATATATATATATATATATATATATATATATATATATATATATATATATATATATATATATAAATTGGAAAACCAAAGGATGATTACTTTTAACTCATAGTAATCACAAAATTTACCTGGGTTCACTTGGTAACCTATTTGACGACACCCACGCCACCGTCTTTTTTTTAAATATATAACACAAAATAAAATTTGTGAGCATTTCCTTGTGTCTCAGTTTGAAAAGCTCCCAAGCCTTACGTTTAGTAGGCATGATAAACTGCGTTCCGTCGCTCCCCGCACCCTCCCTCACCCCGAAACAGTATATAACAGTAATAAAACTGCAAACGACTGGGTAAATAACACAATCACTGATCATTACATGTGTTTAGGCTCAAGTAAATGTTACATGAAGTTCAATGAACAGATGTAAACAAATGTTATGCGCGTATTTATCTTAAATACAACTCAAGTTCACAGTCGAAAATTAAACTGGTAGTAATAAGAGTTTGTTAACCTTTAGGTTAAGGAATTTCCAATTGTACGATTTATTTGAAATGAAATGAAAATTAAATGAAAAAAAGCACGCGGAACTTGATTTCGTTTTGTAGAGCCCCGCTCGACCGCGGAAGGACCGCTTTAAGAATAGCAGCATTAGCTAGCAGCTTAGTGCTGCTGCGTATCGTATGGTGAGTGTAGAGATTCCGAGACCTTTTCTACTAGAAACGAAGCATACAATCTTAGTCCTCAGGGGTGACAACGCATCAGCATTTTGATTCTTAATCGAGAATAAATGTAGGTGTCAATGGGTCACAGCATTCACGTACCATTAGGTGGACATTGTGTTAGTTGTCATCGTTATTCAATAAAAAAATGGAATCTTCTTTCTATTATTCTTTCAAGTTCAATACAGTCTCTACTTCTTTTGACTGACTGTAACTTCAGAATATTTCTTCTCCAACGTTTGTTTTGTTTCTGTTGTCACTTCAGCTTACAAATCCGTTGGGCTCTTTCGTGACACTCTGGTGCCACGGCGGATACAGAAAAGTTTTCCTCGAAGTTCTTTATTCTTTCTTTATTCTTTATTGTACATACAATAAGTTGGTAACAATTATTAAATATTTAAATAAATGTACAAAGGCGAGCTTAACCCTAATAAGAGTTCTCTTCCAGCAAACCTATTGGGAGAGAGAAATAGTTTTATATATAAAGCAAGTAGGTAGCAGCGTGCGTACTTAAAAATTAACATAACGCTACTTAATAGAAATTGGCTATAAGTTACAGTTAACAATTAACATATAAGTATAATTTATTTTCTTATTTCTTTTATTCTTATTTCTATTAATTTACATACATATATACCAATAAAGACAATAAATATATACATATATACACATATACACACATATATATATATATATATATACATATATATATATACATACATATACATACATAGACACATACATATATATACAATTACACATATAAATACATAAAATATGTAAATATTTATAATAAGTTTTTTTTATTTACGGAAATAAACAAAAATCGCAAAGTGCGAGGTCAGGGCTATCGGGCGGATGACCCAGTAATTCCAAGTCTGACGTCGCCAAGTAGTCGATTGTTTGCTTGGCGGTGTGCGACGAGGCGTTGTCGTGGTGAAAACGTTTCTCTGAGTCACGTCGGTTTCGATACAAATAGCGACTTATTTTTAAAAACAAACACGCCAACTTCATAAATGTGTACAGACGGTAGGGGTAATATACCAAGTCCTTTAAACAGCTGTTTACAGGATTCCTCTAGTGATATCCCACATATGGCACCCATACATTTTTTGGGCAACGAATGCACTATTCCAGTCGGTAACATTATCCCATATTAATAACTCCATGGCATAAAATAGACTCTACGTATGCGTAGTACACTGCAATTGTTGTTTTAATATTTGTAACGTTTATGAAACTCGCCATAACTTCTGTCCAAGGGCCTTCGCTGTGGTTTACGTGTTCCGACCACGGGCTGCGCCAGAATGCGACAGTGTCGTCCTGAATGGATCCTCGGTCCGTCCCACGTACCATTGATCGCTACATTGATTTATAAAACCTCTGCTGATACTCTGAAAGACACAATTCTGGTTAAACCGCGTCGACTTCTCAGTATATCGCCAAATCCGCTTTAACCAAGCAGCATTCTCTGCTTCAGGTCGTCTAGGAGCTCTGTCGGTTTTTGCGTTATATCCAGCTGAGACAACCTGACATTTGTCTCGGCAAACGCCATCCTGATGGTGCACATAATTCTTGGCCCGTTATTGCCCGACCTGAAGCTTATCAGGCTGCCGATTAGGGACCTACCCTTTGCGATACGATCCTCAATTAAATCGCCAATAAAACGGAATATCGCCAGTGCGGTGCCAAAAAGAATTGAGTTTCTTGCAAAGGGCTGGCTTCTAAATAGGTCACCAGCATTGGGTTTAGAGCCCTCACGATAGCCCGATTCTGCTTTCTAAATGGTATACTGGGAAGTTGCGATCGATTCTCGAGAGTGCGCGTTTCCATAAATCCTCTTCCAATATGCTTCTCATTGGCTCTGGTTGACTACTCCATCCTTGTGCGAATAAAACACATTTTTGGGATATTTGGCAACATCCACAGTAGAAGATTACGAAGCTAAAACCCCAGTCATAGTCGGTTTATTCAAAGAGAGGATAGCCTCACATCGTAGTCGTTCGAGTCCGACATCATCAAATATTTATTATTACTATACCTCAGCGTTGTACATCAACTAGTCAATAATAAGTCGATGTTTTTATTTATTTACACATTTACAACGAAACCAAACGTCCAAAGTCAGTATGAAACCAATCCCACCCACCATTGTTACACAATCGTACATCTGTTTGGGTTCTCCATACTTAGAATTCTATCAGACATGGAGCGGTCACGCGTTCAAGCGTCCCGGGTTCGCGTTTTGCGTTCGAGCGTTCAGTTGCTATATTCTGGTTGACCGACGCGGTCAGAACGCCTGCTGTCTGGGTATGTCTATATAACGTAATACAACACAATGAACGCAGAACGCGAACGCGGAACGCTTGAACACCTGAACGCTTTCTGTCTGATAGATCCCTTAGTCAAGTTGACTTTCTACTATCATTAACGCTAACAAAAGTAAAAAATAATGAAAATAACATATCTCGATGTTAAGTTATGGCCTTGATTGCAATAATTTTTATATTTCACTATTATTTAAAGTCAACTTGGTTAAGCCTGTAGGACAAATATTATCTTTTCTAGGTATGTCTACGGTACTGTTTTAATTTTAATTTTTGGGCTATGACGGTTACTTAGAATTTATTGCGGATATCTTCTATAAAATTCAATAAGAGAAACTTTGATCATAGTGCTAGGTTTCTCATACGGCCAGCAATGGAGTGGCGCGTCTGTTCCATTTGTCAATCGCTTTTTTTATATTAGGTTTTGAATTTGAAAAACACTATTGATAATGTATTATATTAATAAAAGCAATTCTTATCGTGGTGTTCTTATTTAGTAAACCATCAAATCCATTTGAGTAAATCATATTTTGTATAGGACGATTCACTCGGTAAAATGCATAAAACGACTCATGCGATAGATGGATCTCACATTTATAACATGAAGCATAATTGTCGGAATGCGCACTGCAGACACTAATATAGATTCCGAAATAAAAATATTAAATTGTGTCCGTGCTTCCCAAAGTCAATGTCAAAAATATTTTATTTAGTTTAGGTATAAAGCTCACGGTTACATAAAACTTTGCAACAAAGAACAAAGAAGCTTTGGATACAGTTCTAAATACAATATTGGACAAAATTATCTTCTTTTAAAGGTTCCGTATCTCAAAAAGGAAAAAAAGCAACACCATTGCAAGATTACTTTGTTTTCTACTCGTCTTTTCGTGTTTCCGGAAAAACAGAACAGGAGATGTCCAGCCGCATCATCCTAATAACGAAAGAAAAAAATTTAAAGAACTGCAGATGGCAACCCGCCTGTCAAGCACGGCAACTATGACAAAATCCCCTATGACGCAATCTACGGGGATCTTTGCTCAGCAGTGCTTATACAGCCTATTAAATTGCACCTATTAATTAAATTAATAAATGAATTAAAAAAATGTTGCTGTTGTTCATGGGCGGCGGTGGTCCTTTAGCACCACGTGATTGGCATGCTTGTTTTACCCCTCTCAATTATATAAAAAAACCTTACCTATTATGCTCAGGATGGATGAGTTATCTACGTTATATGGAATCTTTAAGACGCGAGTGCACATAACCAGTTTTTTTTTTACTTTAATGAAACAAGTAATTATCACATAGTGCCTTTAGATCACCAATACAAAAAAAAATTAGTCTTTCAAACCACTCATACAATCACATACTAATACAACATCGACACACTCATAAAATTACCCCGTGTATAATATTAAAAGTCTAGAATTCGACGTAAATGGTAGAGCCACGCAGCAGCTTTGCTGTTGCACGTATGGGCCGGCTCAAACCGGGGTGGTACCACGACCTCACAGAATACCGGCGTGAAGTGGAAGCTCAGCTTCCGCGTTTCGTCTGGTGAGTGCAGGTGGCCGGAGGCCCAAATCCTCCCCCCCCCCCACCCCATCAACATGGTAGCGGAATTAAATAATGATAGACTACCCCAGGAGGGTACCAGCACCCCTGGAGAATCCCTCGCTGAGCATCCACGACCATGTTTCTCCACTTCTGAGCGTGGGTGCTCAGGCTGCCCCGCGTATTCTGGGGGGGGGCAAAATTCCGCTCAAGACTACAACTGCTCGGGGCAAACGGAGCAACAAAACCAAGGCGACCCCTGCCACGCTGTCCGTGAATTTCTGCAATATCAGGGGACTTCACTCTAACCTAAACGCCGTCCACTACCATCTCGAGACGGCGAGGCCGGCTCTGCTCTTTCTGACCGAGACGCAGGTGTCCTCTCCGGCTGATGTTTCGTATCTCTCCTACCCGGGGTAAAAACTGGAACACTCCTTTGTGCCTCGGGCTGGAGTTTGCGTTTACGTCAGAGAGGACATCTGTTCTCGACGCCTCGTCAGACTTGAAGGTTCGGACCTGTCCATCCTTTGGCTACGCGTAGACAGCGACGACCATCCGCGCGTCTACGGGTGCCTCTATAGGTCCCATAGCTGTAATGCCGAAACAGACCGACTCTTCGACCACGTCCAAATGGCTGCAGATTCGTTGCTACAGCAGATCCCCTCCGCAGAGATCGTGATCCTCGGCGACTTTAACGCCCATCACGCCGAATGGCTCGGTTCACGTTTAACCGATCATGCAGGGAGATCTGTTCATGATTTTGCCTTGGCATATGGTCTGACACAACTGGTTACTTCGCCTACGCGGATTCCAGATGTGGAGGATCATGCACCTTCCCTGTTGGACCTTCTGCTGACCTCTCACCCGGACGGATATCAGATTTCCGTCGACGCCCCTTTAGGCTCCTCGGACCATTGTCTGGTCCGGAGTGTTGTGCCACTCACGCTGAAATCGCGGTTGCATTCTGCAGGCTGCCGCCGTGTTTGGTACTATAGGTCAGCCGATTGGGACGGGATGCGGTCTTTCTTTGCATCCTACCCTTGGGGGCGGGTTTGCTTCTCGCCGGATGATCCCAACGTTGTTGCGGATTCTGTTACTGATGTGGTACTTCAGGGTATGGAACTTTTTATTCCTTTCTCTGTGGTGCCCATTGGAGGCAAATCTCAGCCATGGTTTGGTCGCTCCTGTAAAATAGCATCATGCTATAAGCAGGAGTGCTACCAAGCATGGGTTGATGCATCAGCGTCCCGGGATGTAAACACCAGCGCTCTAAAAAAGAAGTATAATTCCGCCTCTAGGTCCTTCAAAAGAGTCATTGCTAAGGCAAAGTCAGAGCACATAAGCAGAATTGGCGAGAAACTAGTTCGCCTTCCTTCTGGAACCCGTGCATTCTGGTCTCTCGCCAAGGCTGTCCAGGGGAATTTCTGTCAGCCATCTCTTCCATCTCTGCACAGGGAGGACGACTCACTGGCCCATATTGCAAAGGAGAAAGCCGATCTTCTAGGCTCTTTCTTTGCGTCTAACTCGACTCTCGATGACGGGGGGAGTACGCCGCCGACCATCCCGCGGTGTGAGTGCTCCATGCCGGAAGTGCAGTTCACACAGCGCTCGGTTCGCAAAGCACTCCTCTCCCTGGATATCCACAAGTCGAGCGGGCCTGACGGAATCCCCCCAATTGTGCTGAGGACGTGTGCTCCAGAGTTTGCACCGGTTTTAACGCGTCTTTTCCAGTACTCCTACTCGCAAGGCGTAGTCCCAAAATCATGGAAGACGGCTTTCGTCCACCCGATCCCTAAAAAAGGCGACCGCTCAGACCCGTCCAACTACCGGCCAATCGCCATCACCTCCTTGTTCTCCAAAACAATGGAGTCCATTGTAAACTGCCAGCTCATGAGGTACCTTGAGGATCACCAGCTGATTAGTGACCACCAATACGGTTTTCGCCGTGGTCGGTCAGCTGGTGATCTTCTGGTCTACCTCACTCACAGATGGGCGGAGGCAGTAGATTTCAAGGGGGAGGCACTGGCCGTTAGTTTGGACATTGCGAAAGCCTTCGATCGGGTTTGGCACAAAGCGCTTCTTTCGAAGCTCCCTTCCTATGGGCTTCCCGAGAAATTGTGCGATTGGATCACCAGCTTTCTTGCAGATCGGAGCATCAAGGTCGTTGTAGACGGTGCAAGCTCCGATTGCAAGCCTATTAATGCTGGTGTTCCACAGGGCTGCGTGCGATCGCCAACGCTGTTTCTTCTGCATATCAATGATATGTTGCATACCCGTAACATTCATTGCTATGCGGATGACAGCACTGGTGATGCTCTTTACACCGGCCGAGCCAATATTTCTCGGGAAAACGTCTCCGAGTGCCGGGACAAACTTGTGTCTGAAGTCGAGTCTTTGCTGAACAGAGTCTCGGATTGGGGACGACTAAATCTAGTCCAGTTTAACCCCCAGAAGACACAAGTTTGCGCGTTAACCGCTAAAAAGAACCCCTTTGTCGTATCCCCTCAGTTCCAAGGCACTCCCCTTGTTGCCTTAGCCAGTATCGGAATCCTCGGCGTCGACATATCGAGTGACGTGCAGTTTCGTGGTCACTTGGAAGGGAAGGCCAAATTGGCCTCTAAAAAGCTTGGCGTGGTCAGCAGAGCGTGACAGTATTTCATGCCGGCACACCGCCTGCAACTTTACAAGGCGCAGGTTCGGCCGCACATGGAATACTGTTCCCATCTCTGGGCTGGGGCCCCCCAGTACCAGCTCCTTCCACTTGACCGCATCCAGCGCAGAGCGGCTCGAATCGTCGACGACCGAGTGCTTTCCGATCGGCTCGATTCACTGGCGCTGCGAAGAGATGTTGCATCTCTTTGCGTATTTTATCGCATCTATCACGGGGAGTGCTCTGAGGAATTGTTCGGATTAATCCCAGCCGCCAAATTTCGTGAACGCACTACACGGCAAACGTCCCGATACCATCCACACCATCTGGATGCTTGGCGGTCCACCACTGTACGTTTCACAAGGAGTTTTCTTCCACGTACAACCTCTCTGTGGAATAGTTTACCACCGGCGATTTTTCCGGACCGACACGACCTGGGGACCTTCAAGAAAAGAGCTTACTCCTTTCTAAAGGGCCGGCAACGCACCCGCAATTCTCCTGGTGTTGCGGTTGATCATGGGCGGCTGTAGTCACTTAACATCAGGTGAGCCGCATGCTCGTTTGCCTCCTCTTCTAT
The DNA here is from genome assembly GCA_036936625.1 of Parnassius smintheus behrii. NCBI lineage: Eukaryota > Metazoa > Arthropoda > Insecta > Lepidoptera > Papilionidae > Parnassius > Parnassius smintheus. The sequence goes on from JAUPFT010000014.1 coordinate 50,873,836, forward strand.
AAAAAAAAAAAATAAAAGTTTAGTAAGTCATAAAATGCGATTACTCAAATGTCAAAATGAGGCGAAATAAAGTTTTTTTTTTTTTACTTAGGTGTAGTTTCGTGGCACAGAACACTAATATTTATGCATATCATGCACATGACAATTTTTAAAGTTCCAGAAAGTGAGTGATATTATTACAAATTATGTTTTTTTTTTGTAGGATAGGCACAAACGAGCACACAGTTCACCTGATGGTAAGCGGTTGCTGCGGCCCATAGAAATCTACATCTATCCTCGATTACAAATCAAAATGCAGATGCGTTGTCACCCGTGAGGACTATGATGGAATGTCACGTTTCCAGTAAAACCGGCCAAGATCGGCCACGCTCAGTGTAGGGTTCCGTAGTTTCCCGTCCGTCACAATAAGTGTTCCCACTTATGAGTTTAAAGGTGGGTATTTTTTTTTTTTTTTTTTTTTTTATAGAAGAGGGGGCAAACGAGCATGCGGCTCACCTGATGTTAAGTGACTACCGCCGCCCATGATCAACCGCAACACCAGGAGAATTGCGGGTGCGTTGCCGGCCCTTTAGAAAGGAGTAAGCTCTTTTCTTGAAGGTCCCCAGGTCGTATCGGTCCGGAAAAATCGCCGATGATAAACTATTCCACAGAGAGGTTGTACGTGGAAGAAAACTCCTTGTGAAGCGTACAGTGGTGGACCGCCAAGCATCCAGATGGTGTGGATGGTATCGGGACGTTTGCCGTGTCGTGCGTTCACGAAATTTGGCGGCTGGGATTAATCCGAACAATTCCTCAGAGCACTCCCCGTGATAGATGCGATAAAATACGCAAAGAGATGCAACATCTCTTCGCAACGCCAGTGAATCGAGCCGATCGGAAAGCACTCGGTCGTCGACGATTCGAGCCGCTCTGCGCTGGATGCGGTCAAGTGGAAGGAGCTGGTACTGGGGAGCCCCAGCCCAGAGATGGGAACAGTATTCCATGTGCGGCCGAACCTGCGCCTTGTAAAGTTGCAGGCGGTGTGCCGGCATGAAATACTGTCCCGCTCTGCTGAGCACGCCAAGCTTTTTAGAGGCCAATTTGGCCTTCCCTTCCAAGTGACCACGAAACTGCACGTCACTCGATATGTCGACGCCGAGGATTCCGATACTGGCTGAGGCAACAAGGGGAGTGCCTTGAAACTGAGGGGATACGACAAAGGGGTTCTTTTTAGCGGTTAACGCGCAAACTTGTGTCTTCTGGGGGTTAAACTGGACTAGATTTAGTCGTCCCCAATCCGAGACTCTGTTCAGCAAAGACTCGACTTCAGACACAAGTTTGTCCCGGCACTCGGAGACGTTTTCCCGAGAAATATTGGCTCGGCCGGTGTAAAGAGCATCACCGGTGCTGTCATCTGCATAGCAATGAATGTTACGGGTATGCAACATATCATTGATATGCAGAAGAAACAGCGTTGGCGATAGCACGCAGCCCTGTGGAACACCAGCATTAATAGGCTTGCAATCGGAGCTTGCACCGTCTACAACGACCTTGATGCTCCGATCTGCAAGAAAGCTGGTGATCCAATTGCACAATTTCTCGGGAAGCCCATAGGAAGGGAGCTTCGAAAGAAGCGCTTTGTGCCAAACCCGATCGAAGGCCTTCGCAATGTCCAAACTAACGGCCAATGCCTCCCCCTTGAACTCTACTGCCTCCGCCCATCTGTGAGTGAGGTAGACCAGAAGATCACCAGCTGACCGACAACGGCGAAAACCGTATTGGCGGTCACTAATCAGCTGGTGATCCTCAAGGTACCTCATGAGCTGGCAGTTTACAATGGACTCCATTGTTTTGGAGAACAAGGAGGTGATGGCGATTGGCCGGTAGTTGGACGGGTCTGAGCGGTCGCCTTTTTTAGGGATCGGGTGGACGAAAGCCGTCTTCCACGATTTTGGGACTACGCCTAGGGAGTAGGAGTACCGGAAAAGACGCGTTAAAACCGGTGCCAACTCTGGAGCACACGTCCTCAGCACAATTGGGGGGATTCCGTCAGGCCCACTCGACTTGTGGATGTCCAGGGAGAGGAGTGCTTTGCGAACCGAGCGCTGTGTGAACTGCACTTCCGGCATGGAGCACTCACACCGCGGGATGGTCGGCGGCGTACTCCCCCCGTCATCGAGAGTCGAGTTAGACGCAAAGAAGGAGCCTAGAAGATCGGCTTTCTCCTTTGCAGTATGGGCCAGTGAGTCGTCCTCCCTGTGCAGAGATGGAAGAGATGGCTGACAGAAATTCCCCTGGACAGCCTTGGCGAGAGACCAGAATGCACGGGTTCCAGAAGGAAGGCGAACTAGTTTCTCGCCAATTCTGCCTATGTGCTCTGACTTTACCTTGGCAATGACTCTTTTGAAGGACCTAGAGGCGGAATTATACTTCTTTTTTAGAGCGCTGGTGTTTACATCCCGGGACGCTGATGCATCAACCCAGGCTTGGTAGCACTCCTGCTTATAGCATGATGCTATTTTACAGGAGCGACCAAACCATGGCTGAGATTTGCCTCCAATGGGCACCACAGAGGAAGGAATAAAAAGTTCCATACCCTGAAGTACCACATCAGTAACAGAATCCGCAACAACGTTGGGATCATCCGGCGAGAAGCAAACCCGCCCCCAAGGGTAGGATGCAAAGAAAGACCGCATCCCATCCCAATCGGCTGACCTATAGTGCCAAACACGGCGGCAGCCTGCAGAATGCAACCGCGATTTCAGCGTGAGTGGCACAACACTCCGGATCAGACAATGGTCCGAGGAGCCTAAAGGAGCGTCGACGGAAATCTGATATCCGTCCGGGTGAGAGGTCAGCAGAAGGTCCAACAGGGAAGGTGCATGATCCTCCACATCTGGAATCCGCGTAGGCGAAGTAACCAGTTGTGTCAGACCATATGCCAAGGCAAAATCATGAACAGATCTCCCCGCATGATCGGTTAAACGTGAACCGAGCCATTCGGCGTGATGGGCGTTAAAGTCGCCGAGGATCACGATCTCTGCGGAGGGGATCTGCTGTAGCAACGAATCCGCAGCCATTTGGACGTGGTCGAAGAGTCGGTCTGTTTCGGCATTACCGCTGTGGGACCTATAGAGGCACCCGTAGACGCGCGGATGGTCGTCGCTGTCTACGCGTAGCCAAAGGATGGACAGGTCCGAACCTTCAAGTCTGCCGAGGCGTCGAGAACAGATGTCCTCTCTGACGTAAACGCAAACTCCAGCCCGAGGCACAAAGGAGTGTTCCAGTTTGTACCCCGGGTAGGAGAGATACGAAACATCAGCCGGAGAGGACACCTGCGTCTCGGTCAGAAAGAGCAGAGCCGGCCTCGCCGTCTCGAGATGGTAGTGGACGGCGTTTAGGTTGGAGTGAAGTCCCCTGATATTGCAGAAATTCACGGACAGCGTGGCAGGGGTCGCCTTGGTCTTGTTGCTCCGTTTGCCCCGAGCAGTTTTAGTCTTGAGCGGAATTTCGCCCCCCCCAGAATACGCGGGGCAGCCTGAGCACCCACGCTCAGAAGTGGAGAAACATGGTCGTGGATGCTCAGCGAGGGATTCTCCAGGGGTGCTGGTACCCTCCTGGGGTAGTCTATCTTTATTTAATTCCGCTACCATGTTGATGGGGGGGGGGGGATTTGGGCCTCCGGCCACCTGCACTCACCAGACGAAACGCGGAAGCAGAACTTCCACTTCACGCCGGTATTCTGTGAGGTCGTGGTACCACCCCGGTTTGAGCCGGCCCATACGTGCAACAGCAAAGCTGCCGCATGGCTCTACCACTGTTAAAATCCATTATGTTCCATTATGTTCGTTCGGGTATCCATTATGTTCGCGCTCCAGCAGCCCTCCACGCTCCTGCAACTGCTCCCGGTAGTGGGTACTGTTGTTTCCATCCAAGTTCAAAATGATTTTCCTAGAAAGTCCTTATAAAGTTCTACTTTTCGGATTTTTTTTCATATTTTCTAAACTTATGGTTCAAAAGTTAGAGGAAGGGACACATTGTTTTTTACTTTTGAAGCGATTATTTTCGAAATTATTGACATTATCAAAAAATGATTGTAGTAAACCCCTATTCATTTTTAAATACCTTTCCAACAATATATCACACGTTAGGGTTGAAATTAAAAAAAATATCACTTCCCACTTTACATATAGGGGGGCTACCCTAATGAAACATTTTTTTCCAATTTTTATTTTACCACTTTGTCGGCGTGATTGATACACATATTACCAAATTTCAGCTTTCTAGTGCTAACGGTCACAGAGATTAAGCGAGGACGGACAGACGGACAAACAGAAATGGCGAAACTATAAGCGTTCCTAGTTGACTACGGAACCCTAAAAAGGGTCTCCGGTTCTCTACACTCACCATACGAAACTCAACACCAATGAGTTGCTATTTTACGCTGGTATTCTGTGAGAGCGTGGTCCTTCCCCGATCGAGCCGACCCATTCGTGCTACAACTGTAGTACCAATATAACTTCAGCATGGCTGTACCACGTATAGTAGTTATTATAACAAGTTGTGTGTTTCAAAAGAATAATGATTAAATTGTTTGGCAAAGTTCGCAAATATTAGGGTGCTATCACATTTGATTTGTCGTTTTTGCCTAAATTTTGAATAATAAAGTTAGTTAAAGGTTTAAAAGTTACCTCCTGTACTTTGCGTGGTTGGAAAAAAAGAAACAAAAGAATTAAAATTCACTTACATGAACAACACTAACATAATTTTATATTAAACGGCACGACACACAAACAAGCTGATAACAAAATAAAAAAATACCATTTTTTATAGTCTAAACAAATAACCTAAAAAAGTTATGAGTACACTGTAAAATAATAAAAGACTACAAAGATTAAAATAAACATTCATGACGGTTACTTTATTTGGTTCGATCTCCGAGTGCAAAATTATTCATACCGAACTTTAAGCTTCACTTAATCGAATTTACGCAGAACAATAGAGACTGGAAGTGAAATTATGCATTCTTGATTGAGCGCAATTATTACTGGGTTAATGGCTTAATGATAATTAATAAATGACCTAATGAAATTTAATAACTATATATGTATTTATATGTATACTTGTTAAAAAGTCCTTTTTTAATGTTTAGTTTATATATATATATATATATATATATATATATATATATATATATATATATATATATATATATATATATATATATATATATATATATATATATTACTATAAAAGTAAGGCTTTTGATTTACCTACTAATATTATAACCATCCAATCAAAATCAAAAAAATCAGTCAGGGGGTTTTCATGCTGGTCTACCTTTCCGGTGATCCTGTTATGGAATACGGGTACGCGACCCCGGCTCCCCGAGCTACTGTTATTCTCATACCTTTCATGCCGAGATAACAGTATCCTTACACCTACGCTCCTACCCCCAACCTTTTTTTTTCCTTTTTCCAAAATGGTAGCTTCCTCTACCAACAATAGCATACCCAAAGAGGGTTGGTGTCAGGCAGGCGGCCGACTGTAAAACTTTTGCCAAATCCCATGCAGTAAACTTATGAATATTACGAGTTGTGGGATATATGACAGGGCTAGGGCGTACCCCGCAGGCGACGCGCAGGAGCAGCACCCGGCTCCTGTGGGAAGTGGGCAAGGGTTGTTGCACCTTACGGAGCGGGTGCGACGTAAGAGGCGAGCCCGTAGAGAGAAGAATGTCAGAGTGAGGTTTGCAAGCTGGAATATAGGTACGATGACTGGAAGAGGAAGAGAGTTAGCAGATGTTTTGAAACGACGAAGAGTGAATGTTGCCTGTTTGCAGGAAACAAAATGGAAGGGCAATAAAGCAAGAGAGATTGGGGAAGGATACAAGTTTTATTACTGTGGAAGTGACGGGAAGCGAAATGGAGTAGGAGTTGTGTTAGATAGTGGAATGAAAGAACGAGTGACAGATGTGAAAAGAGTAAATGACAGAATGATAGTTGTTAAATTAATGATTGAAAACAAAGTAGTGAATGTTGTAAGTGTGTATGCTCCGCAAACAGGCTGTGAAGAGAGTGTGAAAGAGAAGTTTTGGGAGGAATTTGATTGTATGATGATGGGAATACCTGAGAGTGAGGATGTTTATATGGGAGGAGATTTTAATGGACATGTAGGGAGAGTGAATGACGGGTATGAAAGAGTACACGGTGGATGGGGGTACGGAGTACGCAACCGTGAGGGGGAAGTTCTTCTGCAAGCAGCATGTGCTTTCGACCTGGCTGTAGTAAACACGTGGTTCCAAAAACGAGATCAGCATCTTGTTACTTATAAAAGTGGCCACCACGCGACACAGATCGACTATCTTCTGTTAAGACGGAACCAAATCAAGAGTGTAAAAAACTGCAAAGTGCTTCCAGGTGAAGACTTAGTATCCCAGCACCGAATTCTCCTGGCTGACATCTGCTTAACTGTTTGCCTCAACAAACATAAGGATCGTCCCCCACCCAAAATAAAGTGGCATTTGTTGCATAAGGAGGAGTATGCAAGTGAATTTAGAGAGCTAGTTGTAAACAAGATGATAGAGATGGGTGATATGGAAGGAATGAGTGTGAATGAGTGCTGGAAGGAAATGGCTGATTGTATCCGAAGTGTGGCAAGGAAGGTGTTAGGAGAAACAAAAGGGAAGCGTATGATAGATAAGGATGGGTGGTGGTGGAGTGAAAGTATTAGAGAAGTTTTGAGAGAAAAGAAAAATGCCTTTAAAGAATGGCAGAGCGTAGAAGACCAGAATGAATCCATAAAAGAAAGTAAGAGAGAGGCGTATAAAGAATGTAAGAAGAGAGCGAAGAAGGAAGTTGCTATTTGTAGGGCAGAGGCGCAAGATAAATTATATCGGTCCCTTGAAAGCCCCGAAGGTCAAAAACGACTTTTTCAAATTGCAAGAGCGAGAGAAAGGAATGGAAGAGATGTTTCACATGTAAAATGTATAAAAGATGATTCTGGAAGGATTTTGACTGACGATGAAAGTATAAAGAAGCGATGGAAGGAGTATTTTGAGAAATTGATGAATGAGGAGAATGAATGGAATGGTATGCTTGAAAACCCACCAGTGAATATGGGCTTAGTGAGAGAAATTAGTGTGGAAGAAGTAAAAATGGCTGTTAGGAATATGAAGAATGGGAAGGCAGTCGGCCCAGATGGAATACCAGTAGAAGTGTGGAAGTTGCTGAGTGCGGATGGATGGAAGTGGTTGAGTTTATTTTTCGGTAAATTGTTGCAGGAAGAACAAATACCTGAGGAATGGTGCAGTAGTATACTGGTCCCCATTTTTAAAAACAAAGGAGACGTTCAAAACTGCAGCAGTTACCGGGGAATAAAACTCATGTCACATATTATGAAAGTCTGGGAAAGAATAATAGAGAGAAGAATGAGAGAAGAGTGTGAGATAACACAAAACCAGTTCGGATTCATGCCCGGTCGAGGTACGACAGATGCCATTTTCGCATTACGCCAATTGTGCGAAAAGTACAAGCGCGTGCATAAAAATCTGCACATGGTTTTTGTCGACCTTGAAAAGGCGTACGATCGGGTTCCCCGTGAGGTTTTGTGGTGGGCGTTAAAGATGAAAGGTATGCCTGGGAAGTATGTGAGGTTAGTCCGTGCTATGTACAGAGCATCCCGTACATGTGTACGATCTGCCGCGGGAACTACGGGCAGTATCGATGTGGCGGTAGGGCTGCACCAAGGGTCGGCATTGAGCCCTTACCTCTTCCTACTGATTATGGACGCTTTGACGTCGGACCTGCAGGATGAGGCACCCTGGTGCATGCTCTTTGCTGATGACATCGTGCTTGTCGGGGAAGAAGGCATCGAGGTACAGAGCAGACTGACGGGGTGGCAACAGAGGCTGGAAAGTGTTGGCTTGAAGATCAGCAGATCCAAAACCGAATATCTGTGCTGTGATTTCGGCGGTCTTTCCAGTCCTGTACCCATGTCGTTGGATGGCGCTATACTGCCTACCTGCTCAGATTTCAAGTACCTCGGTTCCCTCATTCAAGGCGACGGCGGAATAGATAGAGCTGTGCAGCATAGGATTAACGCAGGGTGGATGAAATGGCGACAGGTCACAGCCACAACGTGCGATCCCCGAATGCCAATAAGGCTGAAGGGGAAAATTTACAAATCGATCATCCGACCTGTCGTCATGTATGGAAGTGAATGCTGGGCCGTCAAGAAGAAGGATGAAAATAGACTGCATGCGAATGAAATGAGAATGTTACGATGGATGTGTGGTGTGACAAGGATGGATAAGATAAGGAATGAGTATATAAGAGGAAGCCTGAAAGTAGCGCCAGTGGTAGAAAAGGTGAGAGGAAGCAGATTGGCATGGTTTGGGCATGTGATGCGGAGGAATGAAAGTCATGTCACAATACGAGTGTTGAATATGAATGTGGAAGGACACACGGGCAGAGGAAGGCCGAATAAAAGATGGATCGATTGTGTGAAGAGTGATATGAGAATGAAAGGAGTAAGTATGGAAATGACGGCTGATAGAGAGGAATGGAACAAGAAGGTTTACTGCGCCGACCCCAGATAATGGGAAATGGTTTAGAGAATGATGATTATAACCATCCAATGAAATTAAGCACAATTTCACGAATAAGTAAACCACCTTGATTATGTATTTAAAAAATAATGTTTTAGTAAACTTTTAAAGGTTGTCATAGATTTGACATCCCTTATTTCTTTTGGTAGTTTGTTGTAGATTAAGGCACCTTCATTTAAAATACATTTTTTACCGTTGTTACTACGTGCTGTACGTAGTTTTAATTCTCTGTAAAGTCTTGGTCTTAGTTTTGTTATAGGTTTATTTTTTGTAAAACTTAATTCTGTGCGAATGATTTTATTTAGTAATTTACGTACTACTAGGTAAATCAAAATGCTAAAATGTTAATAAATTAGCATAATATCAGCTTCGGTCTAATAAATTTATGATTGATAAGCCTTATTTTTATAGTAATGTATATATATATATATATATATATATATATATATATATATATATATATATATATATATATATATATGCGATTGCTTCTACGCTTACGTAAAAGCGACTACTATAGCATGCGGTACAATGCACTCGCTCTTCCCTAAACTAAAACTTTTATTTTGCCAAATCGATGAAAAGGAATCCTGCCTGATTAGGAGAAAACAAAATTGGAGCGGGTTAAAACAATTATATCAATCAGGCAGTATTATTAGGAATATTGACTCACCGGGGTTTCTTCTATTCTGTTGAGCACTATAGCTGCGACTTCTGGAACTTCTTCTGGAACACTCCGGAGAGAGGCGGTGCGCGACTATATCTCACACGAGGTGAGGCGGGTTTCCTGGAGCTCGATTGCTTCCAGGCTAAAGCGGTTTCTACTAGCGGTGTGGTTCCAACAACGAGCGCGGCGGGAAGAGGCGGTGTGGTTTCAACGACGAGTGCGGCGGGAAGAGGCTGCGCGTCGGTCGCGCGTGCCTTATATATCTTCGGTTCCGATGATTACGTGACATTCTAGAATCATCTTCTTCCCCTCCCATCCCACCACCCCGATGTGTCGATAGGAGGGTATGAATGATATCGTTTGGAAAGGGATAACGATTCGGCAAGTCCTACCGTCATATATAAATAAATACGAATGGGTTTCCGCGCAACCAACAACCATTAACAAGTAAACGTCGTTACAAAACATTAACAGTAAAAAAATCTTATTAATAAATGTTATTATATATTAAATTATTGCTTGACGATAAATAACGACCAAGAAAGAGTACTTCGACCACATTGTATTACTAATTAAACTATTTATATAAAATAATATTGAATGTTGATGATATGATTTTATAAATTATGTTTAAAAGTTAGATAATACGAAAATAGCTGGCCTAGTGTTTCTATGCCCTTGCGTCACATGTATGCCTATCAAGATTGTACCATCTTAAATTTTTAATGTGACATGCAATAAACAATTTGAGTTGACATTGAAATTAGGGAAATATGCACCATTTTATTATAAAGACAAATATCGTAACGTTTTCGCGTCAACAAATGGTTTTTTGCTATTTAATAATAATCCTCAAAAATCCATATCACAAGACAAATTAATAATATTACAATAACTATAAAAATGTTGAGTAATTTATACGCAGTAATTCTGAAAGTCATGTGGTGGGCAATCTTCATCCAGCGTCTGCAAATTGCAGTCGGTTTATCTACCTATTTGCCAAAGTATTTCTTATACGGGTCTACTCTGGACACAAATAATGCTATACTCTTTCATTTGAGTCCATCTAACTATAGAAGTCTTTTAGCAGCGGCGTCACTGTCTTCGCGAAATTTGACATTTACTGTGAAACTAAACTTGACATTTTCGCATATATCCGCGAGTACCTTCGGTGAAACGGATTCTCGTTTAAGCCTGATATTAAGTATAAATCACTTTTGTAATAAGGCCGAATATGTATGTGGTGTGGTGTTATAACATCCTTAGATGTATCAGTAGAGTTCGTTCATCCCTCAAGTAAGCAGTTAAAGTTTAGATTGAAAAATCCGGGAAAGACGATGCGTTTCTTTTACAGCAACATCTTTTTGTGTTTATAGTTCAATTCGACAAAATGGCGATAGGAATTCTAACTTTTTAAACTGAGATGGGAGGACCCTTCGTGATTAAGACTGTTGACTTTGAAATAACCAACAGTAGTATTTGTTTAATTTAACAAGACAGAGATGTTTAGGGGATTAATTTTAGAGAAACTTTACTTGATTTTTTATAGGGAAAGTATACTATTTATATATGATTTCTTATATTTACAAACTATACATTAATAGTCACGGCAATATATAAGAAATTATATACATACATAACGGTGATTTCTGAATCTCGACAACAGTGGCCAATACCGGGTTCATTTGTAAATCTAAACCATCCAGGTGCCCTTTCAAACAAAAGATGGGAGCAAAATGTTCCTAATAACTACTCAAAATAATTAAAAAAACTGCGTTTGGCAACTCATTTGCTAGATTTGGTAAATATCCCCGCAATCTATGGCAGAGGCAGTTCAGCAGCGGACTATTGATGTAAAGGATGGAGAATTTAAAAACCTTTAGATAAAAGCAATGTTACGGATTTCAACTTTTTTGAAATCCCACGTTTCAGGCAATTTACAGCGTCCGTGTACACGACAGGGACAGGGAGACTGAACTGAGGCGTTTGACATCCTGATGTCATATTGAACCCGAGCTACCTTTATATCCGTAGTTTGATTTACCCAGAATGTGCTTAAGGTAATTTTATAGAAACAAGAATGACAAACGAGTAAACAGTTGGCCCATTAACACTTCCATTGATCCTCGATTAAGTATCAAAAATTCAGATGCATTTCAGTCTAATTCTGTAACTTAAAAAATAAATACCTTTACATTGTACAAAGCTGTCGTTACAAACCAATGATTCTTAATGATTTCTTACATTTACAAGAACACTACACATTGAACAAAACTACGTTTTGGATTTTATCACGTTAAATTTAATTAATTTTCATTCCCAACTTTCCGGGTGCTTTCAAGCACCCATGGTCACGAGACACTGGAGTGATTGACGTCCCGATGTCAAAGTTAACTTGGAGTACCTACAGCTTTTTAGTTATTACTTTTGTTTCGATCTACGCAGAATGAATGCACTGTGTCTTGAAGTCTTGCAGTGGTATGCTTGGGTTTAGTATTCCCACCTCCTTCTCTATTGGAATTAAGATGTTTTATGATTTCAATAGCCTTACGTATCAGCCCTGGTAGGAATTGATGTTCTTTCGCGAGGATTTATGGTCTTTGGGGTCGGATTATGGTTAGAGCAGGATTAAAAAATGACATTTCATTAACATAAATTAATTTTCTTGCACCAAAAAAATTAAGACATTTCATTTCATTTCATTATTTTATTTGCCACTGTTTTGGAAAAAACGTCTGCTTTGGGAAGAGCCCGCAAAAAAACCCAGCAGAACTGTACTGGAAACTAGTAATACTGAATATGAAATGTATACACAGGAATGGTAAAGTAGCGACCACATCTTTCCCAAGGGTTATTATCAGTCACTTTTTTTAATGTTATAATACTAAACCCTTTTTAAACAGATTTTGTTGACAGACCTTGCGTATTTTCGGGGACTTTGTTGTAAAAGCATATACATTGCTCCACGGAGGAAAATCTGATTATTTGGGGTAAATTAAATGATATTACTAACTGATGCTTGTTCCTATTATTTACGTAATGCTATGTAAAATATCCATGCCTAAAATGTCAATGCGGTTTGAGCTAAGTTCTGCAAGACCCGCCGCAGAAGAACACAAAAACTCTCCGATCACACTCTTAATCTCATGGCTGTTAGACGGGAGATGAGGCTGCAATCGTCAACAGATTTGACAGCATACAGGCAACTGAACAGACAGATCTCCAAATGCATGCGGCGAGACTTACGCAACTTTAATACTGCTCGTATTAAAGAAGCGATCGAGCGGAACCAGGGCTCCAAAGTCTTTGCCAGAGATCTGTCTGCCAGAAAGAGCCAACTGTCAAAGCTGAAGACTGAGTGTGGCAACATCGTTTCCGGGACACCTGAGATTCCGAGTGAGATTGAGAGGTCCTATGGGCAGCTGTACATATCATCGTTGGAGCCACACGCAAGTGTGAGTAACGATCCAAGAGCAAGTCTTATCCGACACTATTCCGATGATATCCAGGACGTCAGTCTGAGCGAGATTAGAATGGCTCTCCACCACCTTAAAAACGGCAAGGCCCCGGGCGAAGATGGAATTACAGCGGAGCTTCTGAAAGCGGGTGGAACACCGGTACTTGAAGTCCTTCAGAAGCTCCTCATTTCCGTCCTCCATGGTGGCACTACTCCGGAGGCGTGGAGCAGAAGCGCGGTGGTCTTGTTCTTCAAGAAAGGCGACAACGCTCTCTTGGAGAACTACAGACTGATTTCCATTCTGAGCCGCGTCTACGTGCGTAGTAGTACGTCGAGAGTCATTACGAATCGTCTCGCACGCAGACTCGACGACTTCCAGCCTCCCGAACAAGCCGGTTTCCGAAAAGGCTTCAGTACCATAGACCACATACATACCCTGCGGCAGATTGTACAGAAGACCGAAGAGTACAATCTGCCACTTTGCCTGGCATATGTGGACTATGAGAAAGCCTTTGATTCCGTCGAAATTTGGACGGTGCTACAGTCCCTTCAGCGGTGCCAAGTTGACTGTCGGTATATCGAAGTGCTGAAGTGTTTGTACAGTAGGGCTACGATGGCTATCCGAGTACAGAACCGGAGTTCGATCCCTATCCAACTGCAGAGAGGTGTAAGACAGGGTGATGTTATATCCCCGAAACTCTTCACCGCTGCGTTGGAAGACGTTTTCAAGCTACTGGACTGGAAAGGATACGGTATTAACATCAATGGCGAGTACATCACTCACCTTCGATTTGCCGACGATATAGTCCTTATGGCAGAATCGCTGGAGGACCTTAGTACTATGCTCAGTGACCGAAATGGTGTCTCCCAACGGATAGGTCTGAAGATGAACATGGACAAAACAAAGATCACGTTTAATGTCCGAGTCACACCTATGCCGGTAGTTGTTGGGAGCTCTATGCTCGAAGTTGTTGACGAGTACGTTTACCTGGGACAAATAGTCCGACTAGGTAAGTCCAACTTCGACCAAGAGGTCAATCGACGGATTCAACTCGGCTGGGCAGCGTTCGGGAAATTACGACACATCTTCTCGTCAGGTATACCTCAATCTCTGAAAACTAAAGTGTATAACCAGTGCGTGTTGCCGGTGATGACTTACGGATCTGAGACGTGGTCTTTCACTGCTGGCCGTATGAGGACGCTCAAGGTCGCTCAGCGAGCTATGGAGAGGGCTATGCTCGGAGTTTCACTGCGCGACAGACTCAAAAATGAGGATATCCGCAGTAAAACCAGAGTGACCGACATAGCCCAACGGATTAGTAAGCTGAAGTGGCAATGGGCCGGCCATATAGCTCGAAGAACCGATAACCGATGGAGAAGAAATGTTCTCGAGTGGCAGCCTCGTACCGGTAGGCGTAGTGTAGGGCGATCCCCCACTAGATGGAGTGACGACCTGGTAAGACATGCAGGAAGTCGATGGATGCAGGTGGCTCAGGACTGTGCTTTGTGGCATTACTTGGGGGAGGCCTATGTTCAGCAGTGGACTTGTGAAGGGCTGTAATGACGATGATGATGATGTAAAATATTATGAAAATAATTTCTGCTTTTGTCATACAGTTAAAATACTTACCTTAATATACTGCGAAGTCAAAGTTAATTTAATTTTAATTTTTTTTTTCTTAAACAAGGGTCATAAATGAGCACACAATCTACTTAATAGTAAGTGACCCATAGACAAGTGTATTTATCCTCAATTTAGATTAAAAATGCAGATACTTCGCCCCTGAGAACCAAGACGGAATGCTCCGTTTTCAGAAAAACTGATATTGTAATAAAAAGAATACTTAATATTAATAACTTTCAGAATATGATACCATACAAAATATTATTACGTTTGGCTCTCACAGTCCAATAAATAAGACTGTTGCCAGTTGCAATTAAGGATTAATATCATACAATAAGTTACATCAATGCAACAACCCATCGACAAAAAGATAAAATTAACCGAAGCGTTCGCCGTTGTTTCCAATGAACGACTTATTTTCGATATAAATTTATTGATATTTGAAAGCTAAACATATATTGGTAAACGCTAAGTTCGACGAACTGGGTTTAGATATTTATTTAGTAGAAAGTTATTACTAGTCAGAAATAGATAATGACCACCTATTACTAAATATTATACAACATATAAAATATCTATATAAAAACCCTGTGGTTCCCGTTAAGTGCGTTATCAGAATCAGTATTCAAACGTATCGACTATAGACCGACGACCTACTCTATAGACCAACGACTGCCTCGTTGATCTAGTCGTTGTAATATTGCGACTGCTGATCATGAGGTCCTGGGTTCGAATCCCGGGTCGGGCCAAAAAATTAACTATTGAGTTTTTCCGTCAAGAAATTTTCAGTAGTTGCCCGGAGTCAGGAAGTTGGCGGTCTCACCCCCGTGCCTCGGAAAGCACGTAAAGCCGTTGGTCCTGCGCCTGATCTCTCTCCGGTCGTGTCGGTTTACCGTCCCATCGGATTATGAGAGTGAGGGAATAGAGAGTGCACCTATGCTTGCGCATATACTTGGGCACTATAATCCAGTCCTGCACCGATGGCTAGCCTCCGTTGAGGCAGGCCGTCGTGGCCGAAATTCGGTCTGGAGGAGATTATTATTATTCAAACGTATAGAAATAACTTCAATTCAGAAAACTCGAACATAAAAAAATTGAATTAAATAATATTTTATTTGCAAACTGTAGGTGGTTTTACTACCTCAGCATTGGCCGTAGAGTAAGAGTATTGTTAAAGATCCTGCTTTACCGCATCGGTGTCAGTTAGAGGTAGTCATTTACCAGGTGAAGCTCATGCTGGTCTGCCTCTCATTTGCTCTTCTATAAAAAATCGTGTTGTATGAGAAATTCGATTATTCGCGTTTCTCTGTGTTTGCAAAATTTTATTATTTGCTTAATAAATGCCACTAATGGGTCGGCTCGACCGGTGAAAGAACACGTTCTCACAGAATCAGCGTAAAAATGCTTTTTACTAGAAACTATAGGTATTCTATCTTAGTCCTCCGTGTTGACAACACATCTACATTTTGATTCTTAATCGAGGATAGATGTAGATGTCATAGGCCACAGCATCCACTTACCATCAGGTAAACTGTGCGCTTGTTAGTCACTCTTATTTCATGAAAAAATATATATCAAGCTGTTAGAGTATTACAATATATAATAAATCACCATATTCTCAACCTCAATTTGGCACTTCATGACACACGCCTATGTGTTATTCTAAACTACCATAAAAATGTCGTAAACCTAAAAAAGCTCCAATAAATTAATGGCGGGCGAGCTCGGTATTATCGCCCATTAATTTTTACCGCCACCTTAAAAGGACGCTTTAGTAGTCATAGACTCGACACAACAACCGCTTTCAATTATTTTTTCGTTAATAGACTAAAGAATAACTTCTAGAATTATCACGAACACCTTCTTCGTATTTTTCAGGTCGTACTAGTCCACTTGGTATGGGCTAGAGCTTGTTCTATACTAGGTATTACTATACTTGTCACCCTTGGCAGGCGATTGGCAAACACAGTGTCAGAAGGTTCGCTCCTTTATCACGAACTGAGGTTTGCTAGAAGTATCCAGTATCAAGAACTTAGGTTTGCTAGAAGTACCAAGCATCGAGAACTGAGGTTTGCTAAAAGTATTAAGTACCAAGAACTAAGGTTTGCTAAAAGTATTAAGTATCAAGAACTTAGGTTTTCTAGAAGTGTCAAGTATCAGGAACTGAGGTTTGTTAGAGGTATCAAGTGTCAAGAATTGAGGTTTGCTAGAAGTATCAAGTATCAAGAACTGAGATTAGCTAGAAGTATCAAGTATAAAGAACTGAGTTTTGCTAGAAGTATCAAGTGTCAAGAATTAAGGTTTGCTAGAAGTATCAAGTATCAAGAACTGAAGTTTGTTAGAAATATCAAGTATATCAAGAACTGAGGTTTGTTAGAATTATTATGTATTGAGAACCGAGGTTTGCTAGAAGTATTAAGTATCAAGAACTAATGTTTGTTAGAAGTATCAATTATCAAGAACTGAGGTTTGCTAGAATTATTAAGTATCGAGAACCGAGATTTGCTAGAAATATCAATTATCAAGAACTGAGGTTTACTAGAATTATCAAGTATCGGGAACTGAGGTTTTCTAGAAGTATTAAGTACCAAGAACTGAGGTTTGCTAAAAGTATTAAGTATCGAGAACTGTGGTTTTCTAGAAGTATTAAGTACCAAGAACTGAGGTTTGCTACAAGTACTAACTACCAAGAACTTAGGTATGCTAAAAGTTTGAAGTATCAAGAACTGAGGTTTTCTAGAAGTATTAAGTATCAAGAACTGAGGTTTGCTAATAGTATTAAGTACTAAGAACTGAGGTTTGCTAAAAGTATTAAGTATCAAGAACTGAAGTTTTCTAGAAGTATTAAGTACCCAGAACTGCGGTTTGCTAAAAATATTAAGTACCAAAAACTGAGGTTTGATTAAAGTATTAAGTACCAAAAACAAAGGATTTCTAGAGTCGCAAGAGACGACAAATAGAAATTAAACAGTAGGTGGGCAATATTTGCCTCTATAAAAGTGCGGTTTCCTACTAACTATCGCAAATATTTGCCATGTGAGACAATTCATGAGAAATAGGCCTCCCTATCCGTTATACAACGTACGTAAACGTAACGTAACGTAACGTTGGTTCAGCTAAAGACTTTTAATACCTAGCCTATGAATAAATGAATGTCTTATGTATGAGCTTTGAGCTCTCTAGTAGATTTACCTCGTTGCCTCGACTACATCGACTGTCTCGTTGGTGGTTGTAATCGCAATTGCTGATCATGAGGTTCCGGGTTCAGATCCAAAATAAATAATTGGGTTTTTCTGTAAATACATTCTCAGCAACCGCCCGGAGTCGGGAAGTAGGCGGTGTCTCACCTCGGACCTCGGACAGCACGGAAAGCCGTTGGTCCTGCGCCTGACCTCTCTCCGGTCGTATCGGTTTACTGTCCCATCGTACTATGAGAGGTAGAGAATAGAGAGTATACCTGTGCTTTCGCATACATTTAGGCACTATAATTCTGTCTTGCGCCGACGGCTATAGTCTCCATTGAGGCTAGCCGCCGTAACCGAAATTTGGCCTCGAAGATATTATTAGATACTTACCACCAAATTAATCTATCGTTAGATTACGATAACTGAGAAAACTAGTTTCGTGAAACTATTTCGTAATAGCTTTAATTTTCTTATATAAAAAGCGCATTTCCCTAGAGCATTGACCCAACGCTTTTACATAATGAATTAAGCTTACCAACCGCCCGCACTGCTCGAGACATGTCCAGCCCTATCCCACTTGTATAACCACCCCTTTTTAGGATTAATTCTCTAAAACAAGGATAAATCACTTTCATTATACCTTCTAATTACCCGAGATAAAAAGCTAAAGAAATTTTCTGAATGGATATACTGAATCAAATTCAATTTATAGTTCAAAATAATTTTAGAGACTTCGCATCTAATCAAGTTACTCCAAAAGTTCCACAATTTAAATATTTAATCTGACATTAGTCCTCAGAAACAAAAGCGATGCATTTTCGATAATTTAATTTGGAATAAAGGAACCATAATACGGTTTCTTTAATTTGAAATTAATATGAAAGTTATATAAATATTATTAAGTTATTAATACGGCTTGTGAAAGCTCAGTGAGAACGATTAAGCTAAGTGACTAAATCTAAAAGTAGACGATTTAAGTGGTAGAACCGCCATACTGTGCTTTTAGCACGAATGGATTGGCTCGAACCGGGAAGGAACACACTCTCATAGAACACTAGCGTAAAATATCTGCTAATTGCTGTTGTGTTTCGAATGGTGAGTGTAGAGAACTGGAGATCCTTTTTACTAGAAACGAGACATTCCATCTTAGCCTTCAGGGGTGACAACGCATTTGCGCTTTGATTCTTAATCTAGAATAGACGTAAATGGCTATGGTCGACAGCATTCACTTACCATTAGGTGGAGTATGTGCTCGTTTGCTACTCTAACTCTTTTAGAAAACATGAATATAATATTTTTTAATAATGCTTACTACATATTAGAGAATTAATCACGCATCTCGTCATGTGTCTATCATAAGGGTTGATGTATGCAACCCATATGATAATGGTTCTGCCAGAAGGATCTTATGCATTCCGGTAGATGATTGTATAACCATATCGTTCAAGTATATCATCATTAGCATTATTTTTATTAAGTTTTGATTTTTGAGTAGGACATAGGTTTTTCTAAGAAATGATTATACCAGTCATTTATTGACGAGGCGTGAATATTTATTTAATAATACAAATAATAATGCGTCCATTTAGACTGCCTAATAAGTGAGATATTTGCCATAGTTTCCACGCTTGGCAAGTGTATTAGTAATACACTTTTTTAATAATTATTATTAAGGCAATTAAGGAAGACTCTTGCCCATGTCCCGTTTTAGTTTCCGTCTGCCGCATCTTACGGTACTTGTGGGGTGATACGCTGGTTTCTATGGAGTGTAGAAGTAAAGAGTACTGTGCATTAACAGGTGTCCATAAAAACCATTAAATAAGGGTAGCGCTACCATAGCTACGGGGTAAATTATAAAGAACGCACCGAAAAATATTGGTGGGATAGACGTCTTGTTCGAGATTATATTTACCAATTAACATTATTTTAGATTTTAGAGGTACTGAGCATTTTAGCAGCATACCTACTTAAACCGTCGACAACTGCTAAGTTCATTTCATCCCAGTAGCTACTTCAGCGCTGTTGTGAAGAGTTTTTGAGCTGTTATTTACTGCTAACAGATGGCCACTTTTTCAACTGTCCTACTATGGGAGTTGGTACTTCTTACTTCTACACTCCATACTGGTTCCTTTTACACTGCCACAGTCTAATTCTAGTCAATTGTTCTAAAGCAAAAGTTTCGGCTGCACAGCCTACATCTTCATATTATTATGTTTAATCGTAGGTGCGTCTGCTAGCGATCGTGTTACTTCTGAACAACTCGACCGATTAAGGTCATTTTGACACAATATATTTGTTTTGTCGAATCGATATTACATATTATGGTGTCTTCCAAACGTGGCAACTATGGAAAATATCTCCAATAAATCAAATCAAATATAAGGCAATCTATGAAGTGGATTATGATCAGCTGTGGACATCTGGATGAAAGCTTGACAAAGGTCAAAGAAAAACATCGTCTGAGGAGTTTCTAGTAGCGCCTGCCAGATGGAGATTTAATTATCTAGAGTCGCCAGATGTAAAATACTCAGAACGATAACGTGGAACGTTAAAGTAACGAAAAGTCTTCTACTGAGCTTATTGGCTTTAGTTTCACCATGCACCAAGCCAAGGCGCACGATTACGGATACGGATTAGTGCACGGTAAAACAAAAGCCGGTGTAAGTAAGGCACGGCAATACGGGACGGGTTCCAGAGATTGATAAATTGTGTTATGTAATAAATTGATGGGAGTTTTTTTAAGAGTATTCAAATAAAAGCGTGTTTTAACCCCTTATAAAGAAGGAAGTTATATGTTTAATGTGAGTGTCGGTGTAACTGTGGGTCCGTCTGTAGCTTTCAAACGGATTACAGCTTTATATTTAGTTTTTTTTATCGACCTCAAATAGGAGGATTCAATTCTACTGTATGTTTTTTTATGTGCCAATCAATGTACTGGGTGGTAGTGAAGTCGGTTGTACAAAATTTTTGAATTTTCAGCCGTTCGAAAATCATCAGCACTTTTTGTTTCGTCGATTTTTTAAATGTGTAATTTAAGTTAATAATTTTGTTTACTGTCAATGCATATCACATATGAAGATTTCTCATTATTAATATTTAGAAGGAATTTGTAGTCCGTTAACTCACAAAGGCTGCCCGATTCATGTTACTCACAATGCCTTGTCACAAACCGTGTCATTAAAACTAGTAGTGCCGCTTATAATATCCCTTATTAACACAAGTAATATTCCTGTTAGAACCTTCAACTAAACAAAAATTGCGTTTGTTCGGAGTAGTTGAAGATAGTAGTCGAATAGCAGCTCCAAACATACGACCTATTAACTTCGTAGTCTACCTTATTCGACACCGTGCGACCGCACCGGCATATAATTACATGTACTAACTATAACAATAGGCGCATTCGAATTATTTTTTAAAATATTTTATAAAAAATTATAAATCTAACTATCAGATGTTTACTACCAAACTTGAAAATCAATGTGAAAGTCCAAACATCATTTATAATTCGACCAGTCATTGACACCGGTCTTGTTTTTTACAAACTGAATCGAAAGGGATTTTGTTTCCCGACATAATTCAACTGCTGGGGTATTATATTGGTCGTATTAATCAGACTGCCAGCATGTTTCTGACTTCGTGCGTGAAGAGTGATTGGAAATATCTGGAAAATTCTGCTGAACGAACCGCGACGAAACAAATGTATTGTCAGTACTCTTTGTTTATATCATCATGTCGTATATTTGCTTACACATGCTATGCTCAGGTTTAGGTTTAATTCTTAATATTTTTAAACTCGATAAAAAATTAAAACATTTCCTTCGATTTAAATATCACAAATGTTATTTTTAACTGGTTATTAAAAAATAACATCCGAGCTAAGTTTGCATTCGGAGCAACGTCCATATGATTTCTATGCTTTTCCAATTTTTTTCTATAGAATATGGGTAAACTAGCACATAATATACATTTCCTTCATTGTAAGTGGGTGTTGTAGCAGATATAAAATAATCTATTTAAAAGATTTGTCTGGAAGAATTCCAAAAAAATAAGGAATTCATAATTCGAAGCAACCTTCGTATGATTTCTAGGCTATTGCAATTTTTTTATATAATAATAATCCTTCCTATCCTTCATACCGAATTTCTAGTGCCAGCACGATTATAATTCCAAAATGCATGCGCAAGCATAGGTGCACTCTCTATTCTCTCACCCTCACTCTCATAATCCGATGGGACGGTAAACCGACACGACCGGGAGAGAGGTCAGACCCAGGGCCAACGGCTTTTTACGTGCTTTCCGAGGCACGGGGGTAAGACACCACCAATTTCCTGACTCCGGGCAACTACTGAGAATTTCTTGACAGAAAAACTCGAAAATTGATTTTTTATTGGTACTAATCCCGGAACCCATGATCAGCAGTCGCACTACTGCAATCACTAGAGGCAGTTTATTTTTATATAGAATAAGGATGACAAATGAGCATTTGCCTGATGGTAAGTAGAATTCACTTGAGTAATGAAAAGCATTTGGAATCATTCTTTAAATTGTACTTTTCTCCGGCGTGTAGTGGTGACGTAAGAGAATCTACTCCCCACATCATCATCCCGTGGGTGCCGCAAGTGGCGACGGAGAGATATTAAACAAGAGATGGGAAACAGCATTTTCCTAATAACAACCAAAAATAATGAAAAAGTGCGGTTGCTAACCCCCGCTTGACCCCCGAACATTGTAACTATGAAAATGATAGCTATAATTTATACGTAGTAGAGCCATGCTGCAGTTATAGTAGTAGCATAGTTGTAGCACGAATGGGTTGGCTCGACCGGGGAAGGACCACGCTCTCACAGAATACCAGCGTGAAATAGTAGCATAATGCTGCTGTGTTTCGTATGGTGAGTGTAGAGAACCGGAGACCCTTTTTACTGGAAATGAGGCATTCCATCTTAGTCCTCACGGGTGACAACGCATCTGCATTTTGATTTTTAATCGAGGATAGATGTAGATTTCTATGGGCCGCAGCAAACACTTACCATCAGGAGGACTGTGTACTCGTTTATCACACTATCCTATAAAAATAAAAAATATAATGTAAATGAATTGGATATCTTCATTCATTGTATGTTTAGTGTACAACAATGATTATACACACACATATATATATATATATATATATATATATATATATATATATATAGATACAAAGGAGCTCAGTGATAAACATATGTTAATGAAAGTTAAACAAGTTTCATACAATTTATTTCTTAACAAGAAATTATTTACATTATTACAATATACAGTTTAAGCATAAATATTACAAGTTTACACAAATTACCCTATAAAGGTGGTAAAAGTTTACATTAAAAGATCTTTATATGCTCCAAAGAACCTATAAGACCTATCCCAAATGGCACTTATCAGAATAAGTACTAGACACAAATATTTCTCTTTGGACTTAGATTCCAATGACAATATACATATGGTTAATAAACTATATATTCACAAATATTATTTAAAGTAACTTACAATTTTACAACTTCAGAACTGTGGTAACAATATAGAAATATAAGTTTCGTTAAAGTCGCTTAAAGTTACAATTCAAAATCCATATTTAAATAGTTATGGATATAATTATTTAAATATCATTATAATGTGCTATATACAAACATATAAAATATTTATTACATTATATTATATACAAACATACAAAATGATTAACAATAAGGTTTCTCTTGTTATAATACTTACAATGTTACTTTCAAATCATATTTTACAAGTTTTCATTTGATTTTACTTCTTCGTACGAATTTCCGGTTCATGATATTTAATCAATTTTTGAATTTTCAGACATCCGAATGAGTTGAAATTTGACGTGCTTATGTAATTTTGACCGGTATATACGGTACCATGGAACTGACCTGATAATGGATCCAGTTTCCGTTTTAAGCAGATTTTATTTTTAATTAAATTTATTTCTGGTAACCTCGAAACGTGTTTACATTCTTAAGAAAGGCTGTATTTTGTTAAATTAGAAACTAGTTGAACTATTTACAATGAATACAATTAAAAGAGTTTATGTGCACAATTCAATTGTGCTAGTGAGTGAGTTCGCGTGTCATCAACAAGAATATTAAAGCGTATATTTAAGTCCATAATGCTGATTAAAAATCTTATCCGAATACATGTGAAACGGTTAAGTTAAAAATGTATCAATACGTTTTGAGGTATCATTTCCAAGCTTCTTTAGAGTTTGGTTAAAATTTCCAATTTAAATGCTCCCTCTCATAATTTCTCTTCCGTTCTCTCTTTCACCTCTACCCTTTTCTCAAATTTTCCTAAAATTACTTCTGACTTCTAAAATTTCTGTCATTAAATCTCTTTCACGTTATAAATTAAAGCCTCTTCTACATTGTTCTGCGTCATTAACCTACTATATAGGTCTAGCAAACATAAGTCTCTCACTTCCCTGTCTCCTCATAATCTCTGCCGCGGCAGGAGTAGCAACAAACACTGCCGTCTGACCATTTAATTCCATAAAATTTCCTCTCTTACGGTTCTGCCCGCTTGATCTTCTACCCAGTCTTGTGTCGAATTGATCTTCTGCTTCACTTTGATCATAATCCACTACTGGTTCCTTTATTACTTCTTTTCTTCGTAAATTCTTCTTAGCAGGCAAGAAATATGGTTGAGATACACTAGACACGTTGGGAGAAGATATCTGTCTGGTCATTCTGCCACCAGATCCGATCCTCTCGAATGAGGGGAAATGTTTTTGAAGGTTTTCAGAGAAAGACTGTCTCCTGTTATTGAATCGCCGCACGTCCAGTGGTTGGTGGCCGAATGAAGCACGCCGGAGGAAACGGGGCTCTGGATCGGGACGATATGATTTAAGATGTGATTCTTGATTGTGATTTGATTTCAGGGAGTCCTCGTAGCTACAACTGAAAAATAACAAGACTTTAATCTTCTTCCTTAAATTTCATTGAATGATTATTATTAAAGGGAGAAATGCGAAAGACCATCTTTACAATATGTTACGTATTAAATAAACTATTAAATAGACTGCCTCGTTTCCAGTAACCAAGGGTTTTTTTTATAGGATAGGGTGACAAACGAGCACACAGTCAACCTTATGGTAAGTGGTTACTGCGGCCCATAGATATCTACATCTATCCTCGATTACGGATCAAAATGCAGATGCGTTGTCACCCGTGAGGACTAAGATGGAATGCCTCGTTTCCAGTTAAAAGGGTCTCCGGTTCTCTACACTCACCATACGAAATACAGCAGCATTAAGCTACTATTTCACGCTGGTATTCTGTGAGAGCAGGGTCCTTCCCGGTCGGGACATGGACCCCTCCTATTTTAGGGAGGATTTGCCTTTAATGTTCATGTCTTGCAGGCACATTGACAATCGCAGTACTAGACTTCGCCGATCTGTTTATTTCACGCCTGACGTCAGTGAGGTGGCGCCATCTATCAGAAATAAATAGATCTTTATGACACATCCCATTGGCGCCTTTTACGATTCTCTTACGCCACCACTAATATGCCGGCATGTAATTTTAATATGAAATAAGCCGTGCCTTACAAAAATATATTTTTTATATTAGTTTGTAACATTACTTTGTGTGTACGTCAATTATTGATAAATAAATAAATACACAGCTTAAAAACAAAAAAATACACATTACCGATACAGCATAATAAAGAGCTACCCCATAGATTGCCCCATAGGATGGATATTTGCCACCGTTGCCACGCTTGGCAAATGGGTTGGCAATTACAGCTTTTTATATTTAGTCGTTATTAGGAAGATGCTGCTGCCCATCTTCTGATTTTATTCCCTCTGTCGCCTCTTGATGACACCCACGGGACGATATGGAGTAGTGGATATTGTCACACCGCCAATACGTGGTCAAAATACATAATACAAGTAATTATTAAGCTCAAAGTCTCACCCACTGCTCTCCTCCGAAGTGTGGGTAGTGGAATGCCCGCAGGGACACCTGACGGCTTCAGCGATTCCCGAGTCCTGCCCACTGGAATTCACTGATGTTATCGAAGTGTCTTGTCCTCTCCTAATTTGGGACGTGTACAGGTGTTTAAAAAGCAATGTTTGTTCGTTCATGGCATAAGAGTTAATGGTTAGTGTCAAGTCGAAGAAATTAGTACAATATTTTGACTTTTAAAACATTTTAGTAAGCTGTATTCAATAATTGTTGATTATTTTCATTGAAAACTCGAGTGTTGATCAATTTTAAACGAACACTGAAGCGGCGAAGTGGAAGTAGTCGGTCGAATCATATTACTATTCGTGGTTAAGTTGCTTGGTTAGTGTAAAAAGTGTGGTAAGCAAACAGTAAATACTTGGTTAATAAATTAACTAAATGAGTTGTTATTAAATTAGGAACATTTTCACCATTACGAACTAAACCAACGGACTTTAAATTGTAATGAGACATTTACGATAATTATCGATAAACTGTAACGCGCACATCAATAGTGTCGTTAAAAATCGTTCAATACGAGCCAATGTAATTTTTAGTCCGTTGGCTAAGTTGGTAAAAACGTTTTAGTTTACAATTTATCTCACCTTGATTGTAATGGTCGTTGGTTGAATTTGATGCACATTCTCTCATGCTTTTGATTAATAGTATCAGAGCTTTCGCCAAATTGACTTTTAACGCATTTTTGATGCGCTTTCCCGAACTCCTCCACTGTGTTACCGTGGGGACAGGTTTTCTTCAATGTGCTATGGTTTATAACGTCAATATAAGAATCAGCTTCACTAAAGGACTGATTTAGCTCTTGGCACTGATTGCCTCCAGATGGAAAGAGACCTCCGTACTTTGTTAGGTGATCATTGGAGAAGGCATTAAGACGTTGTTGGGAATATGGTGTGTGCCGTTTTCTGTGAGGGCAAAAGATAGAATAGCAGTCAATCAACAGAAGTAACAGTAGCTAACGAAAAACGGGGGTATTTAGATTTAAGGTAGAGATGTAAAGAAAAAATCTTTTGTACTATCGATACTTTATTATTAAATGAAAATACAGTTTTGACATTTAATTTAAATAAATAAGTAACATTTAAAATAATCAGTACGTGTTTTGAGCCGAAGTTAAGGTGATTTATATGAAATAATGAGTCGCATGCTTTCTTTTGTGATGACGGTGGTGTCTGAAAAGCAATAGTAAAAATGATGTGTTACTTACCTTGTACATTATTCTGTTCATATATCTAACTATAGTGTGTTTCTGCTTATATGTATATTACATTTTATTATACAAGTAACGGTCAAACGAGAGGGGAGGGGAATGCTGTCACCTATAGACATCTATCCTCAAAGAATGAAAATGAGGATGGGTTGTTACTACTAAGGACTCGGATTGCCTCGTTATATATTAAAAACATCTTAGGTTCTCTACACTCTCCCTACGAAACACAGCAGCATTATGCTGGTATTTTACGTCGGTACTCTGTCTTCGCTGGGGGGAGCCTGCCCATTCATACTGCAACCATAGTACTATATTATCTGAGGTACTAGTACTAGGCCACCATGTACATTAGTATATCCAAGATTCTAAATTCCAGTAAATTTTTAAACGTAAACAGATCTTTCATTTTTGGAGAACTCCCTCATTAGTCTAATTGTTGAAAGCGCGAATGCTGATTATGAGGTAATGCACTTGATCTCTCTGTCGTGTCGGATTGCAATCACATCGGATTATATTGCGAGTGAGGGAATACAGAGTGTAGCGGTGCGTACATTTGGGCACTATAACCCTGTGCTGCGCAGATGGCTATTCTCCGTTGAGGCTGGCCGCTGTGGCCGAAGTTCGGTCTGGAGGACATTGTTATATGTATATTATTACATTTATTAATTGCATGTGTTAAGTTCGAGAGAAAAAGAGAATTGTTTATGCAAAGTTTTAAGATTAGACAGTCACTGACTTATTTAGTTTATATGATTATAGAACACCAATAATTATAGTTCTCTTCAATAAGATTTTTTTCCAAGTGTCGATATGATTAGTGTACGACGTTGCTGACATATCCGTTCAGGATAAAAGCTCCTAAATAAATAAAGCGAAAAGGGGTAATATTTTCACATTTTTAATTTTAATACGGACATATGTAATGTGTATACATGTAATGTGTAGCAAGTAAAAAGAGCTCCTTGCTTGTCACAAGCACCTATCGGTACATGAAAATGGGTTGGTGGACTCTTGGTTGGCCATGTCTTACAAATTTCCTGAACTGGCGACCGAACATTTCATCTTTGTCCTCAAGGGTAGCAACGACAACCACAACGACGATGTTTATGGGCCACAGTATCCGCTAACAATCAGGACTGTGTACTATTTTGTCTCAATACTTCTACATAAAAAGCATTGATATGTTTGCTCTACAACAGTAACTGTCTGAAGACTATCCCCATATCCCGTGGGTGTCGTAAGAGGCGGCAAAAGGAAACCAGGAGACGGGCAGCAGCGCCTCCCTGATAACGACTTAAAATTATTTTTAAAAAAAACTGCGATTTACAACCCGTATGCCCAGCGTGCAACTATAACAAAACTCCCCTATTAGGCAATCTATAGGGGAGGACTTTTATAGGATGTAATGGATGAACCGTATTCAGTTAATAATCTTCGACATGGCTCCGAACTTTGAAAGAAATTAAAGAGGAAAAGAATTTGAACAATTCAAATTCTAAGTGCCTTTTACGACTAAAGGAACGTTGCAATCCCACACGTAGTTCAGTTTTATTTTATGATTCTGAAAATAACGTTTATTGCGTGCAATCGAATGTCCCTTTCATTATCTATGCATTTATAGTGCTCTATAAAATAATAGTTTCACTATTGATTTGCTTTGTCTAATGACAGACTCTATATGAAGTGCTTTTATTACATTTTTTATAGAATTAGGGTGACAAACGAGCACAATAATAAATGGATGGTGTGACCCATAAACATCTACATTTAACCTCGATTAAGAATCAAAATGCAGATGCGTTTTCATCCCTAAGGACTAATATAGAATGTTGCGATTCCAGTAAAAGTGGTCTCCGGCTGTCTACACTCACCATACGAAACAGCAGCATCAAGCTGCTATTTTACGCCGGTATTCTGTGAGAGTGTGGTCCTTCAGCGGTCGAGCTGACCCTTTCGTGCTACAACCATAATATAGCTGCAGCGTGGCTCTACCGCGTATAAACACATATATTATTATTATATATTATACTAATAAATTAAATAAAAGTAAAGTAACAGCCTACATACGTCCCAGGCACAGGCCTCCTCTTATTACTGAGGGTTTCTGGGGAATGAAATTACCGCTGCGCTACCCTAATGCATGTTGGCGAATTTCACATATACTCGAAACTTTTTTTTATTTCTCAGACATGCTGGTTTCCTCACGATATATTCCTTCACCGCCGCGTACATGGTAATTCAGCAATCAGCAAGCAATTAACAATTTCGTTGGTTCAGACGGGGATCAAACTAAGCAGATCGAATGCAGCAGGAAGAGAGTTGCGGGGTGAACGGACTCCAACGTTTGACGCGACAGGACTAGACGAGCAGCCATCGACGACGACACGGAAAGATCGTTCACACAGAAAACGCTTCACCCAGTTAGTCTAGCCAGGTTATAAACCGTACACTGTCAGCCTGCTCAACAGGCTAGCGTACCAAACCCTGCCAAATGGGCGAAAGCAATTTATGGGCGAAGCCCATATGTGACTGACATAACCCGTACTGAGAGTCACTGAGGACATCATTCTGGTCTGGGTACGCCATGAGGTGGGCGTCAATATGCGCAATATAATCTAACGGAGTACGGAGGTAATTGAAATTGGTCGATAGTTGGCAGGGTTGGCACGGCTGCCTTTTGTAGGCACTGGCTGCACACTGGTTAATTTTAAAGATTTGGGCACTGTTCCAGTGTTCCACATATCCCTTAACGTTGTAATATAGTCCCGTGGGTATCGAAAGAGGTGACAAAGGGAAATCAAGCAGGGGATAGGCAGCTTCTTTCGATAATAACTCAATATAATTCCATTCCATGTGTGTCAACCGTAGCAAATATGCCCGCTATATGGCAATCAGTGGGGGATATCTGTTATTAGCAGTTCAGTTATTTAGAGTAATGAATGGTTATTGAATAATATTATGCCTAAGCAAAACTAAGCAACTATATAATATGTACTTGTATTAATAACGGCGTTAATATTAATACAGAAAACGAGTCTGATTATTAAATTAAAGTTTTTCCGTAATTATCTAAAGCTTACGATTGTAGCGTTAGTGTAAGATGAAAGAAGTGACAATATTTCTCGAGAAAACGTCTCCGAGTACCGGGACAAACTTGTGTCTGAAGTCGAGTCCTTGCTGAACATAGTCTGGGATTGGAAGCGACTAAATCTAGTCCAGTTTAAACCTCAGAAGACACAAGTTTGCGCGTTAACCGCTAAAAAGAACCCCTTTGTCGTATCTCCTCAGTTTCAAGGCACTCCTCTTGTTGCCTCAGCCAGTATCTGAATACGCGGCGTCGAAATATCGAGTGACGTGCGGTTTCGTGGTCACTTGGAAGAAAAGGCCAAATGGCCTCTAAAAAGCTTGGCGTGCTCAGCAGAGCGGGACAGTATTCCATGCCGGCACACCGCCTACAACTTTACAAGGCGCAGGTTCGGCCGCACATGGAATACTGTTCCCATCTCTGGGCTGGGATTTGCATCTCTTTGCGTATTTTATCGTATCTACCACGGGAGTGCTCTGAGGAATTATTTGGATTAATCCCAGCCGCCAAATTTCGTGAACGCACTACGCGGCAAACGTCCCGATACCATCCACACCATCTGGATGCTTCGCGGGCCACCACTGTACGTTTCAAAAGGAGTTTTCTTCCGCGTACGACCTCTCTGTGGAATAGTTTACCACCGACGATTTTTCCGGACCAATACGACCTGGAGACCTTCAAGAAAAGTGCTTACTCCTTTCTAAGGGGCCGGCAACGCACCAGCAATTCCCCTGGTGTTGCGGTTGATCATGGGCGGCGGTAGTCACTTAACATCAGGTGAGCCGCATGCTTGTTTGGCCACTCTTCTATAAAAAAAAGATACCTCTTGTCGATTGTGTGTGTTTGTGTTTATGCGTGTGTATATATTATGTGTTTAATGCCTGGTTACTGTATTCGAAAAACCGTTTCGTTTTGCGTTACAATTCGTTGTATTATATATGAAAACCATAATTATTGTTGTTTGTGTAGCTAAAAACTTTTACTTAAATGTAACAAAAATGACTTAGATTCGTTTAAATTTTCACTTATAAATTAATGAATGAGCATGTAATAGTTTTTACACAAAATTCAAATATAATACGTGAGAATGTTTTGTTTGGTTTTATATTTAAATTTGTCATAAGTTTTAAAGGGCAATAACAGATTTAACAAAATATAATTGAACTAAGCGTATCATAGGACCAAGTAATATTTAATCTTGGAATTAGAACGCTGGTGACGCTTTTGTGACACTATTGCAGTCTCCTTTGTTTGAGGATTGGTATTCAGATGTGCATGGATTGCAGTTCCCACTTACTATCAGATTGACTATCGTTCGTCACTACTATTTTATATAGAAAAGGCTGTGTATGTGCTTTTCTCTACTTCTCTCTCTCTCTCTCTCTCTCTCTCTCTCTCTCTATATATATATATATATATATATATATATATATATATATATATATATATATATATATATATACGTATATTTGTGTGTCTGTGTGTGTGTGCGTCTTTCCTCGTCCTCTGTCTCTCCCTCACTCTCTCTATTCCTCTAACTTTTCCTTTGTCTCTATCACTATTTATCAATTGCTTTTGTGTGTGGGTTCGTGTATGCGTGTGTGTGTACGTGCATTTGTATGTGCGTGTGTGTGTTTGTGTGTGTGCATATCATATCGTACCTTCTGGTGGTTTTGCAGAGAATGCAAAGCGCGGCAGCGATCGCGGCGAGCAGTACCAGCGCGGCGAGTGCGACAAGGCCGAGTTGCGCTGAGCTGGGCAGCCGCATCCCGCTCGTCCCACCCGCACCTCGCGCTTCCCGTCCGCCCACGCCGAGCACTCTGAACCCGCCCACCGACATCGTGCCCGTCTCCCGCTTCATTATCGATCTAATGGATCAACGTAGTTTTTTTATAGAATAAGGATGACATGCGAGCACACAGCCCACCTGATGGTAAGTAAATGTTGCGGCCCATAGCAATCTACATCTATCCTCGAATAAGAATCAAAATGCAGATACGTTGTCACCTCTTAGAACTATTACGAAATGTCAAGTTTGAAGTAAAAAGGGTCTCCGGTTCTCTATACTCACCATACATAACAGCAGCATTGAGCTGCTATTTTACGCTGGCATTCTTAATGTTCCTTTAGTTTTATTATTTTGTCACGTACTAGAGTTGCAGCACGAATCGACTGGAAACACAAAGTGACACGAGTGCACCACCTTAGTACACAAGGTACCACCTTAGAATAGCACAATAATGCTGCTATGTTTCGTATGGTAAGTGTAGAGAACCGAAGACCCTTCCCTTCCATCTCAATTAAGAATATTACACATACGGAGGAGTATGAGCATAATATAATTGACACATTTAAATTTAAAGTAGAGGAGTGCTGAAAACGAAATGTGTTACGAAATACAATATACATTATGAATCTTCATAATGCCAATGTCAAATACAATACAGTCGCTTAGATAAACTATGTCGTTCG
The DNA here is from genome assembly GCA_036936625.1 of Parnassius smintheus behrii. Lineage (NCBI taxonomy): Eukaryota > Metazoa > Arthropoda > Insecta > Lepidoptera > Papilionidae > Parnassius > Parnassius smintheus. Next base: position 50,906,129 of record JAUPFT010000014.1, read on the forward strand.
ATGAACTTCATACCGCCAATGTTTCAGTGCAAATACAAACTTATGTATGTTATTACCCTAAGGTTAATGTCAAACACTTAATAGTCTGTGGTGAAACAGTCCTATAAAGAATTTTTATCTACAAATAATGTCATCAATAAATAATTACTAGCAAATTGATTAAAAAATCTATGAAGTTTGTATAACTTCAAATGTTCCTTTTTCAAAAGTGCCTGTAGCTGGAGAGTGGAATGTATATAATATAATGTCAGGACAAAAAGACGTTTATTTTGTATTTTTATTATATTAAACATAGATATTTCTGTTTTATATATTTAAATGCATTTGAAAGTGAAATACAGTTCTTTTAATATACAAATCCAAGAATCAATCATGTTAACATAAAACTTTCGAATTTAGCCTACTAGAAGACCACTGGTTCTATATATAAAAGTTGAACACCCACTCTATCTCTAAATGATTTTCAACAGAAACCTTTAATACTCACTTCTGCAATACTTCCATATCGATGATTGCATTCGACAACGGATCAATGCCATAGACGTACATGTCGGTACTGCAACAATAATAAAACATGTGTGATTTACAAGTTGTAATTATAATATAAAAATATAATATACATTTAGAACTTGTAGTTAGGGTTCTTTAGATTAATGAATGATAAAATGCATTAGGCGAAGCGTTGCATGAGATTGGTTATAAGTGAGATATTATCATACTTTTTTTAAATAGGCGAGGCGGAAAACGTTGACGGACAAAAATACAAAGTTACAAACAGATTTTTTGATATTTTCCAATATATAGACACCTATAACAAGACAAGATGAAGATACGTTGTTACCTCTAAATCAGTCGCGAGCGCGCATCCGTACGAGTTGGGCATGTCAACTTTTAATGAGCGTTAACGAGCGCATTTTAATAAATATGACGAACGTAGTGAAGTGCAATAAATGTAACATCGTCATTGACGAGATGTTGTCATATATACAAAATAAAATATCGATCGCAGACGAGGAAACTCTAGTGCGTATTTGTAAGTCGGCATTTACAAGTGAGGATATCAAGAACTCCAAGACACTTTTGTTTGAGTCTATCCCAACGGACAAAAGAAAAATATTACGAAAGAATAAAGGGAAAGAAGATCGTGACGTAGCAGATATTATAAACTTATTTAAAACTACGGAGCCCGACCTTATCCCAGTTTTTGTGGCAAGACAGTTAGATAAACTGCCACCAATCTTATGGGATCATTTGGACTGTTCTAAACTGTTGAAGGTCATGATAACGATGAAGACTGAAATCGAAGACATAAAGTCGACTTATCGATCAATAGTAACGTAAGTAGTCACGTGGTAATGACCACGTTTTTTGCAAAAGATGTTTCAAAAGCCATAAAAAGTATTTCAAGAGGTAAGTCACCGTTTTTGGCAAAAGATGTTTCAAAAGCCATAAAAAGTATTTCAAGAGGTAAGTCACCGTTTTTGGCAAAAGATGTTTCAAAAGCCATAAAAAGTATTTCAAGAGGTAAGTCACCGTTTTTGGCAAAAGATGTTTTAAAAGCCATAAAAAGTATTTCAAGAGGTAAGTCACCGTTTTTGGCAAAAGATGTTTCAAAAGCCATAAAAAGTATTTCAAGAGGTAAGTCACCGTTTTTGGCAAAAGATGTTTCAAAAGCCATAAAAAGTATTTCAAGAGGTAAGTCACCGTTTTTGGCAAAAGATGTTTTAAAAGCCATAAAAAGTATTTCAAGAGGTAAGTCACCGTTTTTGGCAAAAGATGTTTCAAAAGCCATAAAAAGTATTTCAAGAGGTAAGTCACCGTTTTTGGCAAAAGATGTTTCAAAAGCCATAAAAAGTATTTCAAGAGGTAAGTCACCGGGACATGACGGTCTTAGTATTGAGGACCTGCAGTACGCCGGGCCACATGTCGCGAGGATATTGGCTATATTTTATTCGCTGTGCGTGGGCCATTCTTACTTACCAGCCGATTTTATGAAGACAGTTGTGGTGCCTGTAGTGAAAAATAAAACTGGTGATCTTACCGACAAAAGTAACTACAGGCCAATCTCCCTTGCCACTGTCATAGCAAAGGTGTTTGACGGGTTGCTTAATGCACAGTTAAATAAATACGTAAAGCTGAATGATAACCAGTTCGGGTTTCGACCGCAGCTGTCGACTTAAAGCGCAATACTGTGTTTTAAGCATACCGTTAAATACTACACAAACCGCAAGACGCCTGTATATGCCTGCTTCCTCGACTTATCAAGGGCTTTTGATTTAGTCCGATACGACCGTTTATGGGATAAGCTGAGAAGCATAAACTTATCTGAGGAACTCATCAGCGTGTTCCAGTATTGGTATTCACACCAATCTAACAGCGCACGTTGGGCGGGAGCAGTGTCGGATCCGTATTCGCTCGAATGTGGAGTCAGGCAGGGCGGATTAACATCTCCGACACTTTTTAATTTGTATGTGAATGATTTGAACGTCGCTCTCAGCAGCCAGCGCGTCGGCTGTCATATCGACGGCGTATGTGTTAATAATCCGAGTTACGCTGACGACATGGTTTTGCTGAGCACGTCGATCTGTGGCTTAAGAAAACTGATACGCATTTGTGAAGAGTATGCGAGTGGACACGGTCTAAAGTACAATGTAAAGAAAAGTCAATGCATGGTCTTCAAGGCAGGTACCAAGTGTCCCCAGGGTTTACCTCCAGTCTTACTGAATAGGGTGCCGCTAGAAGTTGTCAACCAATTTAAGTACCTGGGACACATAATAACTAATGACCTCAAGGACAACGCGGACATTGAGCGGGAGCGGAGAGCGTTGTCCATCAGAGCAAACATGATAGCCCGCAGATTTACGCGTTGCTCACAGGAGGTAAAAATTACACTGTTTAGAGCTTATTGTACGTCACTCTATTCATCGAGCCTGTGGGCAGACTATAATAAACGAAGTTACAACGATCTCCGCGTCCTGTACAATAACGCTTTCAGGGTGGTTTTGGGGCTGCCACGCTTCTGCAGTGCCTCTGGCATGTTTGCGGAGGCACGCACTGCCTGTTTTCACGCGACCATGCGTAAGCAGTGCGCGTCACTGGTGCGCAGAGTGCGGGCCAGCTCCAATATTATTCTGAAAATGATAGGAGACAGATTGGACTGTCCTATCCTCCGGCATTGCTGTAACAAATATGTCCCAGTAATTGTGGGAGTGAGAAGATACTAAATAATAATTATGTGTTATTTATTACTGTGTTTATATGTTAGGTTATGTACCTATGTTAGTTATTGTTCTTTATGCTTTTAATTAGAGGTGCTTGTGTCAAGCAGGGGGCTCCTTTGACTTGTTTTATAGTTTAAATTACTCATCATGATTTATCAACTTAGAATAAATCAATTGATTTATTATATGCGGCTTGAAGGACCAGACACATTGTGTACTGGACCTGATATTCAGAACAAAAACTATGTCTCAGCTATGTGGCACAATAAATATGCCACGCAGTTATATTTTCAATTACGACAGTTATATTTTAGGCACATGGGAAATAAAGTTACACACTTATCTAAAACAAACATCAAATCACGTTGATAAAGTACGTAATTACAGTTCCCTTAGCCACATTAAACAAAATCAGTGTTAAAATGTTGAAAACAATGTCGTGGTTAACGAAACAAAGAACTAGTCAACTCGACCGCTCGTTATTGACTAAATGAGTAACGGAGAATTGACCGTAAATTGTATTAGACCGCAGAGACCGTCTAGTAGTATACATAGATGTCTTCGGAGATTTTGGATTAAACTAGCAGATTTTGGGAGTTATCAAGGTAAAAATGGCCATAGATTGAAGATATAAATCCACTAACGCGTGTCCATCCATGGAAGACTTCGCATTAGCCTCAAGTCTGCGCACGCGGATGTCATAACCGGTCATGTTGGAGAGGTGGCGCGTGATGTTCGCCATCTGTTTCTCCACCTCCGCAGGCTTCGCTCCGATGACAAGGACGAGCTGTTTACTCTCGTCTAGGACGTATACCTGTTTATTTAAAGTTAAGGGATTGTTATAATACGTATTATTGAACAAGGAAGAATAATTGTAAGTGTTATTTTAAATTTAAATGGTGTTGCAGGCGGAACAAGTAGTTATATTTTAAGAGTAATAGCATTGAAGAAGTAAGTAAGGAAGCAAGTATTGGTATGGCCAACAAGTTTAATTTTTCCGGGTCTTAATGTTTGTTCTTGTGTAAATTATGTTTGAAAATTGCCTCCACGATACAGGAGAAAATTACAAATTGCACCGTGTAAAACTTTCATTCATTATAATTAGATCTAAAAATAAACGAGGGACTAAAAAGAGAGAGAGACTTTCTGAAAGATACGCTCATTTGAATACCAGCAGTCAAAATGATAACATTAAGTGGAAAAAAACGAAGTGAGAGCCATCATCAAGGAGCTGTTTGAAAAATGTGTAACAAATATTTATTCACTGTCTTGGCGGAAAAATGGGGTATTTTACTTCACCGTAAAAAAATTCGCTGATAGTTAACATTGTGAAGATTGTCAACCGACGCGACGTCCCTAACCGAAGGGTGACCGGTTGCGGTAGTATTTTTCGAATTAATGTTTTTGATACTATAAAAATATAGTATATGTTAATAAAATGTATATATTTTATTAACATTTTTACGTGATTGTTGCTCTTTATTAAATATAGTAATTATTTAAAATATAGCTAACCGTGTTAGGAATATGTACTACCCCATATTGTCCCGTGGTTGTCGTAAGAGGCCACAGAGTTTTTTTATTTGTTAAAAAGTGTGAAACAGAGTGAACCTTAAATACAGGTGATGGGCAGCGGCACCCTCCTGATAACTATTCAACATTATAAAAAGCTGCGGTTGCCAACATACCCGCCAAGCGCGGCAACTGTAGCAAAATTCCCCTTACGAGGCACTCCATGGAAGAGTCCTATGTTTAGCAGTGGACTTTTTTGGTTGTAATTAATTAAATATAGTGATATAGTGCTTCTGCCTTCTATCCTCCTATAACGCGAGCGTGCGCGCGTGTGTGCGTGTGTGTGTGTGTGTGTGTGTGTGTGTGTGTGTGTGTGTGTGCGTGTGTGTGTGTGTGTGTGTGTGTGTGTGTGTGTGTGTGTGTGTGTGTGTGTGTGTGTGTGTGTGTGTGTGTGTGTGTACTCACGAAGACGTTGGCGATGGCGGAGCGGCCGTCGTCTGCACCGCGGCGGTCGGTAGCCTTCACGTCGAAGCCGAGCACGCGGCCTGCGTCGCGCGCGAAACCGCCCGCCGCGAGCACGCGCCCGCTCTCCGCCTCCACCGAGAACCGACCCCCCGCCGAGTTCATCAAGTGGTAGCGCACCTCCGCGTTCAGACCGGCATCCGCGTCCACTGCCTGACACAAGAGAACAGAGGTCACAATTTTGTATATTCTTTTTATCTACACCATAATGATTCAGCCTAATTACCAGCCATAAAAAAACGAACTACCTAATTCAGCCCGGGGTCCTTATCTAGTCCAGTTTAACCTTTCGAAGACATAAGTTTGCGTGTTAGCCGCTTAAAAGAACCTCTTTGTCGTATCTCCTCAGTTTCAAGGCACTCCCCTTGTTGCTTCAGCCAGTATCGGAATCCTCGGTGTCGACTTATCGAGTGACGTGCAGTTTCGTGATCACTTTTAAGAGAAGGCCAAATTGGCCTCTAAAAAGCTTGGCGTGCTCAGCATAGCGGGACAGTATTTCATGCCGGCACACCACCTGCAGCTTTACAAGGCGCAGGTTCGGCCGCACATGGAATACTGTTCCCATCTCTGGGCTGGGGCGCCCCAGTGCCAGCTCCTTTCATTTGAACGCATCCAGCGCAGAGCGACCGAGTGCTTTCTGATCGACTCGATTCACTGCCGCTGCAAAGAGATGTTGCGTGGAATCTCTTTACATTTTCTTTCGCATATACCACGGGGAGCGTTCTGACGAATTGTTCGGATTAATCCCAGCCGCCAAATTTCATGAACGCACTACGCGGCAAACCTACCGATACCATCCACACCATCTATATGCTTGGTGGTTCACCACTGTACGTTTCAAAAGGAGTTTTCTTCCGCGTACGACCTCTCTGTTTAATAGTTTACCACGGGCGATTATTCCGGATCGATACAACCTGGGGACTTTCAAGAAAAGAGCTTACTCTTTTCTAAAAGGCCGGCAGCGCACCTGAAATTTCCCTGTTGTAGTTGTTCATGGACAGGGGTTGTCACTTAACATCAGGTGAACCGTACGCTCGTTTGCCCCCTCTCCTATAAAAAAAAGCTTATTCTCCATAGAACGAAGGAGGCCTATTTCCAGCAGTATTCAAAGGCTGATAAGGACAATGGTAACATTTTTTTACAGACTAAGATGACAAACTAGCACACAATCCACTTCATGTAAATGGATGCTACGGTCCATAGACATCTACCCATGATTTAGTATGAAAATGCAGATGCGTTGTCACCTGAGTACTGATACAAAATTCCTCGTTTCCAGTAAAAAGGGTATCCAGTTCTCGATACGAAACCCAACAGCATTGAACTCTTATTTTAAGCTGGTATGCTGTGAGAGCGTGGTCCTTGAGTCAACCCATTCGTGTTTCAAGCATAATATTGCTGCAGCGTGACTCTACTTTGTAATAAAAAGATTGATAACGAGGCTAGGCTGATAAAGAGGATAAGAACATACTCGAGAATTATATATAATCCAAGAAAAACTTACCTGTAGCCGTATAACTTCATATCCATAAGAAGCAGTAGTCGGAATCGCTGTGACCATCGGACGCCCACCGTTTATAAATTTCGGTGCGTTGTCATTTACATCTTTTATCCTTACAATAATTTTAACGTCATACTTCGTCATACCCTCCAGCACGTCATCGGAAACTGGATAAATCATATGAGGCATCTCTCTACTAATCTTTTGTCTTTCGGCTCTAACTATTATCTCATACATGTCTCTTACTTCTCTATCTGGACTCCGAACTAGATACAAAGTTCCATTACGCGGATCAATCACAAATGTCTTCTTGATATCTGTGTCGTTTTCGTTCAGAATAAAATATTTCATTTTGTAACTTTCATAGTATTCCGTCAAGTTCAAAGTGACGAGTTCTACGGGAGTGGGGACGTTTTCTTCAATTTCCAATTCATAGTACCGTGATATGAAAACAGGTTTGTCTGACATTTCCATCTCATCGGGAACATCTTGAACTGTTAACATAACTATAGCGGTTGAACTTAAACTTGGAGAGCCTAAGTCTGAAGCAACTACGGTTACATTGTGTACAGACTGACTTTCATAGTCCAATCTTCCGGTGGTTGTGATCACACCTTCTTTAGAATCGATTGTGAAAATATTCATTTGGTTTCTCCTTTGCGGTAGGCTGTAAAGAATTAGTCCATTGCCATTCCCAATAAAATCGGAGTCATTTGCGTATACCTGTGTAACCACACTTCCAACGGGAGCATTTTCTTTCAATGTTGCCTTATACACAGGGATCATCATCACCGATTCAAAGTTGTGGTTCGATAAATTATATGCTTCTGGATGTTTCCATTCTAGCAGTTCATCAAAACCGTAGAACTTAGGCGAGTTATCATTAATGTCTAGTACTTGTATTTCTACACTAACCGATGAAGTCAATTTCTTCTCGAAACCATTATCCCTAGCGACTACTGTAAGGGTATATTTATCCTCTTTTTCTCTATCAAGTTCTCCATTTATACTTAGAACTCCACTAAGGGGTGAAATTTCGAATGGCAAGTCTTTACTGTCGGGCTGTAAGAAGTACGTTAAATTAGCATTTTGACCGAAATCAGCATCCGTTGCATCAACTTTGCCCAATACTCGTCTACTATATTGAGCTTCTTCAACATTAAAGTTGTACCAAGATTTCTTAAACATAGGGAAATGGTCATTGACATCTTTGATAAATACTCGGATTGTTATATGATCACTCAATTCCCCTCCATCTATAGCAGAAATATTTAATCTAAATTCCGATTCCGGAGGTAAAGTCCTGGCTACGACAACATGCCCATACCTCTCATTTATCACAAAAAATCTTCTAACTTGTAACGCGTTCCCAGACAAGGCCCTTGGAGGCATAAATGTTTCTGAAACAAATTCGTAATGTATTTGACCATTTGCACCACTGTCCATGTCTATCGCATTTAATTTCAGTATTGTCGATCCAATTGCAATATTTTCTGGAACTGTAAACAAGGGGCCCTTGGCATTTGTGGTTAAAAACTTATTCTTTGGTTTAACTTCTATTTTTGTTACTCCGCTATTAACATCATTTTTCCATTCTCTATATATTTTTAAATCACTTTTGTCATCTTTCTCTAACAAATCCACATTTTCTCCCAATGGTATAACAATTTGATTATATTTTGGCTCATTATCATTTTCATCAAGAACTGTTATTGTAAGTTTTGCCTCTGATTTCAGACTTCCTTTGTCTCTAGCCACTACTTTTAATATGTACAAACCTTTTTCTTCTCGGTCCAATTTACTTCCAATATAAGTAACTACGCCACTCTCTTCATTTACATGAAATGAATCGTGACCATCTCCAAACAGAGTATAAGAAAAAACTGCGTTATGACCAATATCGGCGTCAAGTGCTCTAATTTTATTAGTCATTTTTACTTCCATGCCTTTCTTTGCATTTTCCATTATAAAACCTTCATAAACGGGCATATCGAATATCGGTGGGTTATCATTATCATCATCTACGTAAATATTGACTTGATAAATTCCTGCCCCAGATATGACTCCCCTGTTAAATTCAGCAATTACTGTCATTCTATAAGCGTCTCTCTTCTCTCGATCAAGAGGTTTTTGTGTATAAATAGTCCCATCTTGGCCTAGAAAATGTTAAACAGAGGTTAAAATAAACATTACTAGAAATATAAAATGAAAACATTTAAAAATCTTACCGATTGCAATATCATCTGTGACATCTTGTTGGTTCGCAATTATAAATCTTATATTTCCAGTGTTGTTAATTGAAGACGCAGTCTTATTGACGTTGAATATTTGTCCAATTATAGCTCCTGCCACATTTTCTTTAACATGAAATACGATTGGCTTTTGGGTACCCCTGAAATTTGTAAAATTTTATAATGAAATATAATAACCAAACTATGTTAAACTTGTTCATGTAAGGTAACTCGTAGTAGGGCTATTCTGCAGCTGTATTATTGTTGTAGCACGTATTGGTCGGCTCGAACGGAGAAGGAGCACGCTTTCACAAAATACCTGCGTGAAATAGCAACTAATGGGTACTGTGTTTCGTAGATGAGTATAAAGAACTAGAGACACTTTTTACTGGAATCGAGGCTTTTAATGTTAGTGCTCAGAGATAACGCATTTAGATTTGATTCTTAATTTCAGAAAGGTGCAGATCTCAATGGGCTTATAGCATTTAAATACTATTATGTGGACTGCCCCTCATTTTAAGAAAAGGTTAAATTTTCGTGTAGGATTGAGACATCAATCGTAATACTATTAGAGAACGAATGAATCAATCATTATATTTCTTATGTACACCAACACACATTTAATCAAAAACAAGATAAAATGTACAAGGAAAGTAAACTTTGTGTAACTTTAACCGTATAATAATAAGAATAAGAATAGCGGTGTTTCTGTGTTCTAATATATTCATATTAGAATATTCAGTACACATCCCGTAGCTGTTGTAAGCGACGAAAGAGGAAAACAAATCAGGAGATGGCCAGTTGCGTCTTCGTAATAACGACTAAAAATAATAAACCGCGGTTGCCGACCCGCTTGCCACGCGTGGCAACTATGGCAAATATCCCCCCTATGAACCGATTTATGGGGGAGGCCTATGTTCAGCAATGAACTTTAATACGATGTAACGGTAAACTTTAACTAAAAATCAAAGTTAGTTACTTCAATAAAATGCCTCTCTCGTCGTTGGCGTCCACGACGTGTACCGTCGCGTTGGTGGATATAGTCAAGTTGATCCTGTCTTGTATGGCGACCGCTTCGAACTCATACATGGGACGGTCGAACTCTGATAGCTCGTGTATCACTGTTATGACTCCGGAGCGCTCCTCCACTGCGAACGGTACTGGAAAAAAAAACTATTACTTAGTATTATTGTTAGGGTTCGATCTCCGCAGGCGCCAATGATATTGTTAATTGACGGCTTCGTGGCGCAGTGGCATAGCAGAGTTACATTGCTGAGGCAGCGGGTTTTAATCCCGTACGGAAAGGGTATTTGTATGACCTTCAAATAACTATTCCGGGTTTGGATGCTTGTCCTTGTGCAATGTACGCTATAACTAATAACTAGTATAAATTCACCTCATGATACAGAAGAAAAACCCTGCGTAACCTTACTCCCAAGGTTTAAAAAAATAATTAATTATTATTTTATGACGTGCTCTCTCTCTTTCTCTCTCTCTCTCTCTCTCTCTCCATAATATATATATATATATATATATATATATATATATATATATATATATATATATATATATATATATATATATATATATATATATATATATATATATATAGAGCCGTGGTAGCTCAGATGGTTAACGTTCGCTGTAAATATAACAGAACGCGAGTAACCCGGGTTGGATCCCCGCCGGCACCAATGAAATCGTAAATTGAAATTTTAAGTGCTGATTTACCACGTGTTCGGCGGTGAATGAAAACATCGTGAGGAAACCAGGAATAAGAAAAAAATTATTTCGAAAACATGTGAATTTCGCCAACACTTCACACGACACTTCCTTGCCCTAAAACCCTCTCAGAAATGAGGGGAGGTCTGTACTCAGCAGTGGGACGTATATAGGCTGTAACTTTATATAAATTGCATATAAATATTTATTTACTGCGTTACCTCCTTCTTCATATCCATGCAGAAGGTCATACGAAACTTCAGATTTCTCCATAGCTTCATTGACTCTAATTTGTCCAACGCTAGTTCCAATACCAACATTTGAACCAACCCAAAACTCATACGGCGCCCCGATAAAATCTGGTTTATCTGAAAGCAATGTATATTTTATATTAACATTATAATGGTTGAAATATATGTAATTGTGTAGATTTATTCTCTTTATACTAAAGTTAAAATTTGTATCTATCCCCACGCTTTTAGACAACCATTTAAAAGTGCATATTTTTTTTTTCTAGAATAAGGGTGACAAACGAGTACACAGTTCAGCTAATGGTAAGCGGTTGCTGAAGCTCATAGACAACATTTAAATTAAAAATGCAAATTTGTTGTCACTCCTGAGGACTAAGATGGATATGGAATGCCTCGTTTCCAGTACAAGTAAAAGTCTCCGGTTCTCTACACTCACTATGCAAAACATATTGGAATTAAGGTGCTGTTTCATGCTGGTATTCTGTGAGAGCGTGGTAGGCCCACGGTCGAGCTACCCCTTTCGTGCTACAACCATAATATAGTTCCAGCATGGCTCTACAATGTTAAAAATAAGCTTTTTGCAATAGCATACTTAAGTGACAAACGAGCACACAGTCTACCTAATGATAAGTGGATTCTGCGGCCCATAGACATCTACACCTATCCTTGATTAAGAATTAAAATGTAAATGCGTTGCCACTCCTGAGGACTAAGATGGAATGCCTTGTTTCCAGTAAAAAGGGTCTCCGGTTCTCTACACTCACCATACGAAACACAGCAGCATTAAGCTACTATTTTACGTTGATATTCTGTGAGAGCGTGGTCCTTTCCTGGTTCAGCCGACCCATTTGTGCTAGAATCATAATATAGCTGCAGCATCGCTCTACCACGTAACCTTTTCTAAAATGTATAAGTTTTAAATTAGTTATAAATACATATTTACCAATATTTGACCTGGTAACATCTATGGTTACCACAGCCAATGAATATCTTCTCTCGCTCGGATTGGCCGGTTGATCAGACGCCTCGATAAACAAAGCATGCCTTCCTTCCAATATCGGTGATTCTGCAGAAGTAATCACACCGGTTTTCGCATCCACTTGAAACGGTGCAGTAATCGTCAAATTACTAGTCCTCTGTAAATCATAAAATACTACACCGTTGTTCCCTAAATCTGGATCCACAGCTTTAACACTACCAATGTATGTACCGATTTTCGCATTCGACTTCACGGTAAATTCGTAAAGATTGCTCGGAACAAAGACCGGGTTGTTATCGTTTGCATCGAGTAGTGTCACGTCAACAGTCACGAATGACATTAGCTGATGTTCGTCTTCGAAGTACTCAAAGTTCTCGCTCTTGGTTCCGATTTTATCCGGGAATACGTATGTGGTCTTTTCGTTGGGAGGCTGCGTTAGTGTGGTGGGATTGCGTCGCCATTTTGAGAGCCTCTGCTTGTCTAAAAACGTGCCGACTACGCTCGGGTTTTTTTCCTTGGCGTACACTTTCATCCTTAGCGAGGAGTGCTGCTCTCGGTCTAAAACTGTCTGTAAATAAATTAATAATGATTACTTACTAAACAATATAGTAGTGAAGATGCCGCGTTAAAAAATGTGAGTAGTTGGACTCTATGCTCTATGATCTATGACTATGCTGCTGCTATAATCTGTCTGCAAACATGTAATATGCAGGAATTTCGCGCTTTAATTCCTCCCTCTTCTTTCCACCATTGGACGATGAGGCGGTCGGCGGGTCTTTACTCCTCAGTTGTCGATATTCCAGAATAAATAGGCTTTTGTTAAGCTAAGACAGTGTGCTTTGCCATCTGGGGCTTCATCACCAGTTACCATCAGATGGGATTGTGGTCACGCACTGGTTTATAATAAGTAACAGAAAATAAACGCCACTACGAGAACTATACAACATAACTTCAGAAACTAATTATAGTCTGGGGGTACTAAGAAGGAAGGAACCAAGAGAAATAATTATTATCAGTCATGAAGAAGTCTCAACAAAAAATAGGACATTCAAAGCTGAAAATATAAGGATAAAATAAATACATACAATATTAATAAAAAAATGTGTGTTATCTATGCTTGGATTCGATAGGTGGCGCTGTGGTGAAGTAACTAACAAATCCTGTATTTATAAACCAAAAAAAAACTCATATTCATTAGGACTCAAAACACTAAATGTGGATTTGATAAAAATGGAGCTTCGTAATTTTACACTGCAATAAAATTACGGAGTGAATTAATTATTATTTTATACGACTTTTTAATATACCACGAATTATATTTATAACAAATACGTCATCATCATCATCATCATCATCATCATTACAGCCTTTCACAAGTCCACTGCTGAACATAGGCCTCCCCCAAGTAATGCCACAAAGCACGGTCCTGAGCCACCTGCATCCATCGACTTCCTGCATGTCTTACCAGGTCGTCACTCCATCTAGTGGGGGGTCGCCCTACACTACGCCTACCGGTACGAGGCTGTCACTCGAGAACCTTTCTTCCCCATCGGTTATCGGTTCTTCGAGCTATATGGCCGGCCCATTGCCACTTCAGCTTACTAATCCGTTGGGTTATGTCGGTCACTCTGGTTTTACTGCGGATATCCTCATTTCTGAGTCTATCACGCAGAGAGACTCCGAGCATAGCCCTCTCCATAGCTCGCTGAGCGACCTTAAGCGTCCTCATACGGCCAGCAGTGAAGGACCACGTCTCAGATCCATAAGTCATCACTGGCAACACGCACTGGTTGTACAATCTAGTTTTTAGAGATTGAGGTATACCTGACGAAAAGATATGTCGTAATTTCCCGAACGCTGCCCAGCCGAGTTGAATCCGTCGATTGACCTCTCGGTCGAAGTTGGACTTACCTAGTCGGACTATTTGTCCCAGGTAAACGTACTCGTCAACAACTTCGAGCATAGTGCTCCCAACAACTACCGGCATAGGTGTGACATGGACATTGAACATGATCTTTGTTTTGTCCATGTTCATCTTAAGACCTATCCGTTGGGAGGCACTATTGAGGTCATTGAGCATAGTGCTTAAGTCCTCCAGCGATTCTGCCATAAGGACTATATCGTCGGCAAATCGAAGGTGAGTGATGTACTCGCCATTGATGTCAATACCGTATCCTTTCCAGTCCAGTAGCTTGAAAACGTCTTCCAATGCAGCGGTGAAGAGTTTCGGGGATATAACGTCACCCTGTCTTACACCTCTCTGCAGTTGGATAGGTTTCGAGCTCTGGTTCTGTACTCGGATAGCCATCGTAGCCCTACTGTACAAACACTTCAGCACTTCGATATACCGACAGTCAACTTGGCACCGCTGAAGGGACTGTAGCACCGCCCAAATTTCGACGGAATCAAAGGCTTTCTCATAGTCCACATACGCCAGGCAAAGTGGCAGATTGTACTCTTCAGTCTTCTGTACAATCTGCCGCAGGGTATGTATGTGGTCTATGGTACTGAAGCCTTTTCGGAAACCGGCTTGTTCGGGAGGCTGGAAGTCGTCAAGTCTGCGTGCGAGACGGTTCGTAATGACTCTCGAAAACAGCACGTAGACGCGGCTCAGAAGGGAAATCGGTCTGTAGTTCTTTAAGAGAGCGTTGTCGCCTTTCTTAAAGAACAAGACCACCGCACTTCTGCTCCACGCCTCTGGAGTAGTGCCACCATGGAGGACGGAATTGAAGAGCTTCTGAAGGACTACAAGTACCGGTGTTCCACCCGCTTTCAGAAGCTCCGCTGTAATTCCATCCTCGCCTGGGGCCCTGCCGTTTTTAAGGTGCTGGAGAGCCATTCTAATCTCGCTTAGACTGACGTCCGGGATATCATCGGAATAGTGTCGGATAAGACTAGCTCTTGGATCGTTACTCACACTTGCGTGTGGCTCCAACGATGATGTGTACAGCTGCCCATAGAACCTCTCAATCTCACTCAAAATCTCAGGTGTCCCGGAAACGATGTTGCCACACTCAGTCTTCAGCTTTGACAGTTGGCTCTTTCTGGCAGACAGATCTCTGGCAAAGACTTTGGAGCCCTGGTTCCGCTCGATCGCTTCTTTAATACGAGAAGTATTAAAGTTGCGTAAGTCTCGCCGCATGCATTTGGAGATCTGTCTGTTCAGTTGCCTGTATGCTGTCAAATCTGTTGACGATTGCAGCCTCATCTCCCGTCTAACAGCCATGAGATTAAGAGTGTGATCGGAGAGTTTTTGTGATCTTCTGCGGCGGGTCTTGCAGAACTTAGCTCCGACCGCATGGACAGTTTCCACGAGCTTGTCGTTCATATCGTCCACTGCATTGCAATCTTCTAGGCACTGGAAGCGGTTACGTAACTCGAGCTGAAAGGTTTCGGGATTCTGGATTAGAGCACGAGGGGGACGGAGCGTTGACTTCATTAGACGAGACCTCTCCAACTTAACGTTTAGGTTCAGTGTGCCTCTAACCATTCGGTGATCGCTGCCAGTTTTCACCCTTGCGATCACTGAGACATCACTGAACAGTTGGCGTCTGGTCGTCATAATGAAGTCAATCTCATTTTTTGTCGAACCGTCGGGGCTCGACCAGGTCCACTTCCTGTGGGGCCGCTTCTGGAAGAAAGAGTTCATCATAAAGAGTCCCTCTTTCTCCATAAAGTCGGCCAGCTGCTGGCCCCTTCGGTTCCGTTGCCCTACTCCAAATTTCCCTACCTTCAGCTCACCGCTTTCTCTTGTGCCTAGTTTTGCGTTGAAGTCTCCCATCAACACCGTGTAGTGGGTTTTGGAGGAATGTATGGCTCTGGAAATATCCTCATACATTTCCTCCACCTCCTCATCGGGGTGTGCCGAGGTTGGTGCGTAAACCTGAATGACCTTCAGCGAATACCGTTTGGTGATTCTGAGTATCAGGTACGCGACCCTCGTCGACACACTCCCAATCTTTACAACGTTGTTGACGAGAGACTTGTGGACGATAAATCCGACACCTCCTTGGGACAGATGGTCGCCCTCCCGGTGATAGAACAAGTTGCCGGACTCGAGGATTGCCGTGTCCTCACCCTCTCTTCGGACCTCGGATAATCCAATAATATGCCAGCGCAACTTGTCTACCTCTTCTTCCAGCTCCAGTATCTTCTCGTCAGTCCTCAGGGTGCGTGCGTTATATGTTGCCAGGTCGAGTCGTCGTAGGTGGCAACCGAACCTCCACCGGAGATTCTTAGCACCCCCTGCCCCGCCGTTACCATGGTCGCCACCGTAGCCAGGAATAGCGGGGCCGCCGGGGACTGGGGGCCGTCTTTTTGTGTATTTGTTCATTGGGGGGTATTTGCCGTAGTTGCCACGCTTGGCGAGCGGGTTGGCAACCGCAGTTTTTTATTACGTCACAGTTGTTGTCAGGAAGATGCTGCTGCCCATCTCCTGCCTGTCTCCCTCTGTCGCCTCTTACGACAGCCACGGGAAGATATGGGGTAGTGGATATTCTTAACCGCCACTACACGGCAAACAAATACGTGGTAAACGATAATAAATGATAACGAATTATTTCATTAAATCTCTGAGAAATCACGAACGTTGAGAGACAAACAGAATGTAATTCCGAATTTTGGCATGAAACAGTCCTAAAGATTTTAGTAAAACGAAATCAACGTGAACAAAGCTACAGGAAAAAGCCATTTTATAATATAAATTAATCACCAAGTGCCCAAATATGTTTGTACATAAACTTTGTTCGTATGTTATTGTTTAAAGGTCAAGGATTTACAAATTCGCAACTAGGACAAAGTTATATTCACAATGGACCTTGTACTTAACCACTGAGGACTAAGGACAAGTTAGTGTACTTAACCACTGAGGCCTAAGGACAAGTTAGTTAAACACAAAAGTGAGTTAGAAAGCTACCACATAAGATTAATGTAGTATAATAACATATTAATCCTTCAGACCGAGCTTGGCTCAACGGCAGCGATCTGCGCAGGACATAATTACAGAGCGAGTGTAAAAGAGCAAACACATGTGCAGGTGATAATCCGATTAGACGGCTATTCGATGCGACCGGAGAGAGATCAGGCGCAGTAGAAACGTGCTTTGCGTGTGAAGTTGGCAGTGTTTCTCCAACTTCCTGACTCCGGGCCGCTACTAAGAATTTCTTGACGCAAACACCCAATAACTGGTTTTGGTCTCATCCGGGATTCGAACTCAGTATCACGAGACAGTCTGTATAAATATAAAAATCATTAACCAAAACTACATTGACATCTTACCTGATTCCTAACAGTGAGCCAGCCGCTTCGTGGGTCAATGGAAAAAGCTCCCTCAGGATCACTGAGTTGGTACGTGAACTCTCCGTTATCCCCTTGATCTTTATCCGTTGCCACCACTTGGAGAACACTAAAACCTATAAAAAATAAACATTAAATTTTCTTTGCCTGGTTTTAACTTCAATTTTGTGATTAATATGATCAAATGTTGTTCTTTTTCTTTTTCACCAACCGACAGTGAAAGTCTACTGCTGAATGTCCTCCCTCGTTGTAGGGAGAATCTGTGTTAATCGTCACACACTCGATAGGCGGTTTGACGAATGTATGACGATATAGTCTGATTCCACAGTATATGGGAAAACTCAAGAATTTCCTGACATTCACAGTAGTCACTGAACCTCACATATTTTGTTTAAAAAATAAGGGTGACAAACGAGCACTCATTCCGCCTGGTGGTAAGTGGATGCTGTGGCAAATAGACATCTACATTTATCTTTGATTAAGAATCAAAACTCAATTCGTTGTCACCTCTTAAGACTAAGATGGAATGCCACGTTTCCAGTAAAAAAGGTCTCCGGACCTCTATACTCACCATACGAAACAAAGCAATATTAAGCTGCTATTTTACGCTGGTATTATGTGAGAGCGTGGTCCTGTCCCGGTCGAGCTGACCCATTCGTGCTACAACCGTAATATAGCTGCAGCGTGGCTTTGCCACATATAATAAACATACAAAGATATCTATGTATACTACTAGGTATTTCAGAACTAAACCCGTTGTGGCTGTGGCAGCTAGCACGGGAAGTATGTCACGCATTTTTTTTAATTTACTACAGTTACAAGGACCGTATTTACAAAAAAGATTGGGAGGCTCACCGTTGGGCAAATTTTCCACGATGCTTATATTGTAGAAATCCACTTCGAACTCCGGCAAATTGTCGTTTAGGTCCAAGATCTCTACTTCAATACGTGCTTGAGCAGTCTTGAGTGGATTATCGACTTGAGCTGCTTCGATTTGAAGAACGAAGGTGTTCCCTGAAAAGAGTCTTTCAGTTAATTATCTCGTAAGTTAGTATTGGCGCAAATCCTTAATATAGAATCAGACTTTACATTGTGGAAATCCATTATTGAGTTGATGTGTCCCACCTAGTTAAAGAGCACGTCTCGCCTTCTCTCAATTGCGTGCAACTCAACTCTTGTGTCTTTTGCATCCAAATTAATTCCCGTCGAGAAACTGCACTACTTCAGGGTCCTCTTAACCTACTTCTTATAACGTGAACTTACCCGGTAACGTCTTCGTGTCAAGGTCGATGCTCCTATCGTGACTTCAGCTTCATTTTCTGGTCCTTAACGTACAGCCTGATAAAGTGTCAGCATCCATATCGATCTCTATCTCTCTGTTTTGGTGTCAGCGAGTTTTAAGCTTACTTTTTGATTATTAGCTTATCTGGTCAAGTTTCAGCGCCTTCCCTGTCGTGACACAATTGGGTTCTTACTTCTCTGATCGTGAACTTACCAAGTAATATCTCTGCATCTTAATCGATCTTCCTGTCCAAAAACAGCGTAATTTCAGGAGCCTCTTACCTCATTTAAAGGATGTAAACCTATCTGGTAAGGTAAGGTTCATTCCGATCTCCCTGTCGTAGCTTCAACCAGTTCTAATTTCACTTTCTGATCATAAAGCTACCTCGTAAAGTTTCAGTGTCCTTCTTGTTACGTCTTCAACTTAACTTAACTTATCAGAACTTCCAATGTCTCCTCTTCCAAATTGAGCTCTTACATAACTTCTTTGAACGTGAACTTAGCGGGAAATGTCTCTGCTGAAATAAATCGAATAAATAAATCGATCTTCCTTTCAAGAACTGACTTCCTGTCTCTTACTTTACTTTATGGTTGTTAACGTACGTGGTAAAGTTTCAGCGTCTTCCAGATGGTGATTTCAGCCAGCTTAGTTTCAGTAATTTCCTAGTCATAATTTCAACTTAACCTTACCGAACTTCTTTTACGTGTACTCACCGGGCAACGTCTCGGCTTCCAGGTCGATCTCTTTATCGAGGAAGAGCGTGGCGTTGAGGGGTCCAAGCGAGAAGTAGCCGCGCTCGTTGCCGGCGAGCAGCTGGTAGCGCAGCGGCGCGCCTAGCCCCGCGTCGCGGTCGAACGCGCGCACCGCCGCCGGGAACACCAGTTCACGGTGCACGCGCCGCCCCTGCCGCACACACGCACACACGTCACACACGCAACTCAGGACAACGACTGCACTTGTCAACAACAGCACACCGCTGTCTCGCACCCGCAACTTACTTTAGGACAATAGCATTCACCAGTGTCACACAACAATCACCACTCCCAATACCATTACTGCCTTTTATTATCCACTGCTGAACATAGAGCTCCCCCATTGATTGCCGTATATGGATAATTGCTATAGTTTTAGCAAGCGAATTGACAACGAGCACAAGCTAGTAATACCAGTTACACATCTCCAAAGAGTCAGTAATTCCTTAATGGGGCAGCGTATAATATTATATAGGTACGCTTTTGCAACAAAGTTCCAAAAATACACGTATCTATTAATATTTTTTAGATCTTTACTAGGTAAACATACCTTAAGAAGGGACTTTATAAGAGACTGATAAATACCTCTGGAAATGAGGTGGTAGCAATACCATGCTGTAAATATATAAGCAAAATATTCTGGTTCTTTTCACAAGGATAGATGAACCTTCCACTCAAACAGTTTTGTATCACCAAAATTACCTTTGAATTCCGTTCCATTACATTTAATTTAATACTATTCTATTCTATTGTTGGCACGCTGGTTAGGAACCAGCTTTACATACATCATCTATCTTACACTGCCACAACATATATATATATATATATATATATATATATATATATATATATATATATATATATATATATATGTTGTGGCAGTATAAGATAGTCCTTTACATCATCCTGCGGGTTGTCGTTAGTGATGACAGAGGGGAAGTGAAACTGAAGGTGAAAAGCAGCACTTCCTCAACTTAAAATAACAAAAAAGCTGAGTTCCTAACCAGCGTGCCAAATTTCAGTTTTCTATGTATTAATAGTTTCAAATGGCGATATATACTCACTAGCACCGGATAGAACTCGGGTATACTTGTCCTGTAGACGTCTTGCGTGAACTTGGGAGGCAGATCATCATTATCCGCTACAATGACGTGCACCGTGGCGTTGGAGACGCGAGGTGGCGATCCACGATCCTAGAAATAAATCACTGTGTAAGCTGTATCTAATGAAATATAAGCTGAAGTAGCTATACGCGGACAATGTAGCTCGAAGAAACAACGACCGTGTAGAAAATATTTTCCAATAACAGTTGTTCGTCCTTGGCATAGTGGCTTAGCAATGTGTTGCGGCGCCGAGGGCCGCAGGTTCTGATCCCTCAAATATTTGTATGGTCAAAAAACAATTGTTCCGGGTCTGGATGGTTGTCCTTGTGAAATTTATTTATGTAAACTGCCTCCACGTGGTGGGACAAGACAATTTGTATGGTATCCATTGGAGTGGTTCAGCTGTAAAGTCGGGCCGTAATGATGATAATAGTGA
This sequence comes from Parnassius smintheus behrii, assembly GCA_036936625.1. NCBI lineage: Eukaryota > Metazoa > Arthropoda > Insecta > Lepidoptera > Papilionidae > Parnassius > Parnassius smintheus. Next base: position 50,926,936 of record JAUPFT010000014.1, read on the forward strand.
TGATATTAAAATGGTGCCTTTACTTAAATTATAAGACGTGAAATTACGTCTATATAATTGTTATTCTCGCTTTCTGGCAGGAATTTTTAAGAGGAATAAGGATATAAAAACGTATAAATTAAAAAGAGATAGTATTTCTGTGCTACGTGTTGGTCCATATCTAACAGCTGGACTGGTGTGGGTGAGATTTTCAAGCAGACAAACGTTGCTGCGACGCCTCGATGCGGGTTGAGGTACTTCAGATATCTTCAAAATATTATGAATAACATGGGAAATTGGACATGCAGGTTTTCTCCACGACATTTTCTTTGTGATAACACACTTGGCGTTTAAAGAAAATTAAAAAAGAATTGGGAGTGGCGACGGGTATCGAACTCAAGTTGCTTGCGTACCAAGCCTAGCTACGACAGCAAAGAAACATCATCATCATTATCATCATTACAACCCTTTACAAGTCCACTGCTGAACATAGACATTCTCTAAGGAATGCCATAAAGCACGGCCATGAGCCACCTGCATCCATCAACTTCCTGTATCTCTTACCAGGTCGTCACTCCATCTAGTCGAGGGCAACAGATGAATCTTACGACATGAGAGATAGAAGAGTCAATTAAGGGAAATAAATGAATGATACTTACCCTGACTGAACGATAGATGACCGTGATCATCGCTAATACGTCAAGAATAAAATATCTTATTTTTAAATCTAAATATAAGACTGCTCCGTGGCGCAGTGACTTAGTAATAAGTTACGGCGCTGACAGATTCGAATCCCGCACGGAACTTATAGTGTGGCATCTAGATTTTTGTCCCAAAGTTGCCACTCGAAAACCTTCCTACTCTATAGGATGTCCGTTCTTCAAGCTACATGGCCGATAAACTACCACTTTAGCTTACTGATCCGTTAGATTGTGTCGGTTACTCTGGTTCTACTGCAGATATCCTCTATTCATCGGAAAATCGCAAGAAATGCGATAATAATAATATAATAAATAGAAAAAGAAATTATTTATATTATTTGTATTATAAATATAATTTCGGAATATTGTTATAAACAGTTTGTACTTTGGGACAACAAGTTCAGATTTATTGCACGTGTTAATTGTATCATAAGTTATTATGAATTATCACTCATTTTGTCAGAAGTATTGAAATAGCTACGCAATATTTCATTAATCTTCTAAAAACCTATAAAAATATAGTTCTTAATGCATACAGAGGCAGTAACTGTCAAAAAAAATTCTCTGTCGCCCGCGTCGAAGTCTATCGGTTTAGCCAACACCAGCGCCGGCTTGTGGGAGCTCTCCAGGGAGAACCGTCCCTCGGGATCGCCGTCAGTGATGCTGTACTGGACGTCCGAGTTGGGGGTGTTAGGTTTGTCCCGATCAAAAGCGCGGATGCCATTGAAAATTGTAAGACCTGAAAAAAAACAATGACATGTGTAGAGATAACATTGGAGCAACAGATGAATCTTATGACATTAAAGTTAGAAGAGTCGATTAAGTGAAATAAATTAAAGATATATTTACTCTGTGATTGATCAATAGATGACGGTGATCATCTCGTATATGCCGGGAATAAAACACCTTAAATTTAATTGAAATATAATTGACGGCTCCAATATAATTAAACTGCAGGTATTTGGGTGGCCTACAAACAGTTGTTTCGGCTGCAAATTACGTATATAAACTTCCTCCGCGATACAGATAGAAAATACTAGTGTGGAGGAACAATTTTCTTAGATTAGAAAAAATTCTTATTTAAGATAGAGTTGTCTAGTACCCGTAACACAAGCTCTGCTTAGCTTGGAACTAGATGGTGTTGTGTGTGATAGTTGTGGAATATTATTATTATTATATTATATTATTATAGACCAGAATCTAGCCGAGGAGGGTTTGTTGGCTGGCTTCACGGCAAACATCCACGTTTACAGCCTATAACAGTCCACTGCTGAATATGGCCTCCCCCAAAGTTGACACGCTTGGCGAGGGGATTGCCAACAGCAGTTTTATTTTATTATTTGGGGTTGTTATCAGGAAGACGCTGCACCCCATCACCTGTTTCAGTTTCCCTCTGTCGCCTGTTACGACACCCGCGGGACGATATGAGTTAGTTGCTATTCCTACACCGCCACTACACGGCCATGCTTAGTTTTATTAAAACAAGAAAATCCCAGAATTCTTCATCGGTTAATCAGAAAAAAAAATTTAGCGTAAGGGTGACAAACGAGCACACAGTCCACCTGATGGTAAATGGTTGCTGTAGCCCATAGACATCTACATCTATCCTCGATTACGAACCAAAAAGCAGATGCGTTGTCACCCGTGAACACTAAGATGGAATGCCTCGTTTCCAGTAAATAGGGTCTCCTGTTCTCTACACTCACCATACGAAACACAGCAGCGATAAGCTGCTATTTTACGCTGGTATTCTGTGACAGTGTGGTCCTTCCCCGGTCGAGCCTACTAATTCGTGGTACAGCTATACTACCAATATAGCTGCAACATGGCTCTACCACGTTTAATCATGCACGGTAATCATCACTTTACTTAAAAAATAAGAGTACTTAAATAATTATATCGGTGAATTAAATTTTTATAATACCACACGTATATGGCATTCGTTCTCACTGCATTAACATTATTGTAAAAAAAAACTTAAAATTAATAACGCTTGTCCGTCCGCTGCATTAAATTTTATTTAAACTTTGATGATACATTTATAAAAACTATGATAATTTGGCGAGATTTTTTTTAAATTTTCGTGGGTCTAGAAATCATTTGTAGTTTTATGAGAATCCTGACAACCCTCGACATTCTGGTTACTCTAATAAACAATACGTAATATACACAAAAGAGCCACGTATCTGATCTTTGTACCACAGCATCCTAGAATAAGGTGAACTCTGTGCCCATTTGCCACTCTTAATTCTATCATAACGAAGTAAGCTTCCTAAAAATTATTATTTCGCCCATGCCCTCCCCAAAATTTGCACAGTTACAGTATTACAAAAATTATATAATTTTTGTAATACTGTAACTTCTTTTTTATTTCTTTTTTTATTTACCAGTGGGTGTCAACTCGTCCACAGTGACCCTGTAGGGAAGGTCCAGGAACGTCGGCGCATTATCGTTTACATCCTCGATGTACACGGTCACCGACAAGAAAGCCGATATCTGGGGACAAAGTCAAAATAAAACAAAATAAGTCATTATTCATATTATCTGTTGCAACTGTAATATAAACAAGAACCTTCAAGAAATTGTATACGTGGTAGCCATGCTGCAGATATATTTGTAGTATAGGTGTAGCACGAATGGGTCGACTCGACCAGGGAAGGACCACGCTCTCACAGAATACCAGCGTAAAATAGTAGCTTAGTGCTTCGTATGGTTAGTGTAGAGAACCGGAGACCCTTTTTACTGAAAACGAGGCATTCCATCTTAATCCTCACGGGTGACAACGCATCTGCATTTTGATTCGCAATCGAGGATATCTCTATGGGCCCCAGCCACCATTTACCATCAGGTGGACTGTGTGTTCGTTTGTCCCCCATCTTATAAAAATAAACCGAATAATGATAACTAGACATCCCATCTTAGTCTTCAGGCGTAACAACGCATCAGCGTTTTGGTTATTAATCAGGAATAGCTGAGGGCCTCAGCATCCACTTACAGGACTGTGTGCGCTCGTTTACATACACAAATTATGAAGGCAGGCAGTACGGTACGATTTCCTTTTGGAACGATCCAAACACACCTTTCTTGTTTCTTTTAATGCTTGTCGGATAAGGGTACTCTCAATTTGGCTCATATAAGTATATCGCCAAATTGGTCAGTAAACTTACATCTAAGCGTCCTTTAAACATAATAATAAGTACTTCCTACCTATTATACTAGCGATAGAAGCAGGGGCAAACGAGCATACGGCACACCTGATGGTGACTTCCGCCGCACATGAACAACTGCAACACCAGGGGAATTGCAGGTGCGTTGGAGGCCTTTTAGAAAGGAGGAAACTCTTTCCTTGTAGGTCCCTAAGTCATATCGATCTGGAAAAATCGCCGGTGGTAAACGATTCCACAGAGAGGTCGTACGCGGAAAAAAACTCCTAGTTAAACATACAGTGCTGGTCCGTCAAGCATCCAGATGATAGGAATGCTATCGAGAGTTTTGCAGCGATGTTTGTTCGTGAAATGGCGGCTAGGATTAAACCGTACAGTTCCTCATGTAGATGAAGGATGTTTATGTTCCTCATGAACAGCTCCGTGGTAGATGCGAAAGAAAATGCAAAGGGATGCAACATATCTTCTCAGCGCTACTGAATTGAGCCGATCGGTAAGCACTCGGTCGTTGACGATTCGAGCCGCTCTGCGCTGGATGCGGTCAAGTGGAAGGATTTGGCAACTGGGTAGCCCCAGCTCAGATTTTTGATTGTTGACACTGCCCTAACCACCGGATCCAATCATGAATCTAAACCATCTCGGGTTTAGATTTGTATGTTTAGAAATCATTTAATCAATATCGGTCCAGCCATTTTTGTGTTTATTTTGAGTTTATCAGTTACGTATACCGTTATGTATATTTTGAATAAAAAACCTTTTTTTTTTTTTTTTTTTGTAAAACGCCAGTTTCTTTACCCTTTTCAACCGACTTCAAAAAGGAGGAGGTTCTCAATTCGAGTGCATGTTTTTTTGTATGTATGTTACGCGATATCTTCACAGATTTTGAACCAATTTTGATGAATCTTTTTTATTAAATAGGTTATAATGTAAGGGTGGTCCCATATACATTTGTAGAAAAAATTTCACCCCTAAGGGTGTAATTAATATAATCATAAAAATAATTAACTTCTCCTTTAGCAATTTGATGTCGGTTTTTACTTTTTGTTAAAAGTTATAATTATTGAAATATTCAATTACTTTGTTCTTTAAGTTAAAACTTTCCTTAAAATAAATCGTGTATTAGTGGTGTAAAAATATCCACTACCCCACAATACGGTCCCGTGGGTGTCCTAAGAGGCGACAGAGGGAAAAAAAAATGGAGAGATTGGCAGCAGCGTCTCCCCAATAACGACTAAAAATAAAAAAGTTAAGTTCAACACGCTCGCCAAGCAACAATGCAACAAGCAATCTATGGGGGAGGTCTATGTCCAGCAGTGGACTTAAGGAGGCTGTAACGGTAAGGTTAAATAAATCTTTAAATTGTTTACGCAGAAATGTTTTAACAAGTGTACGTATTGCCTCCATTCAGCCGTGCACGAAACAGAGGCATCTCACTGGCACGGAAGGCTTGAAAGGCCCGCAAATAATTCAACAAAGGGAAATGGGTGAAGGCCGCTGGTACGTGTGCGGGAAATGCACGCCGTTCCATTCCCTTTACACAGTCTTATTAAATTTATAACTCTATTCAATTAACATTTTATTTTTATAATATCCAGCACCCATGGTCACGGGGGACTGCTGGAAAGCGCCCGAAACGTCGGGAATTAAAAATAAAAGTAATTAAAAGTAAAAATAAACGCGATAAAATCCGTAAAAGTAGTTTTAATCATGTGTAGTGTTCGCGTAAATATAAGAGATCTCTTATTTATATTATATTATATTATATTTTTATTATAAAAGAGCTATGCTAAATTTCACCGTATGTGAGCAGCCCAGGTTCGATCTCCGCCGGCACTAATAAAAATTTTAATTGCAAACGTGCTCGGCGGTTTTTTTAAAGGAATAAGGCTGATACACGAGCACACATTCCACCTGATGGTAAGTGGATGCTATGGCCCATAAACATCTACATTTGTCCTCGACTAAAAATCAAAATGCAGATGCGTTGTCACCCCAGAGGACTAAGATAGATTGTCTCGTTTCCAGTAAAAAGAGTCTCCGAATCTCTACACTCACCATACGAAACACAGCAGTATTGAGCTGCTATTTTACGCTGGTATTCTGTGAAAGTGTGATCCTTCTCCGTTCAAGTCGACCCATTCGTGCTACAACCATAATATATCTGCAGCGTGGCTCTACCACGTATAAAAAACCGCGTTGTAGGAAAATATCGTGAGGAAACCTGCATGTCTGAGAAATAAGAAAAACAAGATTTCGAAGATATGTTAAGTACGTTAACACGCACTGGGGAAGCGCGGCGAAGATTTTCTTGCCCTAAAACCCTCTAAGAAATCAAAGGAAGCCTACTGTGTCCGGCAGTGGGACGTATTTAGGCTGTTCCTTTTTTAATTTAGAAAATGAATATCACTTCAATCATCCCTTCAGTACAGCCCATCAAACATCCACTGCTGAATGTAGGCAATCAGTGTAGTGACGGCGTAAGAATTGTCATCCCACGGGATGTCGTAAGAGGCAACCGAACAAATTGAAGCAGGTGATGGGCAGCAGCATCTTCCTGATAACAATTCAAAATAATAAATTTGTGCTTGTCGGCCCACATGCCTGCCAAGCTTGGCAACTTTGGTAAAGAGCCCTCATTATGAGACAATCTGTGAGGCAGGCCTAGATTAACTTAATTATTTCTACTTTGCATATTTATCTTATTACCAAAAAAGTAAACCGAAGAGTACGATCTGCCACTTTGCCTGGCGTATGTGGATTATGAGAAGCCTTTGATTCCGTCGAAATTTGGGTCGTACTACAGTTACTTCAGCGGTGCCAAGTTGACCGTCGGTATATCGAAGTGCTGAAGTATTTGTACAGTAGGGCTACGATGGTTATCCGAGTACAGAACCAGAGTACTTTATTTTATTACTAAAAAGGTATAGTGGTAAAATGGACTTACTTAATTTAACAATAATTTTATTTTTAAATAACGACCCCTTCCAGTTGCGCTTGCATGGGATCTATTTAAAAGAATCAGCCATGGCAATTTCACAAAAAAAATATCTCCAAGTTTTTCAATATATAGCTTAGATCACGCCGGGAATTCCTCTCCACCTGTTCGGGAGTGTCATTACAATCGGTTAAGCCATTCCGAAGATTAGCGAGGACAGACAGACAGACAGAGAGACGGAAAAAATTTACAAATGGTTATACATCTCTAAACCCTTTTATAAAAGGCAGCCATTTCGATATTACAGAGACTTAAATTTATTTATATTTGTACGGATTACAGACTAGCGACCCACCCTGACTTCGCCTGGGTCAGATCTTCTAATATGGCGTTTTTTAGAGTTAACTGCCGACGTGCTCTGGTAATGCCTATGTCAGAGGTGGCAAACCTTTATGTATCAACGTGCCATTTTTCTAAAGAAAAAGTTTAATTAAGTAATTAGGAGTTAGGAGATTAGTGAATTAGGAGACGTGCCCTAAAATAATTTTGACTTCGTGATTATTGGGAAAATAATAGTACTAAATACTATCGACTCAAAATTCTTTATTTACTACAAAAAATAAATAGAGTTTTGAATATCTAGTTTTGAGTGAGTTGTAAAATACATTTTGCAATATATAATAATAAATGGTTCAGTTATACGCGTTGTTCAAATTAAAGTAACATTAGTGTGAATTCCGTTGTTGCAGATTAGATGACAAATAACTTATATTAGGGTGGTAAAATCCTAAATATAACACAAATGAACTTTAAAATACAGTTGTGTCAACGAAATTGACTATTATGCTATGCGTTAATGAACTATGCATTCCTCGGAGGAGGCGTGGACTTGGAATGATGATGATGATGAAACAGAAACACAAACTTTTTACTCAATGTAGATTATAACAATACTTACTGAAAGTCACTTTTTTCATTTACCACTGATTCGCAAAAAAAACCTCTGTCCTGGGAAGAACCAGCAAGAGACTCAGCGGGACTATTTTTTTTTTCCATAATAGCTTACAATCATGTTTACAATTAACAACAAAAGACAAATTAGAAATAGCTTGGTGGCGATGGGGTAATTATCATCCATAAATTCCTTAATATTATAATAACCCTTTTTATACAAACTTAGTTTAATAACATTTATGAACTTTGCGTATGACAAATTTTGTATATTTTCTGGGATTCTGTTGTAAAAGCTACTAGCTTGTGTCTGTTACTAGTATTTACAGAATGAATAACACTTATTTTTGCAAAACTACTTTTATTTTTGTGTACGTATATGTTTTCATAAATGTATTGAGAGGCCAGAGTCAATATATTAATTTCCTTAAATTTTTGTTTTAGTTACTCTTTTGGTTTTAAATTATATATTGCTCTAATGACCCTCTTCTGTAAAATAAATATAATTTCAGTGTCAGCCGCGTGTCCCATAGCAAAATACCATACGACATAATGCAATGGAAATAACTAAACTATTCTAGCTGTTTCAACACCGGTAAGAGTTCTAATATTTTTACAGCATATGCTGCAGAACTAAGTCTGCTAGCTAGTTTTGATATATGGGGGAACCATTGAAGCTTTGCTTCTAGTGAGATTCCAAGAAAAATGGTGGTATCAACAAGACTCAGTTCCTCCCCATTTAAAATTACATTAGTATTAACATGTTTGACATTAGGAGTTACGAATTTCGTACATTTAGTTTTAGTTCCATTTACATGCAAATTATTGACATTAAACCAATTGACTAACTTAGCTATAGCATTATTTACTTCGTCGTAATTAATAAGTAGTATCAGCAAATAATACTATATCATGGTTATCCCCTACTATGTAATGTTAGATAAGGTAAGTCATTAATATATACAAGAAAAAGAAAGGGACCGAGAGTCCAGCCCTGAGGCACGCCCATTCGTACAATCGACCCGGAAGAACTCCAATACTATTAATGACAACTTTTGCGTTCTGTAACTTAAATATGAAATGATTAATTTAAGAGCATCACTTCTTACAGCGTAGTGTTGAAGTTTCCTGATTAATGTTTCATGGTGAACACAATCGAAGGCTTTGGATAGGTCACAGAATACACCCAAAGCATCTTGTGAATTCTTCCATGCATTAAATATATATTTAATTAGCTCAACACCAGCATCAGTTGTCGAGTAACCCCTTGTGAAACCGAATTGATTTTTATAAAGTAAATTATTTACATTAAAAAACTTAACATAACAAAAAAAAACTTTTTAAAAATTTTACTAAGTGTTGGTAGCACAGAAATAGGTCTAAAATTAGCGGGGTCCAATGTAATACCAGATTTAAATAAAGTTATTACTTTGCTTCATTAAATCAGGAAACACACCAGATTCGATACTAGTATTAAAAATAATAGATAGCTCGATTGTATCTATTACAGACGAAATAACTTTAACAGAAATCCCCCACAGCTCGGCGGTTCTCTTAATATCAATAGTCTTAAAATATTTTACAATATCTTTTGATGACAATTTATGAAATGTAAATTCTTTGTACACACATTTACATTTTGTTTAAGTAATGATTCAGCGACGGTAGGAGAAGAATTCAGTGACTTAGTGGTTAAGATCGGAATATCAGTAAAATATTTCTCAAAAACCATTTAGTTAATTTATTGTACCTTATCGGTTTCACTATTAATTATACTCCATGTCATTTTAATTTTATTAGAAGCAGTCTATTTTGTTGCTCAAATACAATGACTAGGCTATGGAGCACACTCTTTTAAATATTTTGGAATATTTTTTTTACATATTAACTAAATTCGATGCTAGGATTATATGACCTTTCATTGTAAAGTTCATATAACCTGTCTACTCTTGTGGATTCCTATTGTCGCCCATTCATTAAATGCCTTACGATTGTTCAAGTTAATGTTTTATAAGTAACAGTATTATTAAATTCATTACAAATAAGCTTAAATAATGTTCCATACAAAAAATCTGGATTATTTTGGTATGAAAGTAACGGAAGTTTTCAAGCTATTGCATAGCTTTTATCGCGGGCTTTGAGCGCGGCGACCCAATCAAGAAACTCTGCAACGAAAATAAACCTAACACCCCAAAACCTAACATCGTCTAACGTCGTTTCAGTTCGGAAGACTTCGGCACGGTGTTTGTGTGCGTGCGACTAGACGTATGCGTGTAGACTAGTTGCATGTATTGTAAGATAATAAAAAAATTTTAAGCAATAACATAGTTTATTGCAAGAAGCATATTGTTTGGATTTATATGAGTCTTCGTCATGCTAGCAACTTTCGTGAATTTATAGTATTTAATAAACACAGACTTTATAGAAAATTATCGTTTCTCGGAAGAACTCGTTAATTACCATAAACCTATAGTTTCAATGATAAAAATTCCTGAATAAATGTATTTTAAGATAATAAAAATATTTTAAACAATATTAACTTCTCATTTATTCAATAAAAGAAAAAAACACTGTTTTCTTATCGGTCACCATGCTCAAAAAGTGTAACTTGAATTAATATCAAAGAAAAAAACAAAAAAAAATACTGCATAAATAAAATAAATAAATAATTATAATTGCATAAGTTGATAAAATGCGATGCTATGTTGATAAATAGCTTAACCGCAGCAGTCCCCAAGTGCCACACTTATTTTTTTTTTACTATGGTACTTCTAAACTTCTCCAAGCGATGTGAATTTACTGGAACAAACACTACTTTTTATCTACTTGCTTCTTGTGAACATAAGGTAATGAAACTAATTGTGCACAGTGATCAGAGCTCAATTTTTGAATTTATGAATGAAAATAAATTTATTGAATGGCTTGACATTTGTAAAAATGTTATCTATACATGTTGCACTAGATTCAGTAATACGCATTGGCTCCAAAAATAAATTAAAAAGACCATAATTTAAACAATTATCTAAATTTAATATTGGTGGAGGAAGCTTCCAGGAGGTTGATATTAAAGTCTCCACATATTACAACAGATTTATTGTGTTTACTAAGCTTATTGAAAACTTCCTCCGTATTTTTTTCAAAAGTATCGTATAAAAAAGATGGGTGTCTGTAAACACTTACAACAATGAGGTGCTCAAACTCAACACATGCCATTTCTACAGTTCGCTCAACAGAGAGGCTCACAATATCTTTACGTTCATTACATGATAATAATTTTCTAGCTAAAATTAAGGAGCCACCTCTTTAAATCGTTTCTTTATTGAAAGAACTGACAACCTGGTGATTGCTGAAGTTAAACATTATATTATGAGCTTTTAACCAATGTTCAGTAATACATAAAATATGAATATTGTTGCTATTTAAGAACAATTCAATCTAGCTCTTTACCTATCATGCCTTGTATATTCTGATACACCAGGTGTAAGCAGCTTTTATTATCATTTTGTGGAGTCAATCAATCAAGTCAATTTGTGGACAATTGCAACTATTAAGGATTTGTAAGCTACATTCTAAATTATTTAAATTATTATAACTGCTAGATTACCTCTATTGTCTCATTTTCCAAATTAAATTACTTGGAACGGATTCCAAATTGCATGTCAAATCATTATGCTGCTCAGTAGGAGCAGATGTCTGGGTAGCCAAGTCCTTGGCTGAGTTAATATATAAATAATAAGATAGCTAGCTTTTGCTATCTGTCTTAAATTATATTTGGATAGGTTTATATATATATATATATATATATATATATATATATATATATGTATATATATATATATATATATATATATTTGTATATATATATATATATATATATATTTGTATATATATATATTATATTTGAATAAGTTTGTATAAAAAGGGTTATTATAATATTAAGGAATTTATAGATGGTAATAACCCCTGGGAAGGGTGATCGCTACCAAGCTATTTCTAATTTGTCTTGTGTTGTTGATTGTAAACATGATTGTAAGCTATTATTAAAAAAAATAGTCCCGCTGGGTTACTTGCTGGTTCTTCCCAGGACAGAGGATTTTTTTGCGAACCAGTGGTAAATTAAAAAAGTGACTTTCAATAAGTATTTTTATAATCTACATTGAATAAAAAAGTTTCTATTTCTATTTCTATTTCAATACCTATCTGTAGTCAAAATTTTCTTGATTAAATTATTTATGTCTATTACATTAATTTTATTAGTATAATTGTTACAATTAAATGTCAAATTTAAATTATTGTTACATGACAAATTACTCATTAATAAATTTAAATTGTATCTTATTTTATTCTCCTGTGGCCAACCCTGTATGTAAGGCAATGTAAACAAGATAATTTTATGTACATTCAAAGTATTGAGGTAATCAATATATTTTAATAATTGATTTTTGTTTACATTGCACCTTCACCCAACAAGAATTATTAATGTGCTATTAGGACAAAACTTACTAGTTAAAACTGTATTCATTATATGACTAAAGGATGCCCCAGGCATACAATAATTATTAATCAGTTGTCCTTTTAAATGGTTATTTAACATCATGCCCAAATTTTTACCTATGTCATCACAATACATAATAACTTTGTTTTTTTAATATTTAAACTACTTTTTAAGTTTTTATTCTTTGTTATGGCACCGTCATAGTGTTGGTGAAAATAAGGAATCATTACTATTTACACATATCGTCCCCGATGAACATGGTATGGAGCATTGATTTTCACTCTGATGTTTTATTAAGGAGTCAAAGTGCTCCTCAATGTATTTACATGACTTTACCAGATCATTCATGGCCAATATGTGTTCTTTTATCTCAACCTGAGCTGATGCATATTTATTTGAGATAATTTGTTTTTTAAGGAGTTTTTAAGCGACAAAACTTCTGAATAGAGACACTCTATTTCAGTCTCATAGAGTTTTTCATATTTTCCACCACAATTGAATATAATTTAAGTTTATTACTTAATTCATGCTTTTCCTTACATATATTTATATAATTTTTGTATTAATTTTAGTTTTAATTAACTTATTTATTTATTTAACAATTTATGTACACACAAGTAAGGGAGAGGACACATCATGATGAAAAGTTTGTACAAAGGCTCTACTTATCTCACAATGAAATTTCTTCCAGTAGGCCAGTACTTAACTTACTTTTGTAGTTTCCTAACATATTATTTATTAATTTTAATGTATTTCTTTAATTGTCTTCTACTGCATGTAATCCTTTCTGCTGTTTTTGATGTGACAAAATCATCACCAGTCGATTGTTGTGGAGGCTTGTTGCAATGTTTTTGAAGATTTACATTCTATGAGCTCATTGAACAGACTTTGAGTTTGACACTTTTAATTCATCTAAGTATTGCTTTAATTGCACAATCTGCTCATTAGCCTCACTTAACTGCAACTGCAATGCAGCAATTAATCTGAGGGATTCCTCATATTCCTTGCTGAATATTGCTGCTCCTTTGACGCCTTAAGTTCTAGAAGCGCCATTTGAAGTTGGTTCTCCATTTGGCGCGTTTTGGCGTTGCGTGTATTCATTTTACTATTATGTGGAAATAGCAAAAGAAAACCAAAGAAACAGAGTAATCTAATATCTAGATCTATGGTTCTACTTACAGATCTCAAATTAAATTATCAGGTATTTAAATAATTAAATTGAAATCCGAAACCACTTATCTAACAGGTAAATCTTTAAATATTTAAAGTGATAACAAGTAACAAGTTTCAGTTTATACAAAGGTACACTGTGATAACAAGAATTACACCATTGAGTTATTTTTTTTTTTAATATGGCAACCTAACAATTACTGCCAACCTCCAGTCAATAAAAATACATGTAACTTGAAACGAAACGACGGACAATCTAAAGAGAAACTACGATTCTGATTAAAAACCAAAATCATAATGTTAAGAACCATAGAATACTATAATAGTGAATCATGAAATGACTTGTACTGAAGTATATTAAATAAATGATGGATATTAGGTTGAATTAAAATAATACTAAACTCAATACCACATTAAAAATAATAAGTATTACTAAATAAAGACGATTGATAGCTAAATAATGAATAAAATTTTATAATCTAATATTATTTAAATCTAAAAATTCCATAAGACAATTGAAAACATTTTTACTTTTTTTAGAAAAAATTAAAAGAGAACAAATTTCTGTAGGAAGAGGAATTTTAAGATTTACCAAAGTGATAAATAATGAAGTATGATCATATAACGGACACGAGAAGAAAATATGGTTGAGGTCAGCAATATCCAAACCACATTCACATATTGAAGAATTTTTAATATGAAGCCTAGCAAGGTGAACCGAATTACAGCAGTGACCCAAGCGCATTCTACATAACATTGATGTATGTTTCTTATTTAAGGATAATTTATAAAACCAAGGCTTAGAAGGAATGATGGGTTGAATTTTTGCATAGTGACAGCCTTTTGTCGTTTTGGTTTTGTTCCAATGTTTTGACCATCTATCTCTATATACTAATTTCGTAGTTCTTATAAGGTCATAGCAATAATTTTTAAACAAGAAAGTATCCCCACAGACTATAGCTTGTTTAGCAAGTTTGTCAGCATATTCATTACCAGATATACCAATATGACTCGGAATCCAAACGAGAGAAATGTTTATGTTTTGGAATTGGTATAAGAATAGAAGTTTCTTAATTTCAAATATCAAAGGATTGCGGGAAATGTCATAGAAAGGATTACATAACAATGCTTGTAAAGAACTAAGAGAATCTGAAAATATCACGCTTGATTTTAATTTAAAAAGATAGCAATATTTTATTGATTGTAAAATGGCTAACATTTCTCCAGTAAAAACTGAAGATTCGGGAGGACTTTTCATTTTTTGAACTATTCTCCAATTTTGATGGTATATTGCATATCCAGTACAACCTTTTGAGTTAATCTTAGAAGCATCTGTAAAAATATAATGACAATCTGGGAAATTCTTGTCCAACGTAAATACAAATCTTTTATTTGATTCAATAGAAAATTTATTTAATCCTATATCTAATATAACATTGGGTTTGAAAAGTGCAACTTCAAACGAATTGGAGAAAAGAGGCAGAGTCGCCGACCTATAAATAGGATCTAGTAAGGACTTATAATTTTCATAGCTTTTGACTAGGTTAGGAGTTTCTTTATTACGCCAGTATTTTCCTGAATTAATTGAAATGTACTGAGAAAGCAAACGAATTTTAGGGAGTAATGGATGGTTTGAAAATTGAAGAACCCGATAAAAAAAGGAATCCGATAAATATTGTCGTCTAATAAAAAGTGGAGGATCACCGCATTCAATCTGCAAGGCATTGATATGCGACGAATTCATAGCGCCTATAATTAATCTTAAAGACTTGTGTTGAATGATATCTAATATTTTTAATCCTTTTTTACTAACTGGTTCAAGAAGAAATGAGGCATAATCTAATCGGCTTCTTATAATTGCATTATAAATTAATTTTAAATAATATGGATGAGCGCCCCACCATACCCCGCACAAAGCTCTAAGAATGTTTATATTTTTTTCGCATTTTTTTTTGGGTATAAATTATATGAGGCATGCCGGATAATTTATTATCAAGAATTACACCAAGGAATTTAACTTGTTGAATATTTACGAGCGGATAATCAAAAAGGCGAACTTGGATTTCAGGTAAAACTCTTTTGCGCGAAAAAATTACTGTATTACTTTTATTTGGGGAAAGATCTAGTCCATGATCATCTAACCAAGAGGCCATAGAGAGGAGATCTTGTTCTATCGCATTAGCACAAGATTCTATACATTTATCATTAACATAAACTAAAATATCATCAGCATATTGCAAAATTCTACACTTTGAAATGGACTGGTCCAAATCTGACGTATAAATATTGTATAATAAAGGACTTAAAACAGAGCCTTGTGGAAGGCCTTTAAAAACCTTTCGAGTATATTTTAGATCATCATCAATTTTAATATGTATATATCGATCTAGAAATAAATTGATAATCAAATTTGTAAGTTTTTTGGATATATTAAGCTTAAACATCTTTTCTCTAAGGATGTTGAGTCTGACATTATCGTAAGCAGAAGAAATGTCAAGGAAAGCAGCAAGGACTGATTCATTTCTCGAAAATGCTAGTTTAATATCTGTGGTGAAGATAGAAAGACTGTCATATGTGCTTTTACCTTTTCTGAATCCATATTGGGAATTTGATAACAATCCATGACTTTCTACATACCATTCAAGACGGTTCTTGATCATATGTTCAAAGGTTTTAATTAGAGTTGAGGATAGAGCGATCGGTCTATAAGAAGAGCCGTCGTTAGGATTTTTGTCAGGTTTCAAGATAGGAATAATTACTTGAGTCCGCCAACAGTCAGGAACAAAGCCTATGTCAAACAAAACGTTAATGATATTTAAATAGTAGGATAAAATTTGATCATTACATTTGGCAAGTAGTGAATATGGAATACCGTCTAAACCAGGAGCTGAATCTTGAACGTGAGAAAGGACGAGCTTTAATTCATATAAAGAAAATGGACGTTCTAAGGGATCAAAAAAAGAATCACATGGAATACTTTGAGGTAGCTCCTCTCTCAAAGGAGCAAAAGAGGGGGCAAGTTTATCTAGAAAAGTGTTTATAGATTGATCCATTTACGGATGGATTTTCTAAAAATAGATTTGCATCAATAAATTTAGAGAATTCAACCGTTATTCTATTTCTCCCGATACGTTTTAGGCCTCCATTAACTATATTTTGTACATTTAATTTTTTCAAAAAGTGACCAAATGAAATGGCATTTAAAGTTTTACCAGAATTAGGAGAGTCTTCTTTTACTTGAACATGAACGATAAAAGGACCTGAATCTGTAGAATTATAAGAACGAAGAGATTGAAATCTTTGTGACTCTATTTTTTTATTATCGCTATCAATATGCGTGTTAAGAGATTTAGAAGAGATATAACTATTGGCAGAATTTAATGTTTGTGATAGAGGAATGCCAGATGATTGTGAAAGAGGGATTTCAGATGATTGTGTACAAGCAATATTGGATGATAAAGACATGGGAGATTCATAAGCACGTTGTCCTGACATATTGCTTTTGATAGAGTTAGAGCCTACAATTTTAATTTTAGATGATGAAGTATTACCAGTATCGCAGTCCGATTCTGAGAATGAAGAATTGGTGGAAAAAGCTGAAATTCTTCTATTTATGTCAACCCGATTAGCATGCTCTTCCTTCTTCCTTTCCTTCGTTTTATGTTTTCTTTTCTTTTTGTTTGAAATAATTTTGAAGTTGTCATCAAAAATTTCTTGCGATAATGACTGCCGTGGTTTTTTAAATGAACCTTCTAAATCATTTTCAATTTCCACATAAGCAGCTGGTGAGGATATAATGTTAGTGTCAGAATAATTCGGATCCGGTGGCTTAGGCGGAATTGGATTAGACATGGCGACCGAGAGACTAAGGCTACGTTAAACTATTTTGTGATAGTATGAAATTGTCGCTAAATGAGATACAATACAAATATAAAAACAAAATAAATATTATTAATATATACTAAAATATATAAGGAATGTAATCAGAATATTACAAGAAAACTTAAAATAATTAAAATGACACCAAAAACGCGTAAAACCGTTATTGACGTTCAGTTGACAATCCAAATAAAAAAAAATCACCATTGAGTTATAATGTACTACGTACTAGAGAAGCTATTCCAAACAAAAATTGTGCACTACTCGTATGTCTTCGCGCATGCGCGGTAATAGTAGAGTCGCGCATGCGCAGTTGGTATAAACGCGCATTGCGCTTGCGCGGTCAGTTTTTGTTATTATAGATTATACGTAAGTAGAATGGTCAGTATGTAATAATTGTTTATTTATATTGTATTGTTAATTATATCGAGTACAATTTTTTAAATTGTTTTTTATTTTGTATATGTGCTATATACAAAATAAAATAAAATATAAATTGTTTTTTATTTTGTATATGTGCTATATACAAAAAAAAATATATAATATAGGGGGTCATTGTAGAAGCGTGCTCGTCGCGACCCCTGCCAGCCCTTTTCAGGGCTGCAATTCTACACAGCTGCGCACCCATGCGAACGAGGGTTAGGGCGTCCCCCCAAGGCGACGCACACCAGCTCGTCCCCGTTGGTGTGGAATGCAGCGCGCAAAGCGGCGATGGGGACCGCCACCCGTCACGCACAGCCCGACACGGCGGAAGGTGGAGGACGGAGTGCAGAGTTGGCACGTGGAATGTTAGAGGAGGCATGAGAGATAAGACGAATGAGTTGATCGAAATAATGAAAGAAAGAGAATTAGATGTCGTGTGTATGTCGGAGATCAAACGGAAAGGCAGTGGTATTGAAGAGCTCCCTGGCGGGACGTTAGCTATATGGTCCGGAGTCCCGGAAAGCGAGAACGCCTGCCAAGGAGTGGGAGTGCTGTTGTCGTCCCGGTTGGTCGATCTTATGACTGAATACAAGGTTGTGAACTCAAGACTTCTCTGGGTTCGCTTCAAAATGGGACTGACGAAGTTATTCCTTTTGGCTGTTTATGCGCCGGTAGCTTCGTCGTCCAGGGCTGAGCTGGAGGAGTTTTGGGAGAATGTAAGAGAAGTTCTAGATTTGGTTAAGGGAAACGAAAGAACTGTTGTATGTGGTGATTTGAATGGATGGGTAGGCATCGCTCGACCAGGATACGAGTAGGTGCTTGGAAAGTTTGGAGATAAAAGGGTTAATGATGCTGGCAAGCTTATACTGGCTGTATGCAAGGAAAAGGGTCTTCTTGTGACAAACACTATGTTTAATCACAGGAAGATCCATATGTACACTAGAGAAAGAAAGAATGAGAGAAGTATGATTGATTTGTTCCTGGTGGATGACCGACTGCGAAAACAGGTGATGGATACACGAGTGTTCAGGGGTGCTGACCTGGGAACGGATCATTATCTAGTAATTACTAGATTTAGGGGTTTGTTCGCGGGTTGGCGCCACCGGACGGCAGTAACAGAACCACAGTCGGTCTGTCGCATCCGAAGCTGGAAGCTTCAGGAAGCGGATACTAGGGACAAATATCACACGAGGGTAGCCGAAAAGCTTGACACCATCGATGGCAGGAAAGAATGTGTGGAGAAAATATGGCAGAACCTTAGGGATGGAATGGTAAGTGCAGCGGAAGAAGTATGTGGTACGACAAAAAGAGGTAGTAGTAAAAGAAGAGATGCATGGTGGAATGACGAAGTGAAAGAAGCTGTAAAAAAGAAGAAAAAAGCATGGTTAGACTACTTAGCCTCTAGTAACGATGAGCATATGAGAGAGAAGATGAAAGAAAGATATAAGCTGCAGAAAGTTCATGCGAAAACATTGATTGAGGAAGTACGTGAAAGGTGTAGAATAGAAGCGGACGAGAGGTTGTCGCACAACTTTAGGGAAAACTCCAAACTCTTCTGGAAAGAGGTTGGAAGGTCCCAGAGTGGTGCGACAGCTTTAAGAATGAACAAAGTGCTTTCGAGAACCAATGACGTCCTCTCAGAAAAATCGGACGTCATGCAGCGATGGAGTGAATTTTATAGAGAATTGTATGCGTGTCATGATCTTAGTGAAGGATCCGGGGGTGACGCCGTGACTGGCACGCCAGACACGGACCTCGATGACACTGAGGTCATCAGCATGAAAGAGATTGAACGTGCGATTCGAAGTTTGAAATGTGGTAAGGCTGCGGGACTAGACAGAGTTACTGCTGAAATGGTCAAGTACGGTGGGCCTCGCGTCTGGGACAGCTTTCATCTGCTGTGCAATTTGTGCTGGCGGACGGGAGATGTCCCGGATGATTGGCGATCCGCGGTCATTGTGCCTTTATATAAAGGTAAAGGTTCACATTTTGACTGCGGGAGCTATCGGGCGATCAGCTTGACCAGTTTAGCAAGTAAAGTTTATTCGAAGGTTTTGACACGCAGGATGCAAGAGAAATCGGAAAGATTCTTATGGGAGGCACAATGCGGATTTAGACCTGGAAGAGGATGCACGGATCAAATGTTTTCTCTCCGCATGATCACGGAGAAGCTTCTGAGTGTTAACCAGAGGATTTTCTGTGCTTTTGTGGATCTGGAGAAAGCATTTGATAAGGTTATAAGGAAGAAAATGTGGGAACTGTTGCCGGGATATGGTGTGGATGGTCGATTGTTAAGGGCTGTGCAGTCACTTTACTATGACTGTAAAGCCTGTGTGCGGGTAGGGCATGACCTGTCACCCATGTTTAGCGTCCAAGCGGGCGTAAAACAGGGTTGTGTCATGTCTTCCTGGCTGTTCATACTGTATCTCGACAGCTGTTTACAGAAGCTGAAAGATAGCTGTTTGGGTGTGAAATTGGGTGACATAAAAGTTAATTGTCTGCTGTATGCTGATGATGCAGTGCTTATTGCACCATCAGAAGCAGAACTGCAGGCATTAGTCACGTGTATGAAAGAGGAATGTGAAATTAAAGGTCTCCGTTTGAATGCTAATAAAACTAAGGTTCTGGTATTTGAAAAGGACGAAGAGAGAACGAAATGTGAAATATGGGTAAATCAGGAATGTCTAGAACAGGTAAATGAAATTGTATACTTGGGGAGTGCTTTCAGCCGGGATGGAAGATGTGATTTAGATGTGGATAGGCGTGTCGCTGCCGGAAACAAAGTCAATGGTGCCCTGAATGCATTAATAAAAAGGCAAGGCGTGGTGAAGAGTGCACGCCTTGCAATACATAACGCAGTGTTGGTACCGACTTTGTTATATGGCAGCGAAACCTGGGTATGCCAGAAGAAGCATAAAAGCAAGTTGAATGCAGTGGAGATGCGATCTCTTCGTAAAATGTGTGGCGTTACCATAGCCGACCGAAAGCGAAACGAAGAGATTCGCAATATGGCAGGATTGAAAGATGACCTTATCACAAAAATTGATAGGGGCGTACTCCAATGGTTTGGACACGTTGAACGAATGAGTGAAGACCGAATGGTGAAGAAAATATATAGAGCGAAAGTAAATATTAAAAGGTGTCGAGGTAGACCGAGACTAACTTTCGAAGACCATGTGAGCAAATTGCTCGAAGAGGGGAGGGTCAAGAGTACTCGGATACCTAGACGTGCATGTATGAAGAAGTTAATGAACCTGAAAGAAGCGAAAGAGGTATGTAAGGATCGTGACACTTGGCGATCTGTTCTCTCTGGCTACCCCGTTAGGGATTGTGCGTGACGATAAGTAAGTAAGTAAGTAAGTATATGTGCTAATTTAATATAATATTACATAATATTATGTCAGAATTACATTTTAATGATATTTTTATCTGAATATTTTAAAAGGTATCTATGTCAAATATAAAAAAACGTACTAAATGTATGTTTAACAAAACTTATTAACATAAAATTTAAATTACAAATATATTTATTTAAATTAGAATCATAAATGTTGTAAATAATCGTTCATAAATGCTGGGCACGCGAGAGTTAAAAATGGACGAATTTATTCCACTTTGACTTTGATGTGGAAACTTAAAAATAAAATAAAAGAATAATAAGCGGATTTAAACATGGAAATTTTTGCCAAATCATAATAACTTATGTATGTTTCTATAAAAAAAATGTGTATAATAATATATTCGTCCTATACTTAAGTAACTATACTTAAGTAACCCACGGAAATGTCGCATCTGAACATATTAATTTCATAATCTATATTCAGTGACACGAGATGGCGTCTTAGGAATAATTTGTTTTATTATTAATTTATAATACTTTTTTATTGAATAAGTATCTTATTAACCGATGAAAAGTAATTCCTTGGTTTTTACTGACATTTCTTGAATTATTTGTGCAATATCTAAGTACACAAGACGGCATATTTTTATCAAGAGATTTTTTTAAATCAACACAACACGTGACAACTCTACAAGCGCCTAGCGAGTGACTGATTAAAGTGCAGTGCATGAACCGCAGTTGAGTGGAACAGAGTAGCTGAATGCGGTGTCTCCTCTAGTACGTAGTACATAATAGCTCAATGAATTACACTAACTTAAAGAAAGTTCAAACGATGTTCGTTAAAGCTCTCACTTTTTGTTGAAACACAAAACAGTATTTAGTTAAAATACTTATGACTTTTATTTATTTTACAAACAAAATTACCTATGTCTTATTTAAAAACTATAACTAGAAATTGAGGTGGATATTATCAATTTACAATACTTAAGTTTGCTAAATAGTTGGGAGCATAGATTACTGTATTTATACGTTGGGAGCTATTATTTTACTTGTCACTGGGGTAATGGGGTTGCCACTTGCCACATTGATTTACATATTACACTTTATATTAATTATATTTTATTACCTATTTTATATTGTTTGATTTATTAGTAAAATAAAATACTTATAAAAATATGTTTTATTTCATCATTTTGTTTACTTCTATTCATCTGATAAGCTTTGTATCCTTTTTTTCTAAGGGGACGTAATAAAGATTTTAAAATTAAATATACTTTTTAATATAAAAACAATTAACTGCAGCTTAAAAAACACATTTTTATTGCGTATTTTAGGTAAAATTTCATATATTAAGCCACACCAACCCGCCATGGCATGTTTGTGTGTCTATCTTTATCTAATCTTAGCGACGATATTTTTTTCGCAACTTGTGTAAGTGAGATAGATATACGTTTATTTAAAATTGTTATTAGTTTCAAAGCTACTTCGTCGCGTTTGGATAGTGGTTACACTTTTTTCGACGCGCGGTATTGTGGTTTGCTCCTCTGGTGTTGTATAACTCAATGGGTTGCCACAACTCTCAGTTCGCGTCTATGCATCATTAGCAATTTAGCAACAGTCCACGATAGAACTAGGATCACTCACGTTTGTTCTTCGTTCGCAAAATATTGTATCGCGTGCCATCGATGGCACATATGCCATAGGTATGCCATCCCTGGAGTAGGTGATGTCTATTAATATAATTAATGGCATCATTTAGATTTAAGATAATCATCATCAATTGGTAAAATAAAGGGTCGACAAGTTTGTTATGAATGTTTCTATTAAAAAATAGCAAATATTTTAAGACTGTGAAAAATACCCACGGTACCTAAGTGTAGTGTAAAAATTTCCACTACCTAATATCATCTCGTGGGTGTCGTAAGACGCAGCGACAGCCTAATAACGACGTCAAATAAAAAAGAGCGGTGGATAAATTGGTTGCCAAGCGTGCCAACTATGGCAAATAATATGCCCATAAAAGCAGTATATGAAGGAGACCTACATATGCACTGCAGTTATTTAATAGGACCACAGAAATCTAAATTATTTAGATTTCTGTGAATAGGAAGTAACGGTAGCGGCAAAAATACGCCAATTTTTTCTGATAAAGTAAAACCTAGACTACTCCTGACATTGCTCTCTGTCGGTTCGTAAATTTCATTCACTGATGCACAGACAGACAGAAAAAAATCAAAAATAGCATGCAAATAACCCTATTAGCTTAATGGGAGGCAGTTATTTTGGTGTTAAAGACATACACTTCTATTTTGTATATACCTACTGGATGACCTTTTTTATCGTGTAGAAAAAAATAGGGTGTAATAAGTGAACGGAGTAGAAGACTATGGCACTGATATTTAACAAAAAATAAAAACAAAAATTTTGTACTAAATAAATAAATTAATTAAAATCTATCGAAATTCATATCATATCCACCCTACTTTACAAACGTCAATAAAACATTGATTTATATATTACACTAGATCGGTAATAACCGCGCCAAGGCGTTGCCACTGCACATATGGCCACAGCCATATGCCTAGCTAACGTCAGTTCAGTGTTCAATGTGACACCGACAGAGTTGAGCCGCGACAAAAAATCGGTAAATGCGTAGTGAAAGAATGCTATTCAGTGTGACAAAAACGTAATAAATCAAGCGGAATCACTTTCAACACAAAAGAAACACTTTCAATTTATTCTTGTTTTCACATAAACGTAAAAAAACCTCAAATAGGTAATTAAATAAAATTATCGAATATTGCCATTTAGATTCAATGTTGCCACTTTTCCGCATTTGTGATTATCCTACATTAATGGGAGACTATATAATTAATTTGTTATCTCTGATTTTAAATATTATGGAAATTATAATAAAAACTACGTTTTAACTTTTAATCTTAAAACTAAAAAAAAACTTTTATACAAAATAATTAATTATTCTTATTTTAGTTTATTCATTAATTATCTATTATATATATTTTATTACCTACTTATTTTATATTAATAATTTTATATTAATTATAATTTCATATAAATTTTATATAAATTATATTTTATTACCAATTTTATACTGTTTGATTTATTAGTACAATAAAATACTTATAAAAATATGTTTTATTTCATCATTTTGTTTACTTCTACTCATCTGATAAGCTTTACATCCTTTATTCTAAGGGGTAGCAATAAAGATTTTAAAATAAAATATACTTTTTTAATATAAAAACAATTAACTGCAGCTTAAAAAAACTCATTTTTATTGCGTATTTTAGGTAAAATTTCATATAGTAAGCCACACTAACCCGCCATTGCATGTTTGTCTGTCTATCTTTATCTAATCTTAGCGACGATATTATTTTCACAACTTGTGTAAGTGAGATAGATATATGTTTATTTAAAATAGTTATTAATTTCAAAGCTACGTCGTCGCGTTTGGATAGTGGTTAAACTTTTTTCGACGCGCGGTAATGTGGTTTTCTCCTCTAGTGTTGTATAACTCAATGCAATAAAACAATAAATTATGTAGGCATCTTTAACCTTGTCACTTTGCAGGGTCACTAAATAGGATATGATTTGAATTTCAATAGATTTTAATTCATTTATTTATTTAATTAAAAGTTTTTGTTTTTATTTTTGGAAAGATTCAGTGTCATAGGCTTCTACTCCGTTCACATGTTACACCATTTTTTTTCCAAACAGTAAAAAAGGTCATCCAGTATGTTTAGTTTTACTATTTAACGCAGCCGTAAATTACATAATAGGTGAATAGCCAGAGTTCGATGCCCGGTGGACCTTCCAAATTAACTGCAACATTCAGTGCTAATTTACCAAGTGCTAAATGTTGAAGGAAAACATGTTGAGAAAAACTGTATGTCCAATTTAAATTTCAATGATAACTTTTCCTCTCAAAATCAACAAGGTTTACGTGTACAAAGACGCTCATTCTTTTTTTAATACCTTTTAGCCACAACAGTCTTTGTCCAACTAAATAACTACTAAACTAAGATTTCCTTGTTAAGACGACACATCGAAAACGCTATCGCCATACTGATCCGAGTGAATACATAATTTCTATAAAAACATGAAGAAACGCCGTCATAAGGTCTAAAATTGCGTAGCGCCCGCGACGATTAAAAGTGCTTAGAAATTGTCAGAATCTTAAAATATTTTTTAAAAAATTACTGATTTTTAAGTTATCAAAATAATGAGCAAGTAAATTATGAATATTGATGTTATAAATATATATTTGAGTGATTTCCAAGCATATAGATCAAATGACTTCGTTGTAATTTTAACTATAGTGATTTTTTAGAGGTGTTTTCGCAAATAATTATGATCGAGTCAAAATTATACAATCGTGTTTTTGAGCAATCAAATTCAAGATAAAGACATGAATTTACCTATATCAAAATCCCACTTTCGTTAGTGGTGTCATAGTCCTATACTATTCGATGAAAGGGGGTGCATTTTTTCACGGTGTCGCCTTAACGCTTATAATGCGAGCATTTTAAAAATATGATTTTATAAAGAACTTTTTTTTTTAAAAATACTCAAAGTTTTAACGTTAATTTCTTCTCATCACATAATATACCAAATTTAAAAATTTGTAATAATAATAATAATATATGGATGATGGAATTTGACAGAAGGCGCAAAGGGCCGCTGCCTGGGGGACGCCGGGGCGCGTCTGGAGCTGGCGCTGGACGTGACAGCATGCGAACCGCCAGCCGAGCGCGAGGTGCTGCTCGACCACCTAGTAGCCCCTCGCATCCATCATCCACACCAGCAGGCTTGGTGACGGCAGGGTCTTCGCGGGCCCAGCAATCGGGACCCGCCACTGGTGGAATACGCCGCATGTGTTGGACAATCTCGGGCGATAGGGGGAGAAATTGGAGGTTTTGCGTATCGGGCAAGGATGCATCGAGTTTTGTTGAGCTGGAGCCATCTGTAATCGTCACCGAGCAAAACCTGGCAGACCGAGTTCGGTATATCTTGCGCTCAAATATATTTGGTGGCGCCGAACTGGAACGGCTACGACGTGAGGCTGTTCCCTCATCAAATGAAAAAGCTACGGCTGAGGATGCGGTGCCACAAGTTGCAGAACAACCCGCACACGTGGATACCGCCGTGAATACCCCAGTGGTGGCTGATTCAAATGATGATGGAACATTCGCTCAGGAACTAGAAATAGAGCAAATGAAGAGTACATTTGAAGAGGCGATTATGGAAACGCGCAGTACGCCTCTCGAAAATCGACCGCGACTTCCCCGCATAGCCCTAAGCAAGCGGAATCGGGCTGTCGTGAGGGCTCTGAACCCAATGCTGGTGACATATTTGGAAGCCAGCCGGGACCCTTGCGATACGAACTCAATTATTTTTGGCGCCGCGCTGGTAGTCTGGCGTATCATAGGCACCAAGGTTTCCACGGCTGGAGATGCTACTGGCCAAAGTAGCGCTATCCCAGCATGGAGAAAAAGAATTGAGGAGCGTATCGCAAAGGCTAGAGCTCACATCAGCAGATTGATATGCTTCGGATCAGGCAATAACAGGCCAAGAATTGTGCGCACTGTCAGGATGGCATTTGCTGGGACAAATGTCAGTTTGTCCCAGCCGGATATAATGCAAAAACTGACGGAGCGCATAGATGATCTGAAGCAGAGAATCGCTGCTTGGGGAAAGCGGATTCGGCGATATACCGAGAGGTCGACTCGGTTCAACCAGAATCGTCTCTTCCAAAGTGATCAGAAAAGGCTCTATAAATCATTGAAGCGACCAATGACAAGTGGAACGGGCCCAGCCCCGAATCAGGCCGACACTGCAACATTCTGGCGCGGCCTGTGGTCAGAGCCCGTAAACCACAGCGAGGGCTCTTGGACGGAAGTTGTGGCGATCAGTGTGCAAGCATAACGCTCATGGACCCCGTCATTATAACGCCGGATGACGTAGCTTAGGCGCTCCGTAGGGCCCTGAACTGGAAAAGTCCGGGACTCGACGGGCTGCATCACTACTGGCTATAGGGGTGTGTCACACTATGCTCGCCCGACAGTTCCAAGAGGCTCTCAACCAGAAGTCGCTCCCGAGCCTCTTCACTATTGGGATCACTCGTTTGGTTCCTAAAGACCAGGATACCACAGACCCGAGCAAATACCGCCCCGTCACGTGTCTACAGACCATATACAAGTCACTAACATCCATTTTGAGCGCGAGAATCACTCGTCACCTGGACTCAAACAGGTGATGTCGCGCGCTCGAAATGGATGTCGGGGCGGTGGTCGTGGAACCAAGGAACCACTTTTCATTGACGCGGTCATTGGCAAAGTGGTGAAACGCAACCGTCGGAACTTCTCCGCCGCCTGGATAGACTACAGAAAGACATTCGACTCGGTGCCCCATACATGGCTAAAGAGAGTCTTCGAGCTGTACAAGATAGACTGTACAGTTAGAGACTTCCTCGAGCAGTGTATGGGGCAGTGGAGTACGATCCTTTGTCATCTGGGCGAGCGGATGATAGCTGCGGAAAGCCACATAAGGATAAGAAGGGGTATCTTCTAGGGCGATTGTCTGAGTCCAATCTGGTTTTGCCTCTCCCTGAACCCTCTCAGTACTTTACTGGAGGGCTCCGCGAGGGGATTTCAGCTTCGGAAAGGAGGTACAAAAGTGACCCACCTTTTTATATGGATGACCTCAAGTTATGCGCGTCCAGTCACTCCCATCTTGTGGAATTGCTAAACATTACTTGTGAATTTAGCAATTCTATTGGAATGGAGCTGGGGACGGATAAGTGTGCGGTCCTCCATGTTGAAAGGGGAAAGGTTGCTAACTCTGAGCGCATAGACTTATCTATGCCCATCATTTTAAGGACCCTTTCCGAGGCTGAAACATACCGATACCTGGGTGTGTCACAGAACATCGGTATCAATGAGCCTGGTACGAAACAGTCAGTTTGCATCCATTTTTGTGCACGCTTGACCAAAGTGTTCAACAGCCTTTTGTCTGGTGTGAATAAGACACACGCATGTAACGGTTGGGTCATGCCTGTCCTCATGTATATCTTTGGCATACTCAGGTTGACTCAGACTGAACTTAACGCCCTGTATAGAAAAGTCCGCACTACTATGACGTCCCATAGGATGCATCATCCGAGATCGTCGGTAATGAGGCTGTACTTGCCGTGAAAACATGGTGGGCGTGACTTTTTGAGCGCGCTCACCAGGCATAATCGCAAAGTGTGCAGCCTCCGTAATTACTTCCTGGTGAGATCGAATGATCCATTCTATAAGGACGTCATTTTTTGTGATAAAGGACTTACCCCTCTATCCTTAGCCAACGAGCAATGGCAAGACCCGGCAGTGCAGAGCATTTCCGACCGGAAGACCATATGGAAGGAGAAGGAGCTCCACGGGAGGTTCTACAAGGCTCTACATGAGCCTTTCGTAGGCACAGTATACTCCCTCCACTGGCTACGCTTTGGTGACCTCCTCGGAGAAACCGAGGGTTTTGTCTGTACAATACAGGATCAGGTTATTAAGACCAACAACTATTGGAGATACATCCTAAAGGATGGCACCGTCGACATCTGTCGAGCTTGTCGCCATCCTGGTGAGTCACTTAGGTATGTCATTTCCGGTTTTTCGGCGCTTTCTAACTCTGAGTACTTGCACAGGCACAACCTAGTAGCCAGAACTCTTCACCAGGAGCTTGCTCTGAGATACGGTCTTGTGGACCGGAAATTGCCGTATTACAAGTACTTGCCGGAAGCCGTGCTCGAAAATGATCGAGCCAGGCTCCACTGGGATCGGGCTATCATCACAGACAGGACTATTCTTGCGAATAAGCCTCATATTGTGCTGAGGGACCGGGCACAGTCAAGGATATTTTTGGTCGACATTACCATTCCATATGACGAGAACCTCGTGAAAGCCGAAACAGATAAACGAACAAAATATCTGGACCTGGCTCACAAGGTGACCAACATGTGGGGTGGTCTGCCGACTGAAATTATTCCTGTAGTCGTTTCTGCAAACGGGCTAATCCCAGTCAGCCTCTCGGGTCATCTGAGGAGGCTGGGACTCCGTGACGGACCGCTCCAGGCTCAAATGCAGAAGGCGGTGCCCTTGATACCGCCCGCATCGTCCGCCGGTTTTTCTCCCTTTCCCCCTAACCCTCGGCCGTTTGTTCTCCCCTGCCGAGGGCCTCCATCTGGTTGGGTTTTTATTTATTTATGTATTATTTAATTATTTGTGCTGGTATATGAAATATATATTTATGTATATTTATAATTTCCCTTTATATTACGCTTATTCAGCCCAACCAGATTAGAATACACTACTAATACCAAATAATAATATTTCGAAGTTTCTTGATTAACGCATTTATTATTAAGTGAAGTTGGCTTGGAGTCTCATATTCAAGCTTAACTGAGGTGTTTTTCTGTGAAAAAGGTGTAAACACCACAGCCGAGATGTACCAAAATACCTAACAAACATAGTGGAACCTCTTTCTCAAACAATGTTCTAAAACAAACATTGGATATTCCAACAGGACTCTGCACCAGCAAAGTCAAAGGAATTGACTTTATCGGACATGAAGACTGGCCCTCTTCTAGTACAGATTTAAGTCCACTGGATTATAAGATATGGCAACATTTGAAGGAGAAAGTCTGCGCTAAACCTCATCAGAATCTGGAATCTCTCCGAGTATCTTTGGCTAAAGCAGCGGCAGAAATGAATATAACTGTGATGTGTGCTGCGATTGATGATTGGTCGCATCGACTGAGGGCATGTATTCAAAATCGAGGAGGGCATTTTGAATAATGTGAGTAAAATTGTATTCTTAATTAAATTAACTATAATTTCATATATATATACATGTAATTTCTATACAATCATCAAAAACTGTATCATTAATTTTCTAAAAAGTTTTTGACAGAACTTATGACCTGACTAAGTATATACAAACATATACACATAGATACATACTTATATACATATCACTAAACATAATAAGTATATAAATAGTGCATATGCACTTTTTATGTTGCTTCCTAAGATCAACAATATCAATTGTTGGTATTGTTGATCGAAGGAAGGGTAAAAGAATGTATAAAAGTCTGAGACTATAAAAAAATGTCCGTAGGAAAGCGCTAAATAAGGGTGGCGCCACCATAGCTACAGTCTTAATTTTAAAGAACTTTCTAAATTTTTTTTTATTGCACACACTTTCATCATAATTCTTTTTACAATAATTATGTTATTGCTTTCAAAATTTTTATTTTCAAAATCACTCTCAACATATTTTACGGCGATTTATCATACGCCGTCGCTACTCGAACGCTGTTGTGGAGAGTTTTTGAACTGTTATTTACTGCTTACAGATGGACACATTTTCAACTATTGTCCTATAGGAGATTATATTATATTGTCGTCCTTAAGAGTACCCTTAACCGACGAGCATGTATGCGTAGGTATATGAATGTGGAAGAGGCGAGAAAGGTATGTCAGGATCGTGCTAAATGGAAGTCTGTAGTCTCTGCCTACCCCTCTGGGTGACAGGCGTGAGTGTTTATGTATGTATTATGTCGTCCTTACCTCTATACTCCATGATGAATACAATGAATATTTTTAAAACGTGTACATAATATCCGCAACTTGTCGTCTTCGATGGAGACAAGGGTGTTGGTTCTTTTCTCATCCGTAGACGGCTAATAAATATACTAAATTATGATCTCAAGAAGAAAAAAGCATGGTTAGACTACTTGGCCTCTAGTAACGATGAGCATATGAGAGAGAAGATGAAAGAAAGATATAAGCTGCAGAAAGTTCATGCGAAAACATTGATTGAGGAAGTACGTGAAAGGTGTAGAATAGAAGCGGACGAGAGGTTGTCGCACAACTTTAGGGAAAACTCCAAACACTTCTGAAAAGAGGTTGGAAGGTCCCGGAGTGGTGCGACAGCTTTAAGAATGAACAAAGTGCTTTCGAGAACCAATGACGTCCTCTCAGAAAAATCGGACGTCATGCAGCGATGGAGTGAATTTTATAGAGAATTGTATGCGTGTCATGATCTTAGTGAAGGATCCGGGGGTGACGCCGTGACTGGCACGCCAGACACGGACCTCGATGACACTGAGGTCATCAGCATGAAAGAGATTGAACGTGCGATTCGAAGTTTGAAATGTGGTAAGGCTGCGGGACTAGACAGAGTTACTGCTGAAATGGTCAAGTACGGTGGGCCTCGCGTCTGGGACAGCTTTCATCTGCTGTGCAATTTGTGCTGGCGGACGGGAGATGTCCCGGATGATTGGCGATCCGCGGTCATTGTGCCTTTATATAAAGGTAAAGGTTCACATTTTGACTGCGGGAGCTATCGGGCGATCAGCTTGACCAGTTTAGCAAGTAAAGTTTATTCGAAGGTTTTGACACGCAGGATGCAAGAGAAATCGGAAAGATTCTTATGGGAGGCACAATGCGGATTTAGACCTGGAAGAGGATGCACGGATCAAATGTTTTCTCTCCGCATGATCACGGAGAAGCTTCTGAGTGTTAACCAGAGGATTTTCTGTGCTTTTGTGGATCTGGAGAAAGCATTTGATAAAGTTATAAGGAAGAAAATGTGGGAACTGTTGCCAGGATATGGTGTGGATGGTCGATTGTTAAGGGCTGTGCAGTCACTTTACTATGACTGTAAAGCCTGTGTGCGGGTAGGGCATGACCTGTCACCCATGTTTAGCGTCCAAGCGGGCGTAAAACAGGGTTGTGTCATGTCTTCCTGGCTGTTCATACTGTATCTCGACAGCTGTTTACAGAAGCTGAAAGATAGCTGTTTGGGTGTGAAATTGGGTGACATAAAAGTTAATTGTCTGCTGTATGTTGATGATGCAGTGCTTATTGCACCATCAGAAGCAGAACTGCAGGCATTAGTCACGTGTATGAAAGAGGAATGTGAAATTAAAGGTCTCCGTTTGAATGCTAATAAAACTAAGGTTCTGGTATTTGAAAAGGACGAAGAGAGAACGAAATGTGAAATATGGGTAAATCAGGAATGTCTAGAACAGGTAAATGAAATTGTATACTTGGGGATGTGATTTAGATGTGGATAGGCGTGTCGCTGCCGGAAACAAAGTCAATGGTGCCCTGAATGCATTAATAAAAAGGCATGGCGTGGTGAAGAGTGCACGCCTTGCAATACATAACGCAGTGTTGGTACCGACTTTGTTATATGGCAGCGAAACCTGGGTATGCCAGAAGAAGCATAAAAGCAAGTTGAATGCAGTGGAGATGCGATCTCTTCGTAAAATTTGTGGCGTTACCATAGCCGACCGAAAGCGAAACGAAGAGATTCGCAATATGGCAGGATTGAAAGATGACCTTATCACAAAAATTGATAGGGGCGTACTCCAATGGTTTGGACACGTTGAACGAATGAGTGAAGACCGAATGGTGAAGAAAATATATCGAGCGAAAGTAAATATTAAAAGGTGTCGAGGTAGACCGAGACTAACTTTCGAAGACCATGTGAGCAAATTGCTCGAAGAGGGGAGGGTCAAGAGTACTCGGATACCTAGACGTGCATGTATGAAGAAGTTAATGAACCTGAAAGAAGCGAAAGAGGTATGTAAGGATCGTGACACTTGGCGATCTGTTCTCTCTGGCTACCCCGTTAGGGATTGTGCGTGACGATAAGTAAGTAAGTAAGTAAGTAATATAATGTGGCTCACAGATATTGTCATTATATTCTGTCTGAAACTTATAGAAGTTAAACTCTCTAGATTAACAAAGTTTTTATTTTTCCTCTATTAACGTATAGTTAAATTGCCATCTATCAATAAAATCAAAATATTAAATTATGCTATGCCACACGTACTGCTAGTGCTGCCAGTCGATAAATTAAAAAAATGTCAGCAGGGTTTAACGAATGACATCTACTGCAAAAAGCCAGAAAGTCGTAAAGCAGTAAAGAGTGTATGTAATAAACGTAACGAAAAAAGTTATATTGCAATACTAGATGTCGCTGTCTCATATTAAAATTTTAATTTTGTCAGGCTACTTTTTAAGACGCTAGATGCCACTTTTATGATATTTATTAGATACAATTTCATAAGATATTGATGGTTTTTCAAATGTGTGTTGGTGTTGCATTTTGAATATCCATGTATATTAAATAGTATGCTAGCCGAACTCCGATTTTGTGCTATAAATTACCTAGGTACCTAATTCACAAGTTCACTTCCATCATTGTATAAAATTAATTTTAATAATTTGAAAATTTTCAGCGTGGTAAAAGATTATTAAGTGAACCTAATCATCCTTTTCACTTTATTACACCTTTTAAAACATATCCATGTTTGGTTTACGGCATGTTTTGGGGGAATTAGAAAAATGAAACCATATCAGTTTTGGGGTCAAAAGAGCCTAGGGAATAAGAACACTATTACTGTCTACCAGTACCGTCTTTACGATAGAGGCCCGGCCGAGTTGGCCAGAAAAAATGGCACTGACAGATTTCCTACGTAGAAAATATGTAGTACCGCGTTTTGCCGCCATCTAAACGTTTTTGTCGTTTTGTACAGTACTTATAGCCTGGATTTTATTTTGTCGTTTTGTACAGTACTTATAGCCTGGATTTTATTTTGTCGTTTTGTACAGTACTTATAGCCTGGATTTTATTTTGTCGTTTTGTACAGTACTTATAGCCTGGATTTTATTTTGTCGTTTTGTACAGTACTTATAGCCTGGATTTTATTTTGTCGTTTTGTACAGTACTTATAGCCTGGATTTTATTTTGTCGTTTTGTACAGTACTTGTAGCCTGGATTTTATTTTGTCGTTTTGTACAGTACTTATAGCCTGGATTTTATTTTGTCGTTTTGTACAGTACTTATAGCCTGGATTTTATTTTGTCGTTTTGTACAGTACTTATAGCCTGGATTTTATTTTGTCGTTTTGTACAGTACTTGTAGCCTGGATTTTATTTTGTCGTTTTGTACAGTACTTATAGCCTGGATTTTATTTTGTCGTTTTGTACAGTACTTATAGCCTGGATTTTATTTTGTCGTTTTGTACAGTACTTATAGCCTGGATTTTATTTTGTCGTTTTGTACAGTACTTATAGCCTGGATTTTATTTTGTCGTTTTGTACAGTACTTATAGCCTGGATTTTATTTTGTCGTTTTGTACAGTACTTATAGCCTGGATTTTATTTTGTCGTTTTGTACAGTACTTATAGCCTGAATTTTATTTTGTCGTTTTGTACAGTACTTATAGCCTGGATTTTATTTTGTCGTTTTGTACAGTACTTATAGCCTGGATTTTATTTTGTCGTTTTGTACAGTACTTATAGCCTGGATTTTATTTTGTCGTTTTGTACAGTACTTATAGCCTGGATTTTATTTTGTCGTTTTGTACAGTACTTATAGCCTGGATTTTATTTTGTCGTTTTGTACAGTACTTATAGCCTGGATTTTATTTTGTCGTTTTGTACAGTACTTATAGCCTGGATTTTATTTTGTCGTTTTGTACAGTACTTATAGCCTGGATTTTATTTTGTCGTTTTGTACAGTACTTATAGCCTGGATTTTATTTTGTCGTTTTGTACAGTACTTATAGCCTGGATTTTATTTTGTCGTTTTGTACAGTACTTATAGCCTGGATTTTATTTTGTCGTTTTGTACAGTACTTATAGCCTGGATTTTATTTTTATTTTCGGCAATCTACATATTTATAATCTATGAGAGAGAAATATCATTTCGTACTGATTAATAAAAATAACACTTCAAAAGATTTAACGGCAAATGATCTATTTAATTTGATAATTCTATTATATTAGCTTTTATAGAAAATAATAAACGTTACAATCCTTATTTTTAGAAAAGTGAAGCCTAAATTTTAATTTTTTTTGAAAGACAGTTTAGAAAAGAAACATTAAAGTTTACATTTTCCTAAGAAATTATCGTCCCCGCAATGAATTTTACCTCATTGCAAAGTGGCGCCGCCCTGGTGGCAAAAAAGGCGTGGAAGCCCTCATAAATGACAAATTATTTGATTTTTACCAATTAACTATATAAATATATGATCATAGCAGAAAAATGTTTCTGTCATTCACTTTTTTTTACTTTACAACAGGGCCCCAAATTCTTGTGTGCCCAAGGGCCCCGGTGCGGCCTAAGACTGCGTTGCTGTCTACTCTACAGAAAGCTATGGGATATTAAAATGCACAGATTACAGAATTACTTATGACATCCGATAGATGGCGGTATACAACCCTCTTTATTGACATCTGTACACAAATAGAAATTGAAGGGTTTGTCTGCAATTTTGAAATAATTGGCTTTTTTATAGAATAAGGATGACAAACGAGCACACAGTCCACCTGATCGCAAGTGAATGCTGTGGTCCATAGACATCTACATATGGAGGATAGCCTCGATTAGGAATCAAAATGCAGATTGCGTTGTCACTCCAGAGAGAGGACGAAGTGGGAACGCTTCGTATCCAGCAAAAGGGGTCTCCGGTTCTCTAGACTTACTATAGTAAACACAGCAGCATTGAGCAGCTATTTTACGCTGGTATTCTGTGAGAGCGTGGTCTTTCCACGGTCGAGCCGAGCCATTCGTAGCATTGCTCTACCAGATAAAATTGCTGGGGTTATTTGCATGCTGCAAATAAATTAATAACATTTTTTTTGGCTGTCTGTATGTTTCTGTAATTTTCGGAATGGCTGAGAAATAGAAAACTTTAATAAAGATATTTGCTGATTAATTTAAAAAAAAATCTGAATGATCTCACCCAGGCATTCATATTCATACTTCATAGCATAGTTAGAGACGCGAAGCAGCATCAGAGGCATATATTATACGTTAATATATCGAGAGGTGTGTGTACAGAGTACAGACCACAGAGTGCGCTGTTGACGCGCTGATAAGGAATCAGTTCCTCTAGATACTTACAAGATCGTCGCCAGTGTCAAAATCGCATCCAAGGCGAAACTTGACGACATTTTGCGGTGAGTCGCTGTCGACCAAGTGGTCCACACTTTGAGCCAGCACTACCGACACGTGTGTTCTATTTACGTCTCTGTACGTAAACAAGTGGGCGTCCTCCTCCCTGTCCACTGGCTGCAGCACCAGATTCTTCCTGCAACAAGAATGGGAATTTAATGATATTTATACAGTGATGAACAGGCGATCTATCCAATATGTGGTTACTGAAGCAGATGGAAAACTGCAACTACTAACGTAACTTCAAACAAATAAGGATTTTATTACTTTTAATTTACTTGGTATTTCCAGTCCGTACTGGTTTACGTAATAATTCCTTAAATCTACGTGAACACTACATATTTTATACGTGGTAGAGGTAGAGCCACGCTGCAGCTATGTTATGGTTGTAGCCATTGAGTTATACAAATATAAATCAATGGTTGTAGCACGAATGAGGCAGCTCGACCGGGGAAGAACCACGCTCTCACAGAATACCAGCGTAAAATAGCAGCTTAATACTGCTATGTTTCGTATGGTAAGTGTAGAGATCCGGAGGCCCTTTTATAATGGAAACGAGATATTCTACCTTAGTCCACAGTGGTGACAACGCATCTGCGTTTTATTCTTAATCGGGGATAAATGTAGATGGCTATGGGCCACAGCATCCACCTACCATCATGTGGACTGTGTGCTCGTTTGTCAACCTTATTCTATAAAAATAA
Source organism: Parnassius smintheus behrii (assembly GCA_036936625.1). Taxonomy (NCBI): domain Eukaryota; kingdom Metazoa; phylum Arthropoda; class Insecta; order Lepidoptera; family Papilionidae; genus Parnassius; species Parnassius smintheus. The sequence goes on from JAUPFT010000014.1 coordinate 50,963,710, forward strand.
TTAAATAAACTATTTTACGTGTTTATTTCGCGTTTAGTTTTTTTTTTATTAAATCGAAAGTTAAACGCGAGAAAATCGGTAAAAATAGTTTTATTCGGTGTGTAGTGTTTGCGAAAATATAAGAAGTCTTTAAGGCAACAAATTCTTTGTCACCTCTGAGGACAAAGATGAAATGCCACGCAGCCTCTAATGATAGTGGCTCTCCATACGCTTCCGACAGGAACTTAGTAGTGCAAGCACTTCTGCTGGAGGAGTGGAAATAATTAAGAGTGTAGTATTATATTAATTAGAGTGTAGTGTGTGTATCCAGACGATCAGAGATAGTGAAAAAGTCCTAACACCTAGTTAACTTCAAACTAAAAAGGTGAAAATAAAAAAGGTGCAATGTTATTTTTTTTGCTACTGTCGAGTAATAAAAAATAATCTTTTATAACAATTTGCGTAAAAACTTCTTCACATTAGGCAGTTTTTTTTTTGCTTCTTTGATGCTTAAGGGAAAGGCAAAGGATCACGAGTCCTTACAGTCGCTCTGCTAAAACTCAATTCTCAGAGTCACACAAATTTTTATCGATTTTTTTTATTCTTTGTTACAAAGCATCAAATGGCCAATACCTCACAAATGGCCAGTACAAATGAAAATGTAGATAGCAACATTATTAGATATTATGTGCCTAGCATTCAAACTAATATTAACAGTATAAGCTATGCATTCATCTTTATCAACACGGACAAAGGACCGTAATCATGATGTGAAATAATACTAATTCATCGCTAGATTATTACGTACCATTTGTACTTTTATGTGAAAGAGATAAGTTTATAAGGAATATAAAAAGATTTCAAGATAGGAAGACAAAAGTAACAAATTATATTCGTATTATGTAATTTTATTTAACACTATGTTACAATAAAATCCGCTTCCGGTTTAGCCGTTTGTGAGATTTTTTTCTTAAGAACCATGGTATTCATAACTTTATACGTCAGTTAAGATAAAATTGGGTACTATAATAGGGAAAGTGTTTATCTTTATCAGTCTATAAAACACACTGCTGTACATGAGACGAATAGCACAAGTGCATGGGCCAAAAATATCTTTCTTACTTTAGCATGTGGGGTGTCACGGTCTAGATCTCAATGTTTTTTACTTTCCGCAATAAATAAGTAATTATAAGTTTTAACAAAAATAATAGCAGACTTCCAAGAAGCATTTTTTGTCACCATAAGGGGTGGAATTTTTTCTCTAAATTTGTATGGAACCACCCCTAAAGTATAACCCATTTAATAAAAAAAAGACACATTCAAATGTGACCTCAATTGGCAAAGATATCACGTAACAAACATACAAAGAAAACATACATTCGATACGAAACAATTGTGAACCTCTATTTTTTTGAAGTCGGCTAAAAAGTAGTTGTCAAGATGTTGTTTTAAACCGTTTTGTTAGGGTGTCTATTTCAATAATAAAAGGGATTCTAAATTACTATTTAGAATCCCATATTGTATATTATGGTACACACTTGTACCATAATATACAATATTTAGTTTAAACAACAAATAAATACTATAAGCGTTAGTTCATATAAGCTTTCACTTTAATTTTTATTTCCAGAACAGAGATTTTTATCCGGACTATTGGTAAAAAGTACACAAATAACAATGATTTACTATTACTAATAATCTTTAATAAAAATAATTGTTTTATTCTACAAAAAAAACGTTTTTCTTTATTTTATGTTTTGCTGGTTAGAAAAAACAGTATGTAAATATACAGTTTAAAAATAGTTAGTTGGTCATAATATTATATACGGAACCTCTAAAAGAGCGAGGTCCAACTCACACTTGATCGGTTCTATTTTTATAACACGAGAGTGAGAAACGAGATAATAATCCATCTTTATGTGGTAAAGTCACACGAAATGGGACTTAATGCGGCTGTTTCTGATGGTGAGTGTAGAGAATCGGAAACTCTTTTTACCGGTATCAAGGCATTCCATTTTAGTCTTCAAGTGTGACAATGAATCTTCTGGATTCCTAGATAGATGTATAAAATATATGTCACAGAATCCACTTTCCACTCTGGTAGACTATGCGCTATGATATATGATATTTACAGCCCTTTACTAGTGGACTTGCTGCTGAACATAGGCCTGTCATAAGGAATGTCACCAATAACGCTCTTAAGCCACCTGCACTCCGTCCGCCACTTCATCTAGCGGGTCCACCCTACAATTCGCTTACCGGTACGAGGCTGCCACTCAAGAACCTTTCTTCCTCATCGGTTGTCGGTTCTTCGCTACATGGCCGGCCCATTGCCACTTCAGCTTACTAATCGGTTTGGTACTCTGGTTCAACTCCGTACTCCAACTGGTAAAACTCCGAGTTTAGCTCTAGAGTTATTACTTATTATTTTATTACTTACTATTAGTATTTAAACAAATTGATTAAAGCAAATGCTATAAAAGTATAAATTAAATGAAAATGAAAGCGCTATGTAGCTTCCGATCAATGTTTCCCAATTAGTGTGGTGCAGTTAACATCAAGACTACGTGCCCCTTGTAACTACTCTTGAATAAGGTAAAGGCTAAAATCCTAAACAATATGATTTACTTTTTCTCCACCACCTCATCGGTATACGACGAGATGACCTTCAATGAATATATACCGTTTCGTGATTCAGAGTACAAGGAAAGTAACCTTGTCCACACACTCTCAAACTTTACAACGTCGTACGTTGGACGTACATTTGAACTTGTGTATGGTGAAGGTAGAGGAAAGGTATGATTTTCGATTAAAACTGTTGAGAAATTAAAAATTACGGAAATATGATTTTAATATTTTATGTACCAATTCGGCTATAAGGGAGCCTGTAATACTTGTCAAAGATTGGGGACCACTGGCCTAGATCATACTTGGCGAGTATCAAGTGTGATCCATACAACGGCTGTGCATGCTTTATTTAAAAATAAATTATAATAAACTTACAATAATTAAAGTTAGTTAAAGTTAAAATTACAGCCTACTCCTGGGCACAGGCCTCCGCTCATTTCTGACAGGGTTTTAGGGCAAGGAATTGTCCGTCGCGCTGCCCCAATGCGTGTTGGCGTACTTCACGTGTCTTCGAAATATTTTTTTCTTATTTCACAGGCATGCAGGTTCCTTCACGATGTTTTCCTTCACCGCCGAACACGTGGTAAATCAGCACTTAAAATTGCAATTAACAATTTAATTGGTGCCGGCGGGGATCGAACCCTTTTTTCCCTCGTACTGTGAAATTTATAGCGAGCGCTAACCATCTGAGCTACCACGGCTCTTCAATAAAGATCTCATTTAATTAAGTAATAGGGTAATAAGGTCAAAACTGATGCATGAATAAACACATCGAAATCTTTCGACAGGTTTCGATGTGTACTTAACGCCTCAAGAAATCGTAAGTGGGAAATGTCGAGTCATCAGCTTATAATGAGCTGTCAACGGAATGGATTCAAAATTGGCGCCAAATTACTACACTAACGAGCGACAAAAACGCTCTGATTATGTAAACCTACTAATGTTTGACTTTTGAAATATTTTTTCTAAGGAAAATTGAGTAGGTACTGTCCCTACAAATATTATTGGAAAAAAATTAAATGTTATATAATTTATTGAAAAATGGTAATTTTACGTTTAAGTGGCTACTTCAGCCCATAAAACCTGCAACCAACTATAAAAACACTCTGACCACTAAAATGGAATGCCCGAAGGCATGTATACTGTTTTTATATACCCTTCAGATTGGAACACAGTTGTGCACGGAAAATCGCTTGGCGGCAAAAAAGTTCCAACCAGGTAACCAACCAAAAAGTCCTACCTGTTCTAAAAATGGTAATTTTACGTGATAAAACGTGATAAAGATGTTTTAACTATACATAGCTGTAATAGGAATGGATCGATTCAGCCGGGGCGGGTCCACACTCACAGAATACCGGATTGAAACTGCACAATAATGCTGCTGTATGGTATGGTCAGTGTAGAAAAACGGAAATCGATTATTACTGATAACGAGGTATTCCATCTTTATCCTCAGGGTGACAATGCATCTGCATTTTGATTCTTAATCGATGATAGATGTAGATATCTCGGGCCACAGCATCCACTTACCATCAGATGGACTATGTGCAAGGATATTTTTATAGGATAAGGGTGGCAAGCTTCCTTCTTTATTCTATAAAAAATCTTATTCTTCTTCTCACAGAATACCAGCATAAAATAGTAGCTTAATGCTGTTGTATTTCGTATGGTGAGTGTAGAGAACCGGAGACCCTTTTTACTGGAAACGAGGCATTCCATCTTAGTACTCACGGGTGACAACGCATCTGCATTTTGATTCTTAATCGAGGATAGATGTAGATGTCTATGGGCCACAGTAACCACTTATCATCAGGTGAACTTTTCGCTCGATTGTCACCCTATCCTATAAAAAAACTGTATCAGTAATTTACATCTGATAATACGCCATCTATCGGAGGTACTGAAATGGTATACTTCCAGCGAGGTCTTTCCGGCCTTTTCCACAGTAATCACCTATGAAACTTATAAGAAAAATGGTATGTTATAGATTCCTCGTACCGCAACCACTCGGCAACAAAAATATAATACCAGAAACTCACATATAATCACATGTATAATTCCACAAGGGTGGGAAGGCTAATGACTTTACATACTTTAAGTTACATTTGCAATATTTCGAATATTGTCATTTTCTTGATACACTACACACCTAAGCAAAAATCTCGTTTGCTGCAGTCTCAATCCTAGCCATTAGCATAAACAAAAATTCTCATAAAATTAGAATGGCTGTGAATGACCGCAGTTAAATGATTTATGAAAATAACCTATTCATTTCATAGGTTTGCAAATGAGTATGCAAATATATTGCATATCGAATTCTTCCTATACTCTTCAAACTGGGTTATACACACCGCTTTATTAATTATTAATCTGTAATTGCGTGTTCAGGTGTAAATGTTTTTCTTAATGAAAAGTGATAAGCAAGCTTAAAGTTCACTTGATGGTATATGGCTACTGTCCATGAAACCTAAAAGTATATATATATATATGTATATATATATATATATATATATATATATATATATATATATATATATATATAAATATATATATATATATATATATATATATATATATATATATATATATATATATATATATATATATATATCAAGTTGGACTACAGAAACTAACACGGTGCGCAAATTTGATTAAAATCGGTTAGGTGGTTTAGGAGTCCATCGCGAACAAACGACGTGACACGTAATTTATAATGGGTTCGCTGTCCCACATTTGTTAAAATGTGGAGGACGCACACGGCTCCACACACGTCGTGCGCGATGAGCGTCACCCATTTAACGCGCCCCCCTCCCGCAGAGGACGTTAAGTTGTTAACTGGACCGTACTCGGTCCTCAGACACCTGCATCCATCAACTTCCTGTATCTATTAACAGGTCATCTCTTCATCTGTGGGCGGCAGCTTCACACATTGTTTTACTGGCACGAGGTCACTCGAGAACCCTTCTTCTCTGTCTGTTGTCAGTTTCTTTAGTTGTTCTGCGAATATCTTCTTTTTGAAGTATATCACGCAGATAAACTCCGAGCTCAGCCCTTTACTCCAGTTGAGAAAACTTGAGCTTACTCATACGCCAGCAGTGATTTTTGTTAGAATAAAGATGACAAACGCACACGCAGTACACCTGATGGTAAGTGGATGCTGTGGCCCATAGACATCTACATTTTCGATACAGATTTCAATACAGATGCGTTGCCACCGCAGAGTACTAAAATGAAATGCCTTATTTTGAGTAAAAAAGGGTCTCCGGTTCTCTACACCCACAATACAAAACATAACAGCATTGAGCTGCTATTTTAGGCTGGTATTCTGTGAGGGCGTGGTCCTTCCCCGGGCAAGCCGACCCATTCGTGCTATAACCATAATATAGCCGCAGCGTAGCTTTACCATGTCTAAAAAGTACATCTGCGCTTGTGTATACACTATAATCCTGTCCTATTCTCCGTTGAGTCTGGCCGCCACGACTGAAATTCGATCTGAAGGACATTGTTACCTCGGACATGCGAGTTTTCTTACGATATTTGCCTTTACCGTTGTGTATGTGGTAAATCGGCACTCAAAACTGCCGTCAATAATTTCATTGCTCTCAAAGGGTATCGAATCCGGATTTTAAGCATTATATGACATTTACGGCGGGCGCTTAGCAGCTTTTTATGCTTACGAAACAAAAATTTACATATCATTTATAAATTTAATATTTTAAGCTTGATTACATATAATTTATTTGCGTGTATTTTAGTTTAGTCAGCTCTTTATAATGTATATATTATAGTTATAATTATCTTATAAGATTATTGCTAATTTGTTTAGAAATAGCTAGATTATTGCCAGCATTATGTAATATGTCATTTCATTTGCAATTTCTAAACTTCTGTATTAGTAAAAGTCACAAAATTGTGTAACCTTAGATGATCGAAAACCGATTAAACTGTGAGTGGTAAACAACACATCTCAATAATTACGTCAAAAGTGTATAAAACACAATCACTTTCTAATTTAGATAAAGTAATCACAAAGGATTTCAAGAATGCCAGCAATAAAAACATAGACTGCGGTTATATCTTATTTCAAAACTTTTAATTAACTCTTTCTCATGAATCATATATAAACAATTCGATTGTTTAACTATTTTTTATTTGGTTTGTTTCGTGGACTTGGTATAGAGAACCAGCTTAATTTACAGATTATGGGGCATTTCATCTTAGTCCTCAGAGGTGACTACGCATCTATAGGTTAATTTGGATTGTAAATTCATTTGTTACCGGAGTTTAATAAACCTCAAGTTAAATATAATTTAATATACTACTGTCATGAGATGGTTTATTATGTTAGGCATAGTTCCGCAAATGTCTCTTTCGGTCTTATGGATATGTCGCTTTTAAAATATGTAATTTATGGTGAAAAGATTAATAATGTGTCATAATAGAAATCCGTACAAGAATTTACTATAAGACTGGCCTGTTGGTCTAGTGGTTAGTGACCCTGACTGCTATGCCGGAGGTCGTGGGTTCGATTCCCACCCAGGACAAATGTTTGTGTGATGAGCATGGTCATTTGTTCTGTGTCTGAGTGTAATTTATCTATAATATTTATGTATTTAGAAATATATAAGTATGTTTATCAGTTGTCTAGTACCCATAACACAAGCTCTGCTTAGCTTGGGACTAGATGGCGTTGTGTGATAGTTGTGGAATATATTATATATATTATTTCTGTAGGTTATTCGAAAAAAAATTTCAATATAAAATAATAAACAAAATACGCGGAGAGTATACGAAGAGCAGTGTTGAAATTGTGTAATTTTCAATAAATACCCAAACTCATAAATACTCTTTGGTTATTAGAGATCTATTCCCAGCCTTAGTTTTACGACTATCATTGAGCTATTATGTACTACGTACTAGAGGCGACACTGCATTCTGCTACTCTGTTCCACTCAACTGCGGTTCATACACCGCATTTTAATCAGTCACTCGCTAGGCACTTGTAGAGTTGTCACGTGAATTGTGTTAAAAAATCTCTAGATAAAAATACGCCGTCGTGTGTACTTAGATATTGCACAACTAATTCAAGAAATGTCAGTCAAAACTAAGAAATTACTTTTCATCGGTTAATAAGATAGTTAATCAATAAAAAAGTGTTATAGATTAATAATAAAACAAATTATTCCTAAGACGCCATCTCGTGTCATGGAATATAGATGATGAAATTAATATGTTCAGATGCGACATTTCTGTGGGTACTTAATTATGGGACGAATATATTGTTACGAGCTTGAGGTTCGTGACAATAAAAATTGTCGATAAAATTACCTAAATTAACACTTTAATTTTCTTTACACAAATTAAAACTTAAAACAGTAATAATTAATCACACTAATTCACTTTATTTCGCTCCGAAGCTTTGCTTGTCTCGCCGAATTCAATACTTCCCCAATCGCGTATTGCAGCGCCTTTATATAGGGCTCTTCCACGAAAACATCCAGAATATTCCAGAATATTCGAGTAAATACGCGCGCCAACCGACCAAGCGCAGAAAGATCGAGTGTAGAGCTTCTAGAAAGTTTGGTTCTTCAATTTGATATTAGATGGCGCTAGTGCCGTCGACTTCGGCTAGTAACAATATTATTATACACATTTTTCGTAGAAACGTATATAAGTTATTATAATTAGGCAAAATTTTTCATGTTTAAACCTGCTTATTCTTTTATTTTATTTTTAGGTTTCCACTTCAAAGTCAAAGTGGAACAAATTCGTCCATTTTTAACTCTCGCGTGCCCAGCATTTATGAACGACTCTTATTCTAATTTAAATAAATATATTTGTAATTTAAATGTTATGTTAATAAGTCTTGTTAAATATACACTTAGTATTTTTAAACAAAAAACATATATTTTAAAATATTCAGATCAAAATATCATTAAAATATAATTGTGATATAATATTATATTAAATAAGCAAATATAATTTACAAAATAAATGACAAAATTTAAATATTGTTCTCGATGTAATTTACCTATTTAACAATATAATCTACTGATCATTATACCTATGTTTGTTCTATGCTAGAAAAACCGAACGCACGAACACAGAGTATTTTTGGTTTGAGAGTACATCTTACTTCAATGACGACTATAAAGCTATTATTTACTAACGTATCAGTAGGCTAAAATGGCAGTGGGATGGACATATAGAACACACCACCTGAACTATGCAGGAAGTCGATGGTTGCAAGTGTCTCAGGGCCGTATATTTTAGCAATCATGGAGATGACCTATGTTTAGTGGACAAGTGATGGACTCGAAATATACTGCTAACATTCTTAAGATCTAGTCGACTATAAATACCTATAATAATATTTAGTTAGACATATTCCAAAAACCTTAAATATTTAAATGCCACTTAGCCTTTGATTCGTCATCATCATCATTATTACAACCCTCACAAGTCCGCTGCTTAATATAGTAATGCCACAAAACACGCTTCTGAGCCACCAGCATTTCAGTATGTCTTACAAGGTAGTCACTCCATCTAGTGAGGGGTCGCCCCATATTTTACTTACCGGTACGAGGCTGTCACTCTACCCTTTCTTCCCTATCGGCTGTTACGTTGTTCACTGTTACTTTGATTACGATTGGGTTATAATACGTTTAAACGATTTAGGTTCCTAATTATATAAAGAGATACTTTAAACGATACTTACAATTCCAACATTTTGAATAATTTTCTAAAGTTTTTCCAAATGCCACCACCACGTTATGCCAAAGCATTAAAAGTAGTAGGTAGCGTATAGAATACAATACAATAGAATAGAAAAGAAGAGAATAATTTACATTCAACTTTGATCAAAACTGACTGACTGAAAGTAATTTTTTTATTTACCACTGATTCGGAAAATACAGGGGGATTATTATTGTGTTTTGTTTTATTGAATTAGGGTAACAAACGAGCACACAGTCCACCTGATGGTAAGTGGAATGCCTCTTTTCCAGTAAAAACGGTCTCCGGATCTCTATACTCATCATACGAAACACAGCAGTATTAAGCTGCTATTTTACGCTGGTATTGTGTGAGAGCCCGGTCGAGCCAACCCGTTCGCCCTACAATCATAATATAGCTGCACCGTGGCTCTACCACGTAAAAATAGCGGAACGCACAGTGCGTTTTAAAACATTAAAACGACTCGTTTGTACTGCCGCGCCAAGCACGATTCGGCGGCAAGTCCGATACCTCGCCAGTCACTTGACTGTTAATGTCTTTATATTAACACTTTTACTTTTAAATTATGTAATTTTCAATAAATTGGGTGTTAAGCTATTTTATTGTACTAAAGTGACAAAAGAGTTAAAAATCCACCAAAATTGCACTTCGCCATGTAGTGGGCACTAACCCGTGTCCCCCCAGTCGTGTTATAGGTGACCACAGCTGGAAACTGTATAAAAATAAATAAATTATATCCAACCTACAAGGCAATCTATTTCGTTGTTCAATGGTTGACTCGCCTTGTCTCATATCGTCCCGGAGCCGTCGTAAAGAACGACTAAGTGAAATAAAACAGGCAGCGGCATCTTCCTGGTGGGAATTAAAAATTAAAAACGAAAAATTATAAGGCCAACCTATCTGCCAAGCGTGGCTACTATGGCAAAATCCCACTCATGAGGCAATATAGGAGTAGTATTAAGGCTGCACGGTGGTAGCTTTAACTGTGATGGGCCGTACAAGCGAACGAATGAATTTGCATTTAAGTTACCAACAATATAAAATCACACAAGGAAAGTCAAATCTAAAGAAACAACGTAACTGAATTAAGTCTAAAAAAGAACAAGTTAATAGAGATTATGTTGTTAATTAGGGCGTTTCTACACGCTCCGCACGAATGTTACCGGTTTTACGTTAACTATGATTATTTAATAGGTAATTATTAGTGTAGAATTTAATATAAGAATTGATTATGCAATGTATATATATATATATATATATATATATATATATATATATATATATATATATATATATATATTCGTATATCATAGAGTTCCAAGAAACACATGTGTAAAGAAACCGACTTCTCTTTACTCTGTTTTTTTTTAAGTTATAAACGTTGCCTTCACACATAGAGCAGTTTCCAAGGACAAACATCCAGACCCTGAACAAATTTTTAGGCCATACAAATACTTGTTCCGTGCGGGATTCGAACCCGCGGCCCTTAGCGCTATCATTGCTAATCCACTGCGCGACGGAGCCGTCGACTCTGTGGTCAACACTAATGCTAAATGATTACTGTATTCAAGGGATACCGGCAGTCAACTTCAAACAAAAGTTGAGAGGGTATGTCTCATAACCTGTAGCTGGCTCTGTATACCCTTCAGACAGCAGATCAGGTACTGTTGCTTGGCAATAGAGATGGGCCAGAACTGATGGCTTATTGTGTGTATTTGCTAAGAGCCGCGAGTCGAGTCCTGCACGGAACAAGTATTTGTATTGCTTACAATTAATTGTTTAGTTCAAGGATATTACATGGCAGGATGTCAAAGCAGATTAGGACTGCTATCTTCCAACCGAAGGATGTTGAAAATGTTTAGTGTTGCATAAGTTTTTATTTACGACTAGCTTTTGCCCGCAACTTCGTCCGCGTGAGAATCACACTTATACATCTATCACACCTAACATAACATATCTCATAAAATATCTCATAACGTTTGCCTTTATGAGTAAGAAATGTTTAAAATCGATTTTGTGTCGAAACTTTAAGAGATAAAAGATAGGACCTTTTTTGTGTTTTGCAAACCATAAAAGTTTTGTTGGTAACTTTTTTCGATATTAATCTTAATATATTTTTTTTATAGGATAGAGTGACAATCGAGCACACAGTCCACCTGATGGTAAGTGGTTCTCTTCTCGATTATGAATCAAAATGCAGTTTCGTTGTCACCCGTGAGGATTAAGATGGGATGCCTCGTTTCCAGTAAAATGTGTCTCCGGTTTTCTATACTCACCATACGAAAACAGCAGCATTAAACAACTATACTACTAATAAAACTGCAGTATGGCTCCACCACGTGTTAAAAATATATATTATTTCGATATCACAAACAGACACTTAAATTTGATTTAAATGTAACCATGCTTCAAGTAAACCATGAGGCAATGATAAGGACTCACACAGAGTAACCAAACATCAATCTCACTTGCGTAACCCTAATAACGTCGATTTGTAAAGTAATGATATGATGTTATGAAACTGAACGTATTTTGTTGAGATGTAGGAAGTTACGAGAGAGCTGCGTATACCTAATACATTATTTTCTTTTTAACACAGTCTTTACATGTAGTCTATGCGCGAAGTCTTATTGAGCTGAAGAGTTATTTGCATGACATGAGAATGTTTTCTTTTTTTAATTTTTTTTGTCAGTCCGGGCTAATTTTAGGGAACGGCTAACCTGATTGTAATGAAACTTCACGAACAGATTAAGTGTAATGCCAGGTGTGATCTAAAAAACTTGACGATTTTTTTGAAGTCGAAATATTGATATGGTGAAAATCATCTTTGATGGGTTTTTTTTATAGAAGAGGGGGCAAACGAGCATGCGGCTCAATCTGGTTAGTGACTACCGCCGCCCATGAACAACCGCCTCAGAAGGGGAATTGCAGATGCGTTGCCGGCTTTTAGAAAGGAGTAATCTCTTTTCTTGAAGGTCACAAAATCGTATCGGTCCGGAAAAGTCGCCGGTGGTAAATAATTCCACAGAGAAGTAGTATGATGAAGAAAATCCCCAGTAAAACGTACAGTAGTGGACCGCCAAGCATCCAGATGGTGAGGATGGTATCGGGAATTTTGACACGATGGGCGTTCGTGAAATTTGGCGACTAGAACTAATCTGAACAATTCCTCAGAACACTCATCATGGTAGTTACGACAGATAACGCAAAGAGATGCAACATCCCTACGCAGCGCCAGTGAATCGAGCCAATCAAAAAGAGCTCGATCGTCGACGATTCGAATCGCTCTGCGCTGGATGCGGTCAAGTGAAAGGAGCTGGCACTGAGGTGCCCCGGCCCAGAGATGAGAACAGTATTCCATGTGAGGCCGAACTTGCGCTTTGTAGTTATGCTTATTTTAAATCAAAATAGCGCCACGTAAATTAGATCCCAACCAGGCGAAACCGGGCGGGTCGTTAGTAGTAAAGAAATTAGTCAAACATTTCACTCTTTGTCTATTTTTTACCAACTTCACAAAGCAGGAGGTTCTCAGTTCGACTGTATTTTTTATGTTCGTTTCCTCAAAAAATTTTTCTAGGTGAATCGATTTTGATGATTCTTTTTTTATTTGAAGTCTGGTGCTTCTCATGTAGTCCCATAAAATATTTATCAAGATCTTACTTCAAATTTGATTCAAAATACATTGATGATGTTCTCATTTTATTTATATTGAAGTAGTTTACCAAAAATATTTTACGTTACCACTTGTTTTTCTGTTTCTAACGGTAGTTACCACATTTCCGAGGATGGCTTCATTTTTCAAACGTTTTATAACGCTTTGTAAAAGTGCTTAAGCTTGAATTTTTAATTTTCAGTCACGTTTGAAAGTAAAAGTTAATAATTTCACACTTTTTTGTTTTTATTTTATGCGTAGATTTATGGATGTGAAAGAAAGGAGAAAGGTGTGTCAGGATCGTGCTCAATGGAAGTCTTTGCCTATCCCTCTGGATAACAGGCGTGAAAGTTTTTGTTTATTTGTTCTTTTGTAATTGCTATTTGTTGACTACTCCTTTTTGTTGTAACTATTCCAATGGTAATAAAAGTAAAAAAAGTAAAGTTACAGCCTGTATAGGTCCCACTGCTGAGCACAGGCCTCTCCTCATTTCTAAAAGGGTTTTAGGGCAAGGAAGTGTCCGCCGCGGTGCCCCAATGCGTGTTGGCGAACTTCACATGTCTTCGAAATATATTTTTTTCTTATTCCTCAGACATGTATGTTTCCTCACGATGTTTTCCTTCACCGCCAAGCACGTGGTAAAGCTCAGATGGTTAACGCTCGCTGTAAATATAACAGAATGCGAGTAGTCCGGGTTCGATCCCCGCCGGCACCAATGAAATTGTTAATTGCAATTTTAAGTGCTGATTTACCAAGTGCTCCAATGGTAATATAGAACTGAAATTTGTAATGGCTTTGTTCTTATAGTCAATTATTCAAAAAAGAATTAATTTTTATATGAGAGAGGCAAACGAGTATGTCGCTCCCCTGATGATAAATGACTATTAATAACTGCAATACTAGGAGAATTACAGGTATGTTGCCTAGCTTTAAGAAAAACTGTAGGCTCTTTTCTTGAAGGTTCTTAAATCGTATCGGTCCGGCAAAATCTCTAATGGTAGTCCATTGACGGTGGGAAGTACAGAATCGATTTTAATGATAACCTAATCGTTGAAATCGAAAAAAAATACTTAAATGCTCAATATGAAATACCGCGATAATTTAGGTTTAGCGTCGATATTATATTTTAGAGATAGAGCTGGTTCACACGTCATAGACTGCTGTACAGACAGTTGTGCGGACAAAAGTTTGTATGTAGTACCTACATCGTTCATTCGGTACTCGGTACAGGCAGGTCACATACATCTACATCTTCCTCAATTAAGTATCAAAATGCAGATGATACGAAACACAGAGGCATTAGGCTGCTATTTGAACCTGGTATTCTGTGAGAGCGTGGTCCTACCTCGGTTGAGCCGACCCATTCGTGCTACAGGCATAGCCATAGCCTAATATAGCAGCATGGCTCTACCACCTATGTTGCGAATGAATTAACAAAACTTTTCGATAAGCTTACACGAACAAGTCTAAACATGCATCCACACAGTGCAGTTATTAATGCAAATAGTAAAACGTTCCTATCCTAGTTCCAAAAATTATCTAACGCAAATTAAGCTAGATTTTCGAAATCCGTCACAATCACAATATCGATTAATTATAATTTACATTGCACCTTATTAAACGTCCGTCGCGAGTGAGGAGCCCTATGGCACCATGTAAAAACAAAAACAAAAACATATATGATTAAAACAATCAAATCAAATGCAATCAAAACCAAAAACTATCAGGAAATAAGGTCAACTTTCAACTGTGCATCAGTTATAATAAAATATTATCTAACTGTCAACTAACTAATCAGCGATTGAGTTGAAATTGACCGGGGGGGGGGGGAGGCTACATTCCTACAGAATACCACCGTAAAATAGCAACTCAGTGCTTCTGTTTCGTATGGTGTGTGTAAACAACCGAACTCCCTATTTACTGGAAACAAGGCTTTTTATCTTAATCCTCAGGGGTAGCAATAATCACAGATTACCCCCCCGAACGGCCTTGTCGTGGCGGGGGGGCTTAGTAGCCGTGGCTTGGTCTCCCACGGTGAACAAAGAGGAACCCACTTGGCTGGCCCGAGGTGAAGGGCCGGCCTGAGGTGGCCACTCCGAGTGGGCTTGGGGAGCCCACTTTGGATGTGTGCTGGTGGACTGCAGCGAGTGGGGACTCGCGCACCCTCTACCGCTGCAGCCGAGGTGGAGTCGCGGAGGAAGAGGAGTGTTGGTATGGCGATGCGCCACTCGCCCTATCCTTCGCGACTCAAACGGGGCCGCACCGTTGATGCGGTGGTGGTGGGGCTGCGGGGGGAGAGGATTGTCGGTATTGCGAGGCGCCGCTCTCCCTACCCTCCGCAGCCGAATCTTGGTTGGCGGCGGAGCCATAGACCAGATCCGCCGCTGGGGTCGGGAAGGCTAGTGCTTCTAAGTGCTCGTTTTTCCTGGCCCCATGGCCTTTGTGCATCGGATGCGGGGGCGTCTGTTGCACAGACGTAATTGGAGGCCGTGGAGGAAGGCGCGCCATGTGTTCTGGTGCGCCTTACCTGGGAAGGAGAACGGGGAGAAATTTTCCTCTCCCGAGGAGGTGCTGCCATGGGGCGGCAGTCGCTGGTAGGGCCGCGGAAGTGTGCGAAAGCGTTCCCGTAGCCCTGCCAATATGCGACGAAGGTGGAACACCATGGGGTTTTAGTCGGTGCGAGTCCGACATAACCCGTCCTTGCCCCCGCGAGGCGGGTATGCGTAGGCATTTCCCCATGTTAAAAAAAAGGGGTAGCAATAGATCTACATATTGATTATAATCAAAGATCACAGCATCCTCTTCATCAAATGGACTGTATGTTTGTTTGTCAACCTTATCCTATGTAAAAAGACGTATACGTCTACGCGTCTTATATGCATTTACACAAACACATTGCGCAGACTTACATCTGTGCCGTGGCGACCCGGAATAATATGCAAATAAGTATGCTTAAGTATAATTATGATGTAACTTATAAATAATAGATGCTCAGATTCCGCCTCGCTTTGTAATAATGACATAAAAATCGGTCCAAAATCATTCAGGTAGTGTACGTGAAAGCTATGTTTTACTTTTGCGCCAACCGTCTTATTTCGCGTCGTCTTAGTTGTGTGTGTACGTTGCCCAATTCGAAAATTCTCCTTAAAAGTAGGGAAAATTAAACTCTCGGTGGCTATGGATATCTACGAATGGAGTTTCAGGTCCAAAAAATATTTGACCATATACTTAAATATACAATTGTTATGTAGTGTTTTTATTTACCTAAGTTAGATTTAATTGTGCCATTAATTATATTTTCCATCTATCCATTACAGTCTATAAAAATGTATTACCAAACACAAATTTTGCCTTGATTGCCTCATAGGGGGGATTTTGCCATAGTGGACACGCTTCAGGAACATGTTGTTAACCGCAGTTTTTTAAATAATATTTTACTAAAATTAATTCAGTCTAGGGTAACTTTTTGAGAGGAAATTATTTAACAATTATTGTACTTATAACAACCGATACAAGCAATAAATTTACAAGGAAATATATTTCAAAAAAGGTATTTTCACTTTTAATAGTGATTAGTCCCCTTTTCCCTTTTTATAGTTAGTAGTTCCCTTTGATTTAGCCTCTTGTATAATTTTCTTTTTGACTATGAAAATGCCATCTTAAATTTCTTAATCAACCTTATTTCAGTAAAATGAATCCTCGAGTTAATCAAAAACGATACTGGTAATGTATTATATAGTTTTAAAAAGAAAATGTCCGTCATCTTGTATTTCATAATTAGAACACGAAAGACACATCCTCGAGGTGGTCTAAAACGGTACTCGCAGTATATAAATTATTATTAGCTACCTAAGGAAAAAACAAGCTAGTGCTAGCAACTACAAACTAATTATACGTACCTAAATAGATATGTTTCGGACTTTCTTTCCAATGAATCATTCTTTACCAATGGTTCTGTAAAAACCTCTGTCCTGAGAAGAACCAGCGAAAAACCTCCTGAATATTTTTATTGTATTTCGAAACTACTATATTATGTGAATACAAGATAAAACTAAAATATACGAAGTAGCTATGAACAGCACCAAACATTACGATGTGACTCAGGGTAGCCTTTCCGTAACAAAACCCTCTTAGCTAGTACTTCAATAATGATGCATCAACGTCATTTTCTGTCACCAGGATGGCCCCATTTAGGAATGAGGGGAATGTATGACATTTTCCCTTTCCTTTTATTTGTTTTGCATTCACTCTATGAAGCGGGAGAAAGGAGATGGCCAAAAATTGTATGAACCTGTGCCCCAGACAGAACAGAGATGAAATCTATGCCGTTTGAAAGTACAGACCTTCTATATAAATAATTAGAAAAGTGCATATAGCTACGCATAGTGGACAAAAGTTACAAAGGTTTAATATGTTGATTTTGTCACTCGGTTTTCGTCATAATTACACAATGTAGCTATTTATAAAAATATAATTTAATGTGTGTTATATTTGTTAATGCATTTGTTCCAGATGTTTAGAATACATAGTAGTTGGTTAGTGAAAAAAAAACAGGGACAGCAATTTTTTGAGTGTGAAAATTTTATATTGATTGTTCACTCAAGTTTGACACTTTGACTGTTTTGACACTTGACGGACGCATTCAGTGTTGCAAGTACTAAAGTAAAATATTCATATCCAACTATGCAATGCCACATGTTTAAGTTGTTGCTGTATAAAATAAATAAATAAAATCCTACCCATCTGTGCATTTAGATCTATTTATTCATTAATATATATTGAATAATATTATGAGATCAGCTACAATTTTATATTTGTACAGCTTGGGGCACGTTTTGGCCATGTCATTGATTTGATAGAAAAATGTAATGATTAATGAGTCTTTTTGAAATATCAGTTATGTTTTAAGCCGTTTATATTAGAAATGGCTAAACCATCTACGGATATTCCCAATGTAGAAGATTTTAAAAAAGGTTGTAATGTATAAAAAATTAAAGAATACATCACTGAAACATTGTTATGTTTGTGTATACTAGAAACCGAAACACTCGTAATTAAATCCTAACTTTTCAATGATAATGAGCGTAAGTTTATTAACCCTCATTACCACGACGGACAGAATCACAATTCAAGACATGAATTAGGACTCGTAGAATAACCGATCTAGTTGCCTGTGCCCTAGTGCTAAAACTATTGGGAATTTCGAGTCCAATAATTTCTTCGTCGTATTTCGTTTTATTACCTAGGTACTCTCATTCATAACAGTGGTATATCATAGAATCTGTTATATGTTACGGTACATTTAATTACACGTGATTTATATAACGCATTATCATTGCAGATTACCTGCTTTGCAAGCTACGTGTAATAAACTGTTCTTTGATGGACACTCATTCCGCTTTCACGTCGACTTTATTGACTGAAACAAATTTGTCCGTTGCTTTTTTATACAACGGAATCTAAAAGGTGAGTCCAAAATTTAAAAAAAAAACATTATCTCCGTGCGCGCGCACAATTTTTTTTTATTAATATTTATATAATAATAATATTCACAAAAAGTGAGACTTCCAAAACAGTGAAGTGGCGGTGTAAGAATATCCACTACCCATATCGACCCGCGGGTGTCGCAAGAGACGACAGAGGGAAATTGAAACGGACGATAGCAACATCTTCCAAGTAACAACTCAAACTAATAAAAAAACTGCGGTGCCAACTTGCCTGCTGAACTTGCCAACTGTGGCAATATATTCCTTATGAGACAATCTATGGGAGAGCTCTTAGTTCAGCTGTGGACTATTATAGGCTGTAATAATAAAAGACTTATTGATTTTATATTTTCAAGTTATTTTCGATAAATTTCGAAAATATTTTTTCGAAAATTTTAGAAAACACCTTTTCGAAATTGTTCGAAAAAGTGGAGAAAAGGTGTTGTATATTTGACTCATGCGACTTCAGGAGCCAACAACCTTCTTCTGATACAAGAATTTTAAATTTACTTGGATTGGATAACGTTATTATCAGTAATGTTTATAGCGTTACTAATATTCTAAAAATAACGACAACAAATATACAAATACAACACTACTAAAAAAAATTAAATTTGTTGTAGTTATTTTTAGACACTAAATAATTATATAACTTTGCACTGGGTGAAGGTCGATAGGGTCAACAATTTATTTATTTATTCATTTAATTTGCGCAATATGGGTACAGATGATGTTACAGTGGTCAATTTACATTGTTGATCGCCATATTTAGGCTCACGCCATGCAAAAATTCTTAATTATATGCTATAGATTAAATTAAAATTTTTACATATCAAATTACAGTGTCTAAATAATTATTAAAATAATGTCAAATGAGATTACCTATTTAATACACAATGTCAACTTTGTAAAATAATGTCACATAAAATGTCTAATTAATTTCACAGTACCACTAATCGGTTACAATACTTCATCTATTAATTTGTCTTCAAGAAATTCCCTTAGCGAATAATATGATTTTTCTAAAAGTAGTGTCTTCACTTTTTTTTAAATAAATTATTATTTGAAATTTCAAGCAGAGAGTTGGGTAAATGATTATACACTCTCGGAATCATACAGAATACACTGCTGTTTAAAAGTTTAGTTTTGTTATACATGAAGCTTATTTGGAAAGGGTATCTCTTGCTTTTTAATCTAACAAATAAGTTACTATTATTTCTTACAAATAACACCATATCCAGTATATAAATACACGGTAGTGTCAATATTTTAATCTTTGAAAATATCGACCTACAGCTCTCGGTTTGTTTCATTCTGTATATAGCCCGAACGCATCTCTTTTGCGCCCTAAAGACCAACTCTTTTCCCACAGAGTTGCCCCAAAACATAACACCATACATTAAAAGAGGAGTAACATGTCCATGGTAAGCCGTTAAAACTGTGGATGTACTGGCAGTTTTGGACAACATGTAGATCGCATATGAATATTGATTAAGTTTCGAACACAACTCCAGCGGTCGGTAATTTGTGTTCTGTAATTAATTTAACTTAATTTTTTATTTAATTAAATTTTATCGGTAATTTAATGTTATATGTTTTAATTGAATAGGTTTATGACTTAAAATAGATAATTTTAATTTAATGTATCTAATGTTACAAGCGTGTTGGATGGTACCATTTGTTAGCTTGTAACCATGCATCTTATAAATAAATAAATAAATGAAGGCTGTAACTTTACAATAACATTGATCGAAGGTTTTAGGGATAGAAAATGTCCGCCGTAACGCGTGTTGACGAACTTGACGATATGTCTTCGAAATATTTCTTATTTCTTCTTCTTCTTATTCTCTCGATGTTTTCCTCGTCCACCGAGCATCTGGTAAATCTGCACTTGAAGTTGCAATTAATAATTACTTCGGTGCCGGTGGGAATCGAATTTGAGTTTTGCTTAGCCCCTTATCTACCAGGGCTCTCATCAATATATATATATATATATATATATATATATATATATATATATATATATATATATATATATATATATATATATATATATATATATATATATATATACTGGTTATAACATATAATGGTTTGTACTTGGTTAAGTTATAATATAATTTAGGAAAGTCACGACTGTTGATGACAGCAGATTCTGCAAAGTAGGTGAAAGCGAACTATATTCAGCTACGGGTTTGTGATTGGTCGTAATCATAAAATACTATAATATTATAATATTCTATGGTTGTAATGATAGTAATTATGACATAGATTTTATTTCATAGGTGTTATTTAAATTGTTCCAAGCACTCAATACTATTTGCTAGCAATTTACAAAATAGGTACTTGTCAGCTGACGCAAATGAATAAACGGTATAATTATTTATATATAGATAAAGTGGCGGGAAAAAAGACAATGCAGGTAATTTATTCAAAATACCATAATTTATCCGCCTCATTTAAATTTTAACTATTTGTACTGATTGTAACTGTAGCTGATAAAGGAACAGAACTGAGGTAGCGATGAAACGAAAGCCTGTATGAATATTGCACAGTGCAGTTAAAATATGTTGTTAATTACTAATGATCAACAATCAATAAATCAATAACAGTATCACAATGGAAAACTACGAAGAAGTCAGCACACAATTGTGTGAAGAAGCAGTTGAAGGGAAAGATAATGAAAATGGTAAATTGAGTTGGAATCTGCTAATGCGACAGGTAAGTAAGTATAAAGTGTGTACCTACAAAATTATGCTTAACGTGACTTTCTACGAAGAGACAATGAAGTGACTAATGGTTCCGTAATAGAATAAATAATTTTTAACTTCCCGCTATGAAAATCAATGATTTTTAAAAATGTGTTTTTTCCACACAACTTTTAGTTTCTTTTATAATAATTTCTATTATTGTTCTTGAACTAACTATTCGATCGCCACTAATTACATTAAAATCGGTTTATCCATTCGAAAGTTATCGTTGTCAAAAAATTACAAAAAAAAGTTTTTTTTTAATAACTTCGAAATTTCTTATCTGATCGTTTTGAATGTAATGGGTTACCTATTAGTTCGTAAAAATATTTGTCGTGCGTTTTAAGATCGAACATAGCGAGAAATTCCAAGAATGGCCTGCAGGGTCAACCATTTTTCAGATTTTTTTATTATCAGTGTTTAGGTGTAGTCGATTACGGTTGTTAAAATATAGGTTTATTTGATTTATCAATAGCTTAAGTAGAGTAAGTAAAGAGTAGCTGGTTGTTTTCAGCTAAAGCTAGACCTAGTAAAGTCCGAAAACAAAGTAACCAATGAATCCTGTTAACTTTTCAAAAATCAAATAATGTCAGCGACGAAATATTAAGTTGTTACTACAGCTTTGGATATTTATGTGATATTTAAATGTAAAAACAAATTGTCTTACCTTGTTTTGGCTCGCCACTCACTTAGCGGTCAGCCATCGTCGAGTCTATATCTTCTGATTTTCCCTCGTTTAGAGTCGAAACACGTGTGGTATTGTTGACGGTGGTGTGCCTTTCCCAGTGTAGTGATGTTTGTATTAGTGGTGCCAGGGATAGTGCACGCTATTCGGGGAAGGCGGAAAGTGCTCTTTAAATTAGTAAAAACAGATAATTTTTATTATTATGGTTGTAGCACGAATAGGTCGGCTGGAGCAAGGAAGGACCACGATCTCACAGAGTATCAGCGTAAAATTGCAGCTCAATGCTGCTGTGTTCGATATGGTGAGTGTAGAGAACCGGAAACCCTTTTTATTATCAAATACGTCTTGTAGATGGGTGCACATGATTTGAATTTCGTTATTTTAATCGCTTTTTTATTATTTTTTTTTAAATTAAAAGATTATTTTGAAAAATAAAGTAGAAAAATTTTAATGCCGTTTGTTCTATTACATCCTTTTTTTTTCATCACGGTTAAAAAGTCAGCAGGTCTAAATATATACATATACACACATCAAAGAGAACACCTCCAGATATGTGTAAAAATGAGTTTCTGATAGATGCCTACATCTTTGTGCCGTTTGTAGTAGAGAGTAGAGACTATCGCTCCGTATCGTCCACATGCAGAAAAGTTCCCAAGACAATGTGTCTTGTTATAAAAAGGCTGAATCTTTTCTCGCACGAAGTATTAGTAAAGCAGGGAAATGCAACTAGTGTTCTTGGCACTATGCCGCGGATACTAGGACTGTATATAATTTATTTTTAAATATTATAAACATTTTTGATTTCAGACTCTAATTGCCAGCGCGGTCTGGACAAATTTTTTTACTCTGGGTCTATGTTTGGGTTCTCCTACGGTGATAATAGCCCAAATCCGCCGTGATGCAAATTCTACAGATGTCATTAGCCAAGATATGGCGTCATGGTTGTGTGAGTACAATACATTTGCTATGTATCCGCACAATGTGTTGCAACAGAACGAGAATATGATGTGCAAACTCTTTGAATTCCCACAATATCTTTTTCTAACTTATTATCAGCCACTGTATGACGTAACAAAAGTTTATATACTCTTTTTTATAGCATTGGGTGACAAACGAGCACAAAGTCCACCCAATGGCATGTGGATGCTGTGGCCCATAGATACCCACATTTATCTTCAATTAAGAATCAAAATGCAAATTCATTGTCACCCCCGCGAACTAAGAGAGAATGCCTCGATTTCAGTAAAAACGGTCTCCGGTTCTCTACACTCACCATACGAAACACAGTAGCATTACGCTGCTATCCTACGCTGGTATTCTGTGAGAACGTGGTCCCATTCCAGTCGAACCGACCCATTCGTGCTACAACTACAATATAGCTGCAGCGAAGCTGTACCAGGTACAAAAGCCTTGAAGACACCCAAATTGTAATCGGATAGAATAGCAGAGGACGGCAAATTATTCCAGTCCTTTGTTGTACGCATCATGAAAAACGAAGAAAACTGTTAGCTTCGAATGCATGGAATATCAAAAACAAAGTGGTGATACTCGCCAATCACCTGGTTGTACGATTGTGAAAACGGGATATAACTAATGATTAAAAAATAAAAGTGATCATATCCTAGACGGCCCCAACCATTACATCAGATTTGATAGACCACAAATCCTCGCGAAAGAACACCGATTCCTACCAAGGATGATACGTGAGGCTATTGAAATTAAAAAACATCCTAATTTCAATAGAGAAGGAGGCTGGGTACTACCACCTGCTTGGGATCCTATAATCAATAAAATTAAAACTAAACCCAAGCATACCACTGAAAGACCTCAAGACAGAGTAAGTTCATTTTGCATAGATCGGACCATAAACAATAATTAAAAAGCTGAAGGTACTCCGGGTTTAACAATGACATCGGGACGTCAGTCATCTCAGTCCCCCGTGACCATGGGTGCTGGAAAGCGCCCGAAACGTCGGGAATTAAAAATAAAAAGTAAAAATAAACGCGATAAAATCCGTAAAAGTAGTTTTAATCATGTGTAGTGTTCGCGTAAATATAAGAAATCATTATGGGATATAACTAATATTAATATTTTTTAAACAAACACAACATTTGCTTGTGTTCTAAAAGCGTCTTAATGCATGCATGCTAATGTTTAAACTTTACATCATAGTTTAATAGTTGTGTATTTATTTATTCGTCTTTTTATTTTGACAGCTTCAGCACACAGCTACAGTGGAATGGTATCAATAATTATGTTAACAGTACTCCCAAGATATTTAGGCAGAAAGCTTAGTTTCCTTATTATATCAGTAACAGCCATGTGTGGCTTCATATTTTTATACTTTTGCAAGACCATCATACAGCTGCTGTTAACTGAAATCCTGCATGGAGTTTTATCTGCAAGCCACATAACAATCAGTATTATGATTATCACAGAATATTCTTCACCGCAGTATCGAGGAATATTTTTGACGACAAAATCTGCATCGTTTCTTTGGGGGGTTTGGGTATCCAACAGCATTGGCACATTTTTTCACTGGAGGTATATAGCTTTAGTTGGATGTGTTTCAACAGCTTATATTTTAGTAACAGTTTTTATGTGGCCTGAATCACCTATCTGGTTGGCTAGCAAAGGGCGATACAACGAATGTGCATCGGCACATCACTGGCTGAAAGGTACAAGTGTTCCGTCTGAGAAAGAGCTTAGTAATCTACTGAATTATTATAAAAAATCTATACGAAACAACAATAAAGGAAGAACTAAAAGAAGGTTTCTGATAAAGGACATGAAAACGATGTGTCAAAAATCTTTCTACATACCTTTGTTACTGTCAATGTTAGTGCATTGCTTATATAGTTCATTGGGTAAGATGACTTGCACTATCTATGCTTTTGATATAATGAAAAAAATTACCAAATCTGATTCTCAAGCATATATGGGTATGCTTATACTTGATGGGGTAACAGTGGCAGGTGCTTATATTGGTAGTGGTGTATCTAAGTTCGTAAGGAGAAAATCTTTCATATTATCAACTTCAACAGTTGGTATAGTGTTTCTTTTTTTATTATCACTGTATTTGTATCTTGTAAAATGGAATTTTGTGACTGACAATATGTACATTTCTCTATTTTTACTAGCGTCATATTCTTTAGCTGTTAGTTGCGGTCCATTAATAATGGCTTCATCATTAACGAGTGAATTAAATCCGTTGACGAACAGGAATGCGTTTGCATTGATTGTCGGTATTTTTGGAAATTTCTGCTTTGCCACTTTTATCAAAACAGCACCGTATTTATTTAAAGCTTTAGGTTTTTCAGGTTCTTTCTTATTTTATGCAACACTATCTTTATTTTTTGTGATTTTGTTGCATAATTTTTTACCAGAAACAAAAGATAAAACGCTTTTAGAAATTGAAAGTATGTTAACTAATAAATGATTGTGTTTTGTTATTTTTCTTTATATATTCAGTTCAGTGCCCCATAAATATAGATACAATAAACATTATGTCGACCCCTTAAAATATAAAGTATTCATAGACAAATTACACTTAACACAAAATAAATAAAACAGCTTGAGAGAATCAAGTACCTAGCTCCATTTTGTCTTATGCACACATTTTATTTACAATAAGCTGCTGTTTATTATATATGTAGATAGGCCTGACATGTATACAGGATACTTAAGTGAATACCAGAAGACTGACGCAAAATCATAAAATTCATACTAAAGTATACGGGAAAGGGACACAACAGTGTTGTAAAAAAAACTACCGTGGAATCATCCTACTTAGCAGCGTCGCAAAACTGTAGGCGAAATTGTTGGTTGTAAGTTGTTAAAAGCTGACGGAAATATTTTCGAATGTGCAAGCGGAAATTAGAACGACGAAAGAAAATAAGGAACAGACTGATGGGTAATCACGGTGATAGGCTGTTCATCAAAACGAATTATCTTGGAATCTTCTGATACGTAAATATAAAGCCGGAGTGTTGTGGCATGTGGTAAGGGAATCAATTATCGTTTAATAAAACGCCTCCTCATTTTTCTAGCGATGGGCTCTCCCATAGCAGTGAAGATTTGATTCAACTGTTGCGCTTGGAATATAGATTGGCGATAAAACTATTAAGTGTGGTGAAAGTTTCTCTTATAGCAGTACTTGGCAAATAGTTAATAATAATAATAAACAATGAAAATTGTTTATTTCTTTAACTTAGGGCGACAAGCATTGTTCTGTAGCCAGTGTCGCCCAGGAATCATGTAGTAATGCTTGCATTGGGGACCCTGCTCTTGCATTGGACCGAGTATACAATATTAATTTTTAGTACTTTTAGTAGATAAACTATAAATTTTACAATATTTCAAGGGCTACAATAATAAACGAATGATAAACTATAGACATTACATAGCGCTAAAACTGTGATTACCTATTAATCATATTCATTATATTCATCTAGTCCTACGATAAAAAACTTGGAATCGGTGAATAACCACTAGATTTATGTCAAAAGTGTATGTGTTTTATCAATTTTTATGATAAAGTGGTCAAAGCAACCCATTCCTCGCGTAGGAAGTATGTGTCCGGTAAGAGATCATGTGATGAGAGCATGTCAAGGTAATAGGCCAAATTACTACATTCGTAAGATGTTTCGTTATCTTTAATTGTACAATACGAGTAACAATACGCAATGAAGATGCGGACATTTTCCAAATAGTCGTTACAAGTATTTCGGATGTTAAAGCAATGCCAATATTACGATATTTTTTATGAAACTGAAATGACAAACAAACTTACAACGAAACTTACAAACTGATTTTTTTAAAGAGTATATGTGACTGACGAGCTCACAGTCCACCTGGCGGTAAGTGGATACTGTGGCTCATAGACATCTATATCTGTCCTCGATTAAGATACGATTACGATACTAACAAAATTTCTATATATCCATTGCATTTCTACATGACACATATATATTCATATAGAAGGTACAATTTAAATTAGAAGTGACGGAATTCTCGTCTTATATTCCTACATTGTTTAACTTATACAGTTGCAAGCAAACCCAATGATAATGATTTTACTAACATACTGCAAACTTTAATTTATCAACTGTGCTACGAGTAAGCCTATTTAACATTATTTGCATAAGGCTTAAATTAGCGTGATTAATATTTGAATGATAGCAAAAATGTAGTGTTTATAACATCGTAAGATTTTATGCACGACACTCATGAAGAGTCTATGAATGAGTCTATGAGAGATACGTCAAGATACGTTTGTCACCCATGACGACAGATAGAATGCCTCGTTTCGTGGGATGTACTTCGCCGATGGGATTCGATTCAACTCGGCGCGCCTCACGGCCTCAGTCAACGCGGAGAAGCTGATGCGCGCCAACGTATTTTTATTAATTTCTATTTAGTTTTCATAAAAATCTTTATGTTAAAATAAAAATGATTGAAGAACTATTGATATCACTCGTCCAACAATATCCTCCTGAATCTTGTAGTTTCTTTACACAGTCCAATTAAGTCTAGCGAAACTTGAAATTTTAAGGATAAACAAAAATATAGAAAAAAATTAACAAGATCCCTTTTCAAATCTAGATATCAATGATGAAATTCACCATAGTTATTTCTTTTCATATAAATATCGTGTATCTAGTTTTTGAGAGCACGCCGTTTCCTTTTTCTATTCTTCATCAAAAAGTAATTGAAATAAAAACATTTCATCATCACCGAGCTTTCCATGACGCAAAAACGACCTAATTTGATGAAGAGTTTGCGATGAATGAACAATTCTATTCTTCAGAAATGGACGCACTAGGAATAAATGCGGCTCGCTTCGATTCGATTCGTTTCTGCTGTAGTCGATGCCAGGCTTTAGACACGGCGCATAATTTCAAGTGGACGGCGGGGGTACAAATAAGCCGTGAATAAGCGCAAAGCGCTACTTTCGTCTTAGTGCTCACGTAAGACGCACCTGTAGTCCTACTGCGTGAACGCAAAAAAGTGTGCATAAAACAAAATATAGTGGATATTTGTGACCATTGAGTTTATTAGTTTGGATCTTAACCTAGCTTTAACTTAACTTGGGCTTTAGCTTAACGTGGGCTTTAGTTTACTTAGTGTTACGCCCGCTAGCTCTTCGAACTGCTTCAGTCTCCTTGATACACTCCTAATCAAGTCATCAATAAAATCTTGAAAGATTGCGTTCCATCGTTCCTGAAATGCAAAGCTCAAGACATCGCAAATTAACAGGGGCAGGATTTCCTTCCCATACATGCTTTGTGGAACTTAAGTGGGGTGAGCGTGCTGACAACTACGACCACAGTATGGGGGCATGCATTTTCGTAATGTTTTGTATGAAAAATTTATAATAAATTTTAAATTACTAAGAATTTATAATATGATAATAGCATAGGGTTTGAAGGCTTTTCGTCACATTTCAATGATCTCCGCCCTTCTGGTACATGTAAACTGCAATAAGTCACCCGAAACCTCTTTGTATTTGTTATTTTATGTCTTCATAAGCTCCCGAATGTTTATTGGCAAAGATTTTATTTCTTCCATCAGTTTCTGTCTTTTTTTTTATAATAAGCCATGAATTAAAGTTCCCGTTAACTCATCCGCTCGCTCCAAAGGCGTTTGATTGTAAGATTTTGGAACTAAGCCTTCGAATTGCGTCTTAACCTTCAGCGAGTCGATAACTGGTGAAGCGGGAAACTTCTTCTGAATCTCCTTGTTTCTGATTCTGTTTCAGTCTGAGGAACCAAACTTCTGACAGGAAATTCCTTGCGCCTTGATATTTGTTGTTGGAGGAGGGATTGAAGGCTCCTATTCTTTAACCTGAGGTGCAAACCACAGAGCCTCAAGGTCATTCACTGGTTCCTTCGGTAAGTCTTCCATCACTGGCGGAGTCCAGATCTCTGATCCTGCTGAACGAGAGTCATCACTAGAGCACTCTGACTGACTATCGGACTGTTCCCCGTCTTCACTTGATTCTCTTCCCCTTTTCTCTTTCTCTGCTGCTCAATCTTCTAGATCTTACTCAAGACGATTTTAAACTCTCATCTTGCAGTACAGCTTTTTTTGCTTCTACTTTGGATCTCTTTGCCACAGGACTCTTTTACCCTAATTGACACTCGGTCTTTCTAAACGCAGATATTCATTTTCTACTTCCGATCTCAGGATCTGAATCTTGAGGCTTGAGCTTTTCGGCTGCTTGCTTGCGTGAGATTCAAAACGGCTTAACTGGTTCTCTATTGCCCTACAAAAGGACCGGTTCAACATAGCTAGCTACCCTAAGGTCACGCTATTGTTTCACTGGTAAATCCACAGCCTGGGGGTTAAATACTTGAGCCTACTGTTTTCAAGGCAAAACGCAGTTTATTCAATATCTGTGGGTCCACGTTCAGCTTACCCAAACAGAGCTTCTTTGGAAAAATCCAACGTCTTCCAGTTAAACCAGCCTGCGCCAGCAGCTTCAGGACTAAGATTCTGTCATCCTCTGCCGTGTCCACTGAGATCTCCAACAATTCCTCCATTAGCTGGATTACGGCTAATGCTGCGGCTGTTGAGGCGAAACAAACGCCACTCGACGACATAAATGAATAAAGCGTCCTAGCATAAGCTGTAACATAAAACATTATCGTACTTACCTTTTGCTTAATATTCTGCCACCAATATATTGTCACAATTTATTAAACACATTTTAGAACGTTATACAACGTTATAGATATGTACATATCTCTGTACACTTCTCAGAAAACAACAGCGTACTGAGCAATGTGACCGTGAGCCGGTTGCGCTAGCCGTCACAACCTTCAAGGGCGCCGTAAGGGGGACGAAGCCCCTTTGAAGCCTACTAGTAGTAAATTTGACAAGTACACATGAAAGAATAACGGTGGGTAATCTCCGAAGGCCTGACATATTCTTTACCTGACATATTCTTTACCGCAGTATCGGGAAATATTTTATCAAGCTGTTAACAATTTTGGCACTTTTTTCTTAGAAAATAGACAGGTGTCAACTATGTTTATTTTGTCTAAATATTTTAATAAAAATAACTATACATTTTAATTGTAAAATTTTAGTGCACAAAGGAAATTTTTATTGTTGTCATAGATTTAAATAGTATAACAGTGGTTTATATAATATCTGAAATTAACTACGAGACATAAAATTTTTTCAAGATTGTGACATAATATGCCAAATGTAACAAAACAATTCGCAACAAAGGATTTCTGAAATATTATATATTTGATTGACTGATGAAGAGCTATCGTATCGCAAAGCCATATAAGAGTTTGTCGGGATATTTTTCATATTTGCGCATGGGGATTTTGTTTTTGTTCCCACTACAGTACCTGTTCAGTATTTGAAAAGTTCTAGTCCGCGTATGATAACTTCAAGACACGGTTGCTAAGGCCACCATCGTTTGTTCTAGCGACGCCATACGTCCGTGGATCTCTTACACTGCAGCTTCCAATTGCAGAACCGTCCTGTGACGCACTTACGTAACGACGCATGCGTCTTGTTACCAAAACAAGCAGCCTTCATATTTTGACTTTGACTTTTTTATATCTTCAGTGTAATTGTTAAGTTACTTTATTGTGTTTTTTTAATTTGTTTTAAGTTATTCTTTTTTGTTATTGTATTTAACTGTTGTGAATGCAGTCCGTAACCCAATCTAGTGATGACACGGCAAACGCAACACTTATATGTACACAGTGCAATAAGTCATTCAAATCTTTAAAAGGCCTCAACATACACACTACAAAAACACACAGGAAATGTATTAGCCAAAACAGTTCACCTTTAGACATACACCCTTTTATTCCAAATACGCCTACTTTTGCAGCCAACTTTCCAACTCCTTTCCACACATATCTTAGCCATTTGAAAAATAGTATACAGACAGTTAAAAGAATCCCTCGAGGAGCTCGAATAACCGTTGCTACACATTTGTCACAATTAATCCAGAAATGTTACATAAGCAATTTTACTCAAGACTGGCAGAACCTATTTTTATTTTCATACAGCACACTACATATAACAAAAACTGATAAACCAAATTTATCCTTGACACAAAAGATTAAAAATAACTGTACTGTCAGCTCCTCACCTTCTCCCGTACCTCTAATCAAACATGATGCCCCTCGTAATCGCAACAAACTAATCGAAAACAAAATCTGTGACGGAGATCTCAAAGGTGCCGCTCGCCTTTTGTTCTCCAACGAGGTGCTTTCACCTGACACCCTTTTGCCTTACGGTCAAAACATCCTCTAGCTCCAGTAAACCCATATTTTCTCGACCGACCAACAGTAGGGCAAGCATGCCTTCAAATTCAAAATAAAGATGTAACGGATGCCATTTTATCTTTTAAACCAGGTTCGGCTGCAGGTTTGGATGGAATCTCACCGCAACATTTGAAAGACTTAACATCGCATTCTGTGGGTGATGCAGGTGAGCAACTTGTAAATTCGATCACTAGATTAATTAACTTTATGTATTCCGGTAATGTCAATCCAGAAATTGTTCCAATTCTTTTCGGCGCGAACCTCATTGCTCTCACCAAAAGGGACGGAGGGGTGAGACCAATTACTGTTGGATCAACACTGCGACGCCTGGCCTCCAAAATTGCTGTTCGACATATTTTACAGAAATAAAATTCGGAATTTGAACCCGTACAGTTAGGCTTCGGTGTAAAAGGAGGGTGTGAGGCAGCCGTCCATGCCCTACGTTCTTTCCTAACATATGGACATCCTGACGTGTTGCTCAAAATTGATGTCAAAAATGCTTTCAATTCGGTAAATAGGGGGACCCTACTGACTGAAATAAATCAACATATACCCGAAATATACAATTATCTTCTTCTCAGTTACGCTGACCCAACAAAATTGTTATATCGGTCTAATGAATTATACTCGGAAGTAGGTTGTCAACAAGGTGATCCCCTTGGACCAGCAATTTTTAGTTTGGCTATAAATCCCATAATCAAAAGTTTAAATTCTAAATTCAATATTTGGTATCTGGATGACGGAACCTTAGGAGGTGATATGGAAACTGTATTTTCTGACCTTTTTTCAATCAAAAATAAATTTGAAGCCATTGGTTTGGAGCTTAACTTTAGCAAATGCGAACTTTTTATAAATAACTGCAACTTAAATTTAAATGACGTAAAACACAAATTTAATACTTTGGCACCAAACATTAAAATAGTTAACAGTAATTCCCTTTACCTTTTAGGTTGTCCAATTTTTAACGAATCTATTTCTGAATATATTAATAATTCAATTGCTAAATTTCAAAATTCTGCTGACCGTCTCCTTGAAATTAGTCCACATTATGCACTTTGCATTTTAAAATCTTGCCTTTTTGTCCCGAAATTTACGTATGTGCTCCGTTGCTGCTCCTTTTGGAATCACCCAGACCTCTTGACACAAGTGGACAACTTAATCAAAATTAGTTTAGAATCGATTCTTAATATACACATGAACGAGCAATCTTGGACCTAAGCATCCCTACCCATCCGTTATGGTGGTTTAGGAATTCGCAAAATTTCCAGTGTCTCTTTACCAGCCTTCCTATCTTTTTCGCTTTCGCTTTCTTAATTACATGCCCTGGTCAAAATTTTCAATTTCCTCTAAATTCACAGAGGAGCTGGGACGACATAAACTGCAAATTGACTTATGACAATCTTTTGAGCTTTAGTACAGGTTCGGCGCGTGCTAGGCTTTTGGCCGTAGGTACGCATGAGGCCGGCTACTGGCTTCACGCGTATCCTTCGTCAAATACAGGAACATTTCTTGAGCCTGACACGCTCCGAATCGCAACCTGTCTACGGCTTGGGGTTCCGGTCTGCGCTCCTCATAAATGTCCGTGTGGCAGTGACGTCGACAAGCTAGGATGTCGCTTCTCGAGACATGCAGCACTTAACGATATCATACGCCGGTCTCTTGCCACCGTCAACGTGCCAAGTCTACTTGAGCCGTCTGGTATTGTAAGAGACGATGGCAAGAGACCGGACGGTATGAGTTTGATTCCATGGAGGATGGGCCGGGTGCTGGTATGGGATGCAACCTGTTCAGACACGCTGGCCCCTTCCCATCTACGTGGAACCAACAACAGAGCTGGTGCGGCTTGTGAAGCGGCAGAAAAGGCTAAAGTTTGCAAATACAGGGGTCTAGGCTCCGAATATATTTTTGTCCCTTTCGGTATCGAGACCCTTGGTCCGTGGGGTCCTAGCGCTATAAGCCTTTTTAAGGAAATAGCAAAAAGGTTAATCGACGTCACAGGAGACCGAAGAGCTGGCAGTTACCTCGGACAAAGAATTAGTCTAGCTATTCAACGGGGAAACGCTGACAGTATCTTCGGAACCTTGCCTAAAGGACCTCTTTTTTAATAATTTAATTTAGTTATTATAATATATATTTTTAAGGTTTTTAGTATTAGAAATAATGTTTATAAACATTTAATATATTAATATTTTTTTCTGTATATTTCAAAACCATTTGACAACATACTTTATAAAGGATATAGTGGTGAAACGATTATTTCACGCAAAATTAATAGTACTTTTAATTCTTATTTAAAACATTTTTTTTCATTGCATGTAATTTTTGAGATAGTTTTAATAATTTTTAATACTATCTCAAAACTTAGATTATCCTATAGTTGAATTATACTTGCCCAAAGAAAACTTTTACAGATCTGCAGATTTCTTTGTTCATGTTCTTCGTTAACGAAGTCGCGGGTATGAACTAGTTATCTTATAAAATTGAATTGAAAATTCGAGATACATTTACATTTATCTTATATTATTGTCAATATTAGTTAATAGTATTTGCTAACTGTTAGTAGTGGACTGTTTAAAATGAAATTTAAGAATTAAATCCAGTAACACACCGAAGCGCATTTGCTCGGGTATGTTTTGAAATTTCTCTTTTGCAACATAATATTATATAAAAAAACGCCGTATTTGCTGTCGACTTTTGGATTACCAGATTCAATATTATTTTACTTTTATGGTTTTTAAAATGTTGTTGCATAAATTCCCACCATAATATAAAACTATATAATATAAAACACTTTTATGTATGTGTAATACATGAAATACTCAATTAAATTCTTTTTTGAATGGATTTTTAAAATAATTTATGGTAGTTAAGATAAAAAATAAAATTTAATCGTGGGTAAAATATTTTGACGATCGATTTCTCGTTTTTTTTAGCTATAAAATATTTTTCTACATTATTTAAGGCAAGATATTGAATTAATTTCTTTATCAGCTACATTTTTATTGAGATCTTTATTTCATAATTTAATAAGAAAAAAGTTTACTCTTAAGTAACTTTTTGTCCGCGGAATTTTGAACGTTTGCTTCATGCTGGACAAATATATATGCAGCGGAGAAAGAAGCGCTTAAAACTTTTAAAATAGGAAATTCTCGTCTTAAAAATATATAATATATAATTTCCTACGGTATTTTATTCGTACAAAGGATTTTATGTCAAGACTCCTCCTTGTTTGGCTTGGAGTATTGTTTTATAGAATTGTACCGACAGCAAAACAATTTATAATAGAATATACTAAATACACTATATCCCAAGCTTACATAGGAAGTAAATTTTCTTTTTTTACATAACAACCTTTCGGCCACTTTTTAATAATAACAATGTCCTCCAGACCGAGCTTCGGTCACGGCACCAGTCTCAATGGAGAATAGCCATCTGCACAGGACGGGATTATAGTGCACGAGTATATGCTCAAGCACAGTTGCATTCTCTATTCCCTCAACTCTCAAGGCTGATAGGATGGTATTCCGATAGGACCTGAGAGAGATCAGGTGCCGGACCTACGGCTTTACGTGTTTTCCGAGGCAAGGGGAAGAAACACCGCATACCTCGTGACTCCCGGCTGCTTCTGAGAATTGCTTGACAGAAAAATCCAATAAAAGATTTTGGCCTGACCTAAAATTCAAACCCAGGACCTAATCACAAATATCAACCACGTTTACGTCCCCTTTTTTCGTGGGGAAATGTCTACGCATACCCACCTCGCGGGGATAAGGATAGGTAATGTAGAACTCGCACCGACTAAATCTCCATGATGTTACACCTTCGCCACGTATTGAGGCACTACGCAGGGACACGGGAATACTTTCGCACACACCTGCGGCTCCACCAGCGCTGTTCACCCTATGGTGCCCCACCTCGAAAGAGGACTAGGTACTCCTTCCCCACATCGTTCTCAAGTAAGGCGCACCAGAACACATGGGGTGCCTCCCTCCGCGGTCTCAAAATTCACTTTTACAACAGACACCTTTCTATCTGATGTGCGACGGCCATGGGGTTCCTGAAACAGCGGCAGATTTGGTCTATGGCTCCACCACCAACCAAGATTCAGCTGGGCAGGGTAGACAAAGTGGCGCTTCCCAATACCATAACTCTCTTCTCTCCGCAGCCCCACCACCAGGTAGGGCGAGTGACGGCTCGTCCAACACTTCTCTTCCTCTACGACTCCATCGCGGCTACGACAGTAAGGGAGATGAAACCTCTCTCACTGAATTAAAATACAAAAACTTTCTGTAGCATACAGACAAAATTATTTCAGTATTTTGTCGCAAAAGACCTAAAATTAAATAAAATTAACATTCTATTCCTTTGCCTGATCTAAACCCACTTTTATTTAGTATTCTGTTTGATACATAAATTATCTGTTAGTACGCCACTCCAATGGACGCCAATGGATACAATTATTAGAATAAAACAAAGGCACTTAGGATTAAGCCTAAGTAAGCGCATATAATTTAACATAGAGTTCATTAAAACACCTCCTCATCTGTCTAGACCTGGCCCTCTCCCATAGCAGAGACGATTTAATTCGATTGCAGCGCGGGGCGTTGGGCTGGGCTGGGCTGGGCTGGGCATCAGATTGGCGTAGGCGATAACAGTACAGGGTTTCGTGATAATTTTTCTTATATTCCCACAACACGGTAAGTAATTGTAAGTAACAATACGCAATGCTATTGCAATATTTTGTTTAATAAAACTGAAATGACAAACAAACTGACAATTCTACTGCTGGCTACTGTAGGCCATGGACATCAAGAAACATCAATGGAATCCAAGTAATACTTGATTCATTATTGGGACGAGTATGTTTGCAATGCTGCCGCAAAAAATTAAGAATATCATTTGACTTATTCCTCTACTACCAAATTCAGTAATGTCATAGTGAAATAGCGGTGGAGGCATCGAATCCACATTTCAACTTATAGATTTTTTTATAGAATATAGGTGACAAACGAGTACACAGATCACCTGATGGTAAGTGAATGCCGTAGCCCACAGACATCTACATTTATCCTCGATTAAGAATCAAAATGCAAATGCGTTGTCACCCCTAAATTTTGACTGACTTGTTTTCAGTAAAAAGGATCTCCAGTTCTCTACACTCACCATACGAATCACAACAACATAAAGCTACTATTTTACGCTGGTATTCGGTGAGAGTGAGAGCGTGGACCCACTCCAGTCGAGCCGATTCATTCGTGCTACAACCATAATATAGCTGCAGAATGACTCTACCACGTATAACGTAACGTAAGGGACTATTATCAGAAATAACTGGAGAATCTTATAGGATTTGATAGAAGATGATTTAGCCATTTCGTTTACGCTGGACATCTTGTCTAAACTAACCTAACGACGACTAGTATAGCGACTGGCTACGGAAAAATTGTGTAAGAAATCTGATTCTGCGATCGTCAATTCGCTTACCTCTATGGGTGATGATGAAGAACATATTGAAAATGAATGTAGACCTAATTTATTTTCTTGTATTTGTATTTTAAAACAGAAATCTCAGTTCTAATTACATCTTCAT
This sequence comes from Parnassius smintheus behrii, assembly GCA_036936625.1. Taxonomy (NCBI): domain Eukaryota; kingdom Metazoa; phylum Arthropoda; class Insecta; order Lepidoptera; family Papilionidae; genus Parnassius; species Parnassius smintheus. The sequence goes on from JAUPFT010000014.1 coordinate 51,000,514, forward strand.
CACCTAAACCAAACCACCAGAGTAAATATTTGGTTGATAAAAATTAAGGGAATGATTAGGTGTGACCTCAAACCAAAATGGATAGACAAGATAAACGTTATAACATAATATTTATTGTGTCGAGAAGTCGATTCTACAATTTTTTTCCTTTACATGTCTGACTGAGATTACGTGATGAGGCATCTAATAAAAAACTCAAAAGCCTTATTAATCCCGAAAGTTTAGTCGCGACAAAACCAAAAAAAGGAGATAAGGATTAAAGATCGTGAGAAAGAAACCTTTATCCTTATCCTTATTTATATTCCCTGCATCAGCATCAGGAATGGTGTTTATATAATTTGTATCGCTTTTGGTGAAAATGTGTATGGGTCTTTATTTTTATTGATAAACTTCTTTGTCAGTCGGTACTGGCCCAAAGATAATGACTTTATCTTTTATTTAGTAAGTGAGTTAATTCTAGTACCCTTCGGTAGTGTTTACTTTTAGTTCTAAACTAAATAGTTACTAAATAGTAATATATTGTGTGTAAACCTCTTATGATTAAATTAATTTTTTTAAAACAAGTCAAGCGTGTGTCTATTTCGAAAATAGAAAAATGTAAGTATGGTAATTAGGCATTATTTGTTATATTTTAGCTTTTAGTAACTTTAACAACGATTTAAATTTAATTGCATCGAAACATGCGAGTAAATGTGAATATATATACAATTCAAGCAATAAGAATTAAATGTCGACAAAGTTATTGGTGGGGCGTAGTTTCAAGTCAATGCCTGTCACGACTGAATATCGATAAATTTGTTGTTTTCAGAATTTTTTTAAACGCCTAACATTCTACCTCGTTGCCAAACTTCAAGTTTAGCAAGTCACTTAGACATAATCTAGGTTTTTGATGTGTGAGTCGACGAATCAAGAAAAGATAAAAAGATCTTAATAACTCAAGAACTATGATACGGTCTTTATTAGACATTCGAAATTACAAACGACGAAGTCTAAGAAATGCAGGTTTCCTCACGACGGGTTCCTTCACCGTCGAACACGTGGTCAATCGGCATTTAAAATTGCAATTAAAATTTTTATTGGTGCGGTGGGGATCGAACCCGGGTTGCTCGTGTACTGTGAAATTTACAGCGAGCCCTAAGCTTCTGAGCTACCACAGCTCTCAATGAATAAATATAAATTCTATTTTGTGTCCAGATAAAATAAATAAATCACAAATTATTCATTTTGCTTTTTGATGTTTGCCGTGTGAACCAGTGGTACCGTCATAATTCCACTGTATGCTATCACATTCAAAAACACAAAAAATATATTAACTGTGTAAAACAAAAATGAAATTAGCCAATCGTTTATTACGAACTATCGATACGTTAAAACAGACAACTCTAAAATACTTGTTGATACATATGTTAAGTACTTTACATATTAATCGGGCGTGAAAGAGATAAATTATTTTACATTTTAATTGTTTAATTTTTTGTTAACGCTGTTACATAATTCTTCATTATTAACTACATTTTGCTAAAGATGGCGGATGTCATTGTAGAAACAGTCTTTAGAGACGATGAAAAATTCAGTGAAGACAAGAAATGGAAACTATTTTTGAAACAGGTTTGTGTATTTTTTTAATTTGTATTTCTTATAAAATAAGGATAAAAACAAATAAGAAGAGCATTTGATAGTTCAAATATTGCCGGGAAGGTACTGTAGCCCATCTCTCCTTTTATTACCTTCTGTCGTCAAGGGATGATATGACATTGGTTAGTAGATTGCCTTACGTCGACACTATACACTATACCCTTTTCCATTTACTCTTACAGCCCTATTAATAAACACAGACTTGAGCAGGATTAACTTTACTCCTAGTTTAAAGCTTAAAATATCTAACTTCAGTATTAATAAACATAGAGTAAGGAGGGAGTAAACTAATCCGAATCTACTCTCGGAATAAAAGTTAATCATTGGCGGTACCTAGTTTAACGACTGAGTAAGCATAGACTAGTCGCGTATTTTGACATTTTGTAAAACTTTACGTTTACACGCGTTGTTACCCGTGTTAAATTCATAAGCACTATTAACAAAAACAGCCTAATGGATTAAAATGCCAAGAAGTGATGTGGAGCAGAACAAAGTTATTGCAGGTTTTTATTCATTATGTGGATTTAGACAAGTGATTGAGGCTATTGATTGCCACATATTCGAATCCTGAAAGTCGCTGGAAACATCGGACAATACTACATAAACTGGAAAGGATACAGTTAAATAAATGTACAAGTAAGTTTTATAGCACCTAGCTAGCCCATCTTTGCCATATAGGTACTTAGTTATTTTCTTAGATTCAATACAATCACCTCAATCCATTATTTCATATTAAAGAAGTTATGAGTGCTTTGTTCCAGGTTGTGTCAAATGCAAATTTAGAGGTCATGGATACAGTGGCACATTGGCAAGGCAACACACATGACTCGAGAATATTTAATGCAAGTCGCATTAAAACGTTTGAGCAGTCAGATTTTAAAAGCAGACTTCTCAAAATTTCTGGTTATGCTTGTACTCCTTATTTAATCACTCCTATTCTGTGTCATAATAAACAAAAGGTAGGAATGTACAACCGGTCGCACATCTGGGCCCGCAACACTGTAGAACAATGCTTTGGTGGGAAGCAAAGGTTTCGGTGTTTACTGCGAGGACTAAATACTAAATAAGAGCATACAAAAGTATATACATTGCAATGCAAAAACAAAATCTGCTTGAGGATGTAGTATAAGGAGATATTGAAAATGTACCAGTCACACAATTAGTAAATAACTCCGTTAGAGGAAATTCTGTTCGGGCAGCATTTATTAAAGATTTTTTTAAAATAAATATACTTACAATAATTACATGTACAAAAGGTTTTATTTATCCCCAAAGAACAAAACAAAATGTTTAATTTATTTTGCCCTTCACGCTCTTTTTTTAATTCTAAAATTTCGTTACTAATATTAAAAGTTATTATATTTAGAACTTCCACCACCACCGAGTCCGAAATCAACACGAGGAACAAGGAACAACACGTAACACGTATCTCTTGTCAAACTCAAAATATTGCCTGTCACTGTCATTAATGTCATCATCAAGCATTAAGTTCATTCACCAATCATTCACTGACTCACTCTTTTTACTTGGGTTGCCATAGCGCAAGCGTTAATCCCGGCGTAAGGAATGTATAGTTAGTCCGAGGTTACTTCATGTTTATTAATAACATTGTAATAAAGAAGTAAATAGTCAGTTACTCTGAGATTAGCTAGTCCAAGTGTAACTTCGAATTAAGCTTGGAATAAGCAATTTTTACTAATACGACAGTTTGTTTTTATCCTACATACATAGAAAACATTTTACTAAAGCATTTTAGTAAACCTTTGACTCAGCTCTTGATCCGAGTTCACATCTGGCATAAAAATATAGTGATGGATTCTGTAGTGCCACCACTACACGGCAAACATTTTCAGCATTCAACTGCGTAATTACAAATGTTACTGATTTCTGATTTAATAGCAATGTTGTCAGCAGTTACGAGAGCATCAAAGTAAAGTCACTTTTTGTAAAACTTTTACGAAACAATTTTTCGTAACATGTTTTCGAGCGTAATGAATTTCCTTAAATCTCCAAAATAAAGCTTCCGATATTATTTATTTCCTAAATTTTCTCACACTAAACTCAACTAATAGTTTTAACTTAGAGATACTTCTTTGAACGTAGCATTATTGATAATACCAAATCAAATTTAATGTTGCAAAAATTATAAGTAATAAGTATGATATCTCTCGTTCGATCTATTCAAATAGTAATAGTAAATAGTTTCACTTTTCAGCTACTAGTTATCAGCGCAGTATGGACTTCATATTTCATGTATGGACTTTGTCTAGGGTCTCCAACAGTATTTATTCCACAAATAAGAAAATCTAATTCGAACGACACAATCAGCGACGAAATGGCATCATGGCTTTGTAAGTAATTAAAAGGAACATTATTTAATAAATGTCAATATCGTGTTTTAGTGTTATCAAGATATTTTATTTTTTTCAGCGTCTATTCATATCTTCAGTGGACTGCCAGCAATAATTTTACTATCCTTGCTTGCTCAATGCATAGGTAGAAAGAAAACTTATTTAATCGTAGGTCTTACTACTTTAACTGGGTTCTTGATATTTTACTTTAGTAGATCAGTTACTGAAATACTAATTAGTGAAATTGTACAAGGGTTTTTATTCGCATGTCAAATATCAGTATCGATTATCATCACCGCGGAATACAGTTCGCCAGTTTACCGAGGATTATTCTTGTCTATTAAAGTAGCATCATTTTTTTGGGGAATTTGGATTGCAAACGCAATCGGAACATTTTTTAACTGGAGAAAAATTGGTATTCTAGGAATACTTTGTTCTATATATACTTTAGTAAGTGTAATATTCTGGCCTGAGTCACCATATTGGTTAGCTAGTAAAAAACGTTTCAATGAATGTTCAACATCACATAGATGGTTGAAGGGCTCCGGGGAAGAAGCAGAAGAAGAACTTAAAGGCATGATTGAAAGTGAAATGCACCTCTTAAAAAAGAAACGACTAAGGAACAATAAAAGGTATACTGTGAATGAACTTTTTGATATAATTTGTTCAAGAGAATTCTTCAAGCCAGTTTTACTATCCATGTTAATGTTAGCACTATATAATCTATCCGGTAAAGTTGTTTGTAGTATTTATGTTATTGATATTTTAAAAAAGATAACACAAAGCGAGTCTACTGCGTATGTGGGAATGTTATCCTTAGACGGAGTCACAGTGTTAAGTATGTATATTGGAGGTTTGATTTCGAAATTTGTAAAAAGACGTACACTTCTATTTACAACTACTTCAATTGCTATTGTTTTTTTATTTACTATATCTTTTTACTTGTATTTAATAAATATAGAAGTCATTGTAGAAAACAAGTACTTTTCAATTTTGTTGCTCTCATTGTTCTCCATATCAATAAGCTGTGGTCCAATGAACATGTGCACCTCAATTTTCGGAGAGCTCATTTCGTTAGAATACAGATCCTCTACATTGGCCATCATTGGTGTATTTGGTCACACGATGATGGCGGTATTGGTTAAAATAGCTCCTCTTATTTTCAAAACATTTAAGTTGCATGGTGCTTTTCTTTTCTATGGTTTATCAACATCCTTTTGTACAATACTTCTATATAAATACCTACCTGAAACTAAGGATAAAACTTTGCAACAAATACAGGATTCTTTAAAAAGTTATCAAAAGGAAGAAAAAGAAGCCACAGAATTGATGTGACCAGATTATATTCCTTTCTGGAAGTTTATGTTATTATATTGAGGCTTTTATAGTTAATTTCGTATAAGGAGAATAATTGTATTGAATACGCATATTGAATAAAACTGTTATTTAGGATTTTATCGCGTTTAATTACGGAAGTCATGAACATGTTCAAGATCGTCCCCACCATTACGTTAGATTTGATAAACCACAAATCCTCGCAAAAGAACACCGATTCCTACCAAGGATGATACGCGAGGCAATTGAAAGTAAAAAACATCAAAATTTCAATAGAGAAGATGGATGGATGCTGCCATCTGCTTGAGATCCTATAATTAACAAAATTAAGCCCGAACCCAAGCATACCACTGCAAGACTTCATGATACTGTAAGCTCGTTTTGCTTAAATCGGACCAAAAATTAATATTCAAAAAGTGAAGGTAGCCGGACTAACTTTGACATTGGGGCGTCAAACATCTCAGCCCTCCCCGTGACCATGGGTGCTGCAAAGCACCCGAAACATCGGGAAAATACAAATAAGTTCAAGTAGTAGTAGCAGTATTAGAAGTAGTAGTAGTAGTAGCTACCTCTGGGTAAGGGCTGGACTGAAAACCAGTGATATCACTGAGTCCGGTCCGTTTCACGGTTTCTTGCTGCAGCAAAGGGTATTTAAAATGTTTTTTTTCTAATTTATAATGATGTTAAATTACTTTTAATTTATTTTTATTTATCTTTTGGCATTTAATTACTTTTTTACTTGTTATGCTGCATGCTTAAACTGGAATAAAATGCATTTCTTTCTTAATTAAACGCGATAAAATCAATAAATAATAATTTTATTCAATGTGTAGTGTTCGCGTAGATTTAAGAAATCATTAAATACACATGTTAATCACATTTCAATGGTTTTTTTTTTTTGAAATCCCACTTACACAAATACATACTTAGAAAATGCAGATATTTTTCTTTATGTTGCATGATTTGCATAATATTAAATAAATTTTTTTTTTAATTTACGCATATTTGATAATTAGTAAATTTACATACTATATTAGAGCCGTGGTAGCTCAGTGGTTAACGCTCGCTGTGAATATAACAGAACGTGAGTAACCCGGGTGCGATCCCCGCCGGCACCAATGAAACTGTTAATTGCAATTTTAAGTGCTGATTTACCACGTGCTCGGCGGTGAAGGAAAACATCGTGAGGAGACCTGCATGTCTGAGGAATAAGAAAAAAATATTTCGAAGACATGTGAAGTTCGTCAACACGCATTTGGGCAGCGCGGCGGACACTTCCTTGCCCTAAACCCTCTCAGAAATGAGGGGAGGCCTGAGCCCAGCAGTGGGACGTATACAGGCTGCAACTTTACTTTACTTTTACATACTATATTTAAATAATTTTTATCATGCATATACAAAGCTTCACGCCCGTAATCCCTGAGTGGTTGGGCAGAGTCTGAAAAGCATCGAGCTACTCGGACCACGTGTAGCACTTACCATTGGTCTGTGTACCCATTAGTCAACCTCACTTGTAAAAAAATATAATTTTACATTACTTACCTTGGATGAACTTCCACTTGTAACACTTCCTCCCCGACTTTTAAGTTCTCTGGTATCCTGACGAACTTCAAGTATTCCCCCACGGGATAGAAGTTGCAACCTGGAAAGGATAGAATATTGTCATTTGTTGTCGTTGCTAAAACAGAACTCAAAATAATGAGGGCTGGTAATTGTACACTCACGAGATGTCGCCAGTCTAATGAATGATTTTTATTCAATATAAATTATTGTAGGTATAATACTTATTGAAAGTCATTTTTTTACTAACCACTGGTTCGCAAAAAGACCTCTGTCCTAGGAAGGACCAGCAAGAAACCCAGCGGGACTTTTTAAACATATTTCAATTTACAATAAACTTATTTTGTACAATTTTTGTATGATTTTTTATAGAACTAACATGGTGGCAATCACCTCATTACCAGGGGTTATTTTCATTTATGTATTCATTTATATTATAATGACCCTTTTTGTAGAATTTTTCTTTAATTAGACATTTGAATTTATTTAATGACCAATTTCTTACATTTTCTGGGATTTTGTTGTAAAAGCGTATACATTGCCCCATAAATGAATTACAAATTTTGTGGAGTCTAGTAACTGGTATTACAAGCTTATGTTTGTTCCTAGTGTTTAAAGTATAAACATCTTTATATTTTTGAAGGCTATTTATGTTTTTATGTATGTAATACTATATTATCGTAAATAAATTGCGATGCCAAAGTTAATATGTTTATTTCCTCAAATTTTTCTCTAAGTGACTCTACAATTTAAGTTATAAAGCGCTTTGCAAAACAAATATGGCTTCACTATCAGTCGCATTACCCCATAGTAAGATTCCGTAAGACATTACGCTATGAAAGTAACTAAAATAAACTAATCTAGCTGTCTCAACATTGCATTAGCTGCATAAAGCTGCTATTTTACGCAGGTATTCTGTGAGAGTGTAGTCCTTCCCCGGTCGAGCCGACCCATTCGTGCTGCAACCATAATATAGCTGCAGCGTGGCTTTACCACGTATAAAGTGGTGTTTTACAAGATCGACTTCGATGCAGAAAAGGAGTATCTACTGCTTTGTTAAAGTTCATTATACCGTTTATAGAATTAAAAAAATAATAAATTCATTTTAAAAATATGTAAAGTATCTATCAAATTAAATCAAATCAAAAGACACGAATATACTGCAATCGGTTTGTATATGAAGTTAAGGCAGGCATTTCATGGCGCAGCGCTATTTGTCTCCTACACATGCACATCACATGCACACTCCATCGCCACTCTAGTTTATACTATATCTATGGGCGTAAAATATATCGGCTGTTCGGACCCAAGATTGTACAGACTTATCTTCTTTAAGATCTAGATCTAAAATGAATACCGTTGGGACTTTATTTCGTTTGGTGTTAGAGATCAAGTTTTCAGTATAACTGTAATATCTTACTGAGTATAATTTGAAATTAAAACAACATGTCTTTTACAATGCGACACCAAAAACTTAAATACCATCATGTATACAGCGAAGACAATGCAAGCAATACTCCCATACTAATGAGTCCAGTCCTATGCCTCAATAGGGTCAAATTATTCATTGTTTCAAAATCGCCAATTGTCTCTGAGTCGGACTGTTTTAAAGTGTATGCTATTCTCTTGTCAGATAAGGGAGCGAAAAAATGTGTTGTGATGGATTGATTTAGGTTCTTAGTATAAGAAAATATCTTCTTTAGAAACTGTGCTTATTTCGCCTCACAATACATTTTAGGTGGTCCCTTCCTTCCTAGGAGTCCATCTGTACCCCCTCTTACCTATGGACGTCTACCACTAAACAACAGTGACTGCATTGATACGTTCCGGTCTAAAGGCTATAGAAAGCCGGTGTAGTTACAGGAGTAAGGCGCGTTTAGTTCTCAAAAGAGCTGCTGCAGCCATTTTTGTATATATTTTATAGCTCTGTTTATTTCAGTTTCAAGGGTGAAAAGAGCCAGAGTTTTTTCGGGATGTGAGGCATTTCATCTCAGTCTTCAAAGATGACAATGCATAGGCTTCTTCATTTGAAGTCGGTGGCAGATGTTCATGGACTGGAGTTAATTGGATTAAAAGGATAGTAGGACTAAAAGCATTGCACGCACGCACTTAGCCCGCAAATATTACATAGCATAATATATCATTCCCACAATTTAGATGAATTTATCTGCACCTTGCATGTCGAACTCCATCAAGCCGTTTAGACTACAGAGCATACCAAAGAAATAGACGTACATACATACATAATATTATATCTATAAACTGTATTATATAAACTACTATATACTATACTAACTGTAACTATATATTATATATAAACCGTTGCCGACAAACTGGCTTACAGTTTGACAAAAATTAAAATGTAAATAATGTACATTCTTTCTAAGAATAAATTTAAAAAAACATTACCCTCCTTCTTTGGCAGTCGGGTAAAAATCACTCTAAATTGCTGTAAAAAATTGCCATCATTATAAAAAAATGGCAACCACATAATTGAAGTAAAGCAATGCCGGATTTACTTTCAATTTAAATAATCGTCAACAACTTACAACATTGCCGTAATTTGATTTGTCGTGGATGCGGGCTTGAAATGAAGTATAATCGAGTTAGTTATTCACGACTGTAACGAGTTTTCTTTAATTATTCAACAAATTAAAAAAATACTATGCACAAAATGTTCTTTCATTAATAATGACATCCATCATTATTGATATTTCAAATTTATGATATAATTTCGTTTCACTTTAAGTCATTATTCAATATTTTATATATTCGTCAAGTGTAAATCTCTATTTGAAGAACTTTTTCCAGTGTTTTGCACGCCTGTGAGGACTAAATATGAGCATTCAACAACAGCACAAAAGTTAGTAAAGATACAGCCTATATATGTCCCACAGCTGGGCACAGGCCTCCGCTCATTTCTGAGAGGGTTTTAGGGCAAGGAATTGTCCGCCGCGCTGTCCCAGTGCGTGTTGGCGAACTTCACATGTCTTCAAAAAATTATTTTATCCTTATTTCTCTGACATGCAGGTTTCCTCACGATGTTTTACTTCACCGCCAAGCACGTGGTAAATCAGCACTTAAAATTGCAATTAACGATTTCATTGGTGCCGGCGGGGATCGAACCCGGTTTGCTCGCGTACTACAGCGTACTACAGCGAGCGCTAAACCGCGGTTACCATAGATTAAAATTTAACTTTCGATTGTTCCGATCTATGCAGTATGAACTTATGGTATCTTGAAGTCTTGCAGTTGTATGCTTGGGTTGGGATTTAATTTTATTTATTATAGGATCCCAAGCAGATGGTAGCACCCAACCATCTTCTCTATTGAAATTAGGATGTTTTTTGATTTCAATAGCGGTTTTGTTCTTTTTTAATATATATATATATATATATATATATATATACAGGTGACAAACGAGCATACATTCCACCTGATGGTAAATAGATACTGTGGTCCATAGACATCTATCCTCGGTTAAGAATCACGCTCACACGCTCATCTTAATCTTATTTAAATCATTTGGAATATAAAAAACGATTTTTTTAGTTTTTCGACGATTGACGAACTGATTGATATATCTTTTAAAACTAGGCGATCATTATTTTAAAAGTGTTTTTCGTTTGTAGATTGTTTAACCGTTTATGTTTGCTCATTTTATGATTATTTAAAAACTTACTTTTAATTATAATAATCATATTTAAAAGACTAAATACAATCTCAATTAGTTGTCTAATAAATAAATAAATAAATTATTTATTTCGTCAAACATTAATCCTATACCTTTAAACGAGCAATTCTTGTATATATCTATATATATATATCTATATATATATATATATATATATATATATATATATATATATATATATATATATATATATATATATATATATATATATAATCGGAATCTCGAAAACGGCTCCAACGATTTTCATAAAATTTTGTGTGCAGGGAGTTTCGGGGGCAATAAAGCGATCTAGCTAGGATTTATTTTTAGAAAATGTCTTTTTGTCCGTGTTTTTAGGCAATAAATAGCTGCTACAATATCGTTAGAATAAGAAGGTAAAGCTTAATTGGTATATTGGGCGGTCACAAAATCGTAATACCATGGTTCGAGCCCAGACCGACTTTTTTAAATTTTTTTTTCAAGTTCCTTTCTTTTTTGAGAAAATCTATTTTTTCGAGCCCTTTTTTTAGTATTTTTTAAATACACGAAAATTGAAATTAAACTAATTGCACTCATGATTTTTATTCAAATAACCAGTTCAGTTTTTTCTATTATGTCGCTAAGATTAAAAAATATTATTCGTATTTCATCAGTATGTAATTTGTATCTAAATATAATTTCCAAAACACACGAATTAAAAAAAAACGAGCGAAAAATACCGAGCAAAGCTCGGTCAACCGGGTACTATTACATTATGTGATCAGTGATCGAAGTCACCTAGTAAGCAAAATAATGCCTGTAACAGGTTATATCGCTCTTCCGTAGCTAAGAATTACAATAATATTAACGAAATAAAATATCCTAAAGTAACTAATAAAGATTATAAAAACATGACTTTAGTATCCTACCATCAGTCTCAAAGCATTAATACATTAATAGTATGATATAGTAGGGTAGTATTTTACATATATAGAGTGTATGTGTGTTTAGTAGTTGTAGTATGTGGTGTGGTACACAAATTTCTGCAAAAATAATAATAATAATATACTTTTTTTGCGACCTTTTTGTGACTGCCTCGTTGGTATAGTGGTTGTAGTAGCGCCAGTCCTGATGATGGAGTCCCGGGTTCGAATCCAGGGTCGGCCAATCAGTTTATTGAGTTTTTCGTCAGGAAATTATCAGTATCAGTTCACCTCCGTGTCTCGGAAAGTCCGAAAAGCCGTTGGTCCTGCGTCTGATCTCTCCCCGGTCATGTCAGTTTACCGGCCCATCGGACTATGAGCGCACTCCTGAGGACTAGCACGGTATGTCTTAATTCCAGTAAAAAGTTTTTCTAGTTCTCCACACTCACCATACGAAACAAAGTAGCATTAAGCTGCTATATTACGCTGGTATTCTGTGAGATGTGGTCCTTCCCTGGTCGAGCTCTAACACGTATTTTTCTCCACATACGTGATAAATGACAGGAATTTGATGAAAAAATATTGTCTGAATTGAGATTTTTAACCATTCTAAGCTAGTGCCTGTCTACAATCCTACTAAATGGCAAGTGGTGGTGCAGCCGAACATAGTGAAGTGCACTGACTTAACTTAACAAAAGCCTAATTACTCTTGCCAGAAGACACTGATATTGTAATCGTACGGAAAGACAAGTTTCTGACAACTTATTCCACTCCTTTGCTGTACGCATGACAAAAGATGAAGCAAACCGTTTGGTTCTTATACGTGGTAAGTCGACAACGAAGCCCGAGGCCGAAGGCCGAGCGTCTGAATATCTGATAGTTTAACGGACAGGAAGGAATTAAGTTATGCAATTCCTGCGAATTTTGAAGTGAAGTGAAAATATTTAGTTCTTCATATTATAAATTGGTGCTGTGGCCGTTAAAGGAAAAAGGAGAGATCTCCCGCCGGGCAAGGTGTTCTGCCCGGGGAGCGGCCAACGCTATGCGTGATAGTTCGGGGCTATTTTAAATATATCGTTTTTGCTTCGAAACTTTGATAGCGTGATTTAGGCTTCGATGAGTTTCGCGTTTCTTTTTTGTTTAAACCTGAAGAACAAAGAAACTTGCAGTCCACATAATATTAAGTGAGTACTGCAGTCCATGAGCACTTGCAGCCAAACAAACAGAGGATTAAAAGATTTATTTGACATTAGACACTTAACAAATGAAGGAATAACTTAACAAAAAGAAAAGAGAAAGAAGGCTCAGATGCGTTGTCATCTCTGAATACTAAAGTGGAAAGTAATCTGTAAGTTAGGTTTTATAGCCTTCACATCTTAACAAAATAGTAGTAATAACGTAGATATTTAAAAAAGTGACTTTAACCATAAGTGGGTTGCCACTTAAGGGAAAATATTAAAAATGCTACCACAAATGGCTTAGCAAGATCCTCCGTTATGCCGAAAATATTGCAACATTAATTTTGAAATAAATATATGGTGAATTTGAGGATTAATGTTAAGTACTATGTTAGACGAAAACAGGATTCCTTAAAATTTTCTCGATAGAAAAAAAATCCAAAGTTACCTCCAAACTTAACAATAAACCGCTGTTATTCATAAAATACTTTAAATCAGAATCAATCACTTTGCATACTAACTGAACTAACTATAAAGCAGGGCTTATGTTTTTTATTTTTTTAATTACCATTATTTTCACTGTAAAAAGAATTTACCTAAACTATCGGCATCTTGAAGCTTGTTTCCTGCCGCCCGGTCAGTCTCGCTTCGGCCTTTGAAGGGGGATGCTGTGTCATTTACGATCATAATACACATTACGCAACAGGACGACGTAAAATTAAAATGGGAAATAACCATAATAAAAATAAGAAGCGACTGGGTTGGCTTAAAGAAAGAGAGATAAATATGATAAACCTAACGAAATGAGTATCTAACAAGCTATCTACAGTATTAGTGATTACAAACATGTCGGGTACGTAGCATACGACGCGCGGGGAAGTGAGGGCGAAATTAGAATTTGAGCAGAGTTACTATATCCCCTTAAGCTAAACGCATGAACAGAGCCGAAACTGTATAAAATGCCTTTGTATATACAGCCGCAAGAGAAACCATACTTTCATTTCATGACATGTATAATAATAGTCAATCTGTAATATTTCTAGAAGTACATACTTTTATTATACCTTAAAAATAAAGAAATAAGTATCTATATCGGGCAGCGGACACTCTTTCTTTACTAACGCTTGTCATTCCAATGTTAAAAATATTTCAAATCAAAACATTCGTGTATTAAAATAAAGTGAGCAAACATAAACGGTTAAACAATCTACAAACGAAAAACACTTTTAAAATAATGATCAAGTAGTATATCAATCAGTTCGTCAATCGTCGAAAAAATAAAAAAAATCGTTTTTTATATTCCAAATGATTTAAATAAGATTAATATGAGCGTGTGAGCGTGATTCTTAACCGAGGATAGATATCTATGGACCACAGTATCTATTTACCATCAGGTGGAATGTATGCTCGTTTGTCACCATTATATATATATGTATATATATATATATGTATATATATATATATGTATATATATATATATATATATATATATATATATATATATATATATATATATATATATATATATATATATATATATATATATTAAAAAAGAACAAAACCGCTATTGAAATCAAAAAACATCCTAATTTCAATAGAGAAGATGGTTGGGTGCTACCATCTGCTTGGGATCCTATAATAAATAAAATTTGACCATGAGTGCTGTAAAGCGATCGAAACGTCGGGTATTTAAAAAGTTAAATATACGCGATAAATTCCGTAAAAACTAGTATTATTTCAAGAACAAAACCGAACATACAGTTATTGTATAAGAATTTTTACAGCTATTCGATTTGAACTGCTAAAGGAATAGAAGCCAGTTATGTAATAAATTATGTCATGGTACTCTATTTTAGATGATATCGATTAAAGAATTCGGCTGATTAACGATGAAATTTAACTTCGTCCATCGATTTCGTAATCCATTTAAATTTTGCGAAAAGAAAAAGTTGTTCTAGCTTCACAACATTTAATAGATGTCGACAATTATAATATATAACAAGTTTTTATTAAATTTTACACTGAGTAAAATATATATTTTATAATAATATCAAATGTAGGCAATATTCTTGTAACTTTTGTTGCAGTTCATGTTGTTTTCAACTTCTTGGCAAGGACATTTTATAATGTTTTTAACAGTTTCACTTACATGAACTCAATCACTTAAAAAGTATTTCGAAGACAGCAGAGTGGTTCAGTCCATTCGTGCTACATTCATGATATCATGGTATGGATGATATTATTTTTAAAATTTTTGCTTAATTTATAAAAATAAATTAAGCAAAAACTTATTAAAATCCTCTCTGAAAAGGATATTATTAACAGAGCTATAACACATACATTGTTGCATACTTTTGTAAATCGTTTTTTTATGTTTGATTTATTTGATTTGTTTATGGCTGTTGTTGTTTATTTTTTAGTTTAATAATTTCTAAATATTGTGAAATTGTAGTAGGTAAATATAAGGTAAAGTTATATTTTCTTTTTCTTTTTTTTGTAATTAATTGTGTTTTTGTAGGTGATGGTGCATAATGATATATAGTTTTAAGAGCGTGTACTCGCCGACAAACTGATTGCAGTTTGGCGAGAGAATAGTAAAAATAATGTTCTCACCTTTGTATTAATAAATAAATTAAAAAAACTTATAAAATGTTCAAAGGGCTGTAATGATGACGAATGATGATCTGTAAATCACTTGTAGCAATTGACGACAAAAAAGTCAACAATGTCGAAAAATCGAGGACAATAATAGTTAATGACTACAAATCGAAACACCATCTCCTCCCATCATTTTGCGCTCAAGCAATTTCGTTACGAAATGCCAACCGAGCATCGGATGAGAAAATTTGCCACAGTCAGTGCCTTCCGACACACCGTGACGACACTCAGTACAACCGGTAGTGCAAATTGAATCAATAGGAAAATTTAAGGTCCATTGGTTTGATTGATCCAGTTGAGTAGCTTAACTTTGGAGAATCTTCACGCTTACTTTACTAAACAACTGAAGATAACTGTTTTTTATTTTATTACTCCGCCCACAAACAACTGCAACATCACGGGAACCGGTTGGTGCGTTGCAGGCATTTTAAAAAGGAATAAGCACGTTTCTTGAAAGTCTTTAAATCGTACCGGTCCAAAAAAAATCGGCGGTGGTAAACGATTACATAAAAAATAAAGCAAATTTTATGAATAGGAAAATTTAAGGCCCATAAGAATGACATAGTTGAGATGCTCAACTATAATCACGCCTACTTTACTGAACAACTCAAGAAAACTGTTTTAAATGATTCTGTCACATCATCAGTTTTTTGAGTCCAATGCTGAACATGGGTATGTTATAGATTACTTAGAAAATTTGGTTAAAATTTACTATCAACAGCAGTTTTTCCGGAAACCAAAAAGAACGTACTCCTTTTATAAAGGCCGGCGACACACCTGTAATTCCTTTATTGTTGTTCATGGTAGTATGCACTTTATCTCTTCTATAACAAAATGATTTATTTACTACATACGCTAAGCAGAAGGCTGTTGACCAAGCTATACCTATAGCTTTTTTAATAAAAATAAAAGTAAAAAACAATAAATCAACGGTCCTGATAGTAAGTACCAAAGTGGATGTGGTAACTTTTAAAAAATTAAATGCAGCGTTGTCATTCCAGAACACTAAATTGAATTAAACAGTTAAAAGGGTCTACAGTTCTCTACACTCACTCACGAAGTACCTCAGCATTGTCCTGGTGTTTTACAGATGTATTCTATGATATCATGTTCCTTCCCCGGTTGGGCCATTCGTGCTGCAGCCACATTACAGTGACCTTGCTAAGTATAAAATGTGTTGACGGCAAAGGGTAAAGACTTGAGGATCTGGTTATTTGATGGTAGAAAGGAGAGGGGAGAATAATTCATGTTATTCCTGGACACACTCAGTTTGTTAAACTAATATTTCTATGAAACTTCTTCTTCGTCTTTTTACTGGCCCCTAAAAAACTACTGCTAGACACGGACCTATTCTTTGTAGTCAGGATATGCCTTTAAACGTCATGCTTGGCTAACATCTCGCACTTTTGACGATGTCCAACAATACCCAAGTAGTTTACGTGTTTTTTATAGAAAAATGGAACCAAACGAGCACAAAGTCCACCTTCTTCTTTCGAAGCTCCCTTCCTATGGGCGTCCCGAGAAATTGTGCGATTGGATCACCAGATTTCTTGCAGATCGGAGCATCAAGGTCGTTGTAGACGGTGCAAGCTCCGATTGCAAGCCTATTAATGCTGGTGTTCCACAGGGCTGCGTGCTATCGCCAACACTGTTTCTTCTGCATATCAATGATATGTTGCATACCCGTAACATTCATTGCTATGCAGATGACAGCACTGGTGATGTTCTTTACACCGGCCGAGCCAATATTTCTCGGGAAAACGTCTCCGAGTGCCGGAACAAACTTGTGTCTGAAGTCGAGTCTCTGCTGGACAGAGTCTCGGATTGGGGGCGACTAAATGTAGTCCAGTTTAACCCCCAGATGACACAAGTTTGCGCGTTAACCACTAAAAAGAACCCCTTTGTCGTATCCCCTCAGTTTCAAGGCACTCCCCTTGTTGCCTCAGCCAGTATCGGAATCCTCGGCGTCGACATATCGAGTGACGTGCAGTTTCGTGGTCACTTGGAAGGGAAGGCCAAATTGGCCTCTAAAAAGCTTGGCGTGCTCAGCAGAGTGGGACAGTATTTCATGCCGGCACACCGCCTGCAACTTTACAAGGCGCAGGTTCGGCCGCACATGGAATACTGTTCCCATCTCTGGGCTGGGGCTCCCCAGTACCAGCTCCTTCCACTTGACCGCATCCAGCGCAGAGCGGCTCGAATCGTCGACGACCGAGTGCTTTCCGATCGGCTCGATTCACTGGCGCTGCGAAGAGATGTTGCATCTCTTTGCGTATTTTATCGCATCTATCACGGGGAGTGGTCTGAGGAATTATTATATATTAATCCCAGCCGCCAAATTTCGTGAACGCACTACACGGCAAACGTCCCGATACCATCCACACCATCTGGATGCTTGGCGGTCCACCACTGTACGTTTCACAAGGAGTTTTCTTCCACGTACAACCTCTCTGTGGAATAATTTACCACCGGCGATTTTTCCAGACCGGTACGACCTGGGAACCTTCAAGAAAAGAGCTTACTCCTTTCTAAAGGGCCGGCAACGCACCCTCAATTCTCCTGGTGTAGCGGTTGATCATGGGCGGCGGTAGTCACTTAACATCAGGTGAGCCGCATGCTCGTTTGCCCCTTCTTCTATAAAAAAAAACCTGATGATAAATGGAAACTGTGGCCATCTACATGTATCTTCGATTAATAATCAAAATGAAGATGCGTTTTCACTCCTGAGGACTAAGATAGAATGCCTCCTTTACAGTAAAACGGGCCTCCGGTTTTCCACACTCAACATACGCAACACAACATGCTATTTTACGCTGGTATTCTGTGAGAGCGTAGTCCTACCCCAGTTGAGCCAACCCATTCGTGATACAATTAATATAGCTGTAGGGTGGCTCTACCACGTAAAACGTGTGTTTCCCTTTCTTTATTCATTTTTTTAACCATGCATATGCTTCCTATCGGAAGCCTTATAATTTTCCTGGCATTTCTTGGAGTCACCTCATACACTTGGGACGAAATGGCTAATAGATTATCTTACGTTGGACACGTACATCACACAGCAAATCTGCTAAGAAATTCACTCGCTTGATAATAATATTCGTTTAATAAGTACGAACACTGTATTAACCACGAAATACCGGTGGCAAAAGTCAAAAGGACTAGAGACATAAATTTAAGCGTTAAACGTTTACGTGCTACCGCACATTCATTCGTTCAAGTGTAACAAAATGACGTTCACTACATTACAGCTTTATTATAACACGTACGGACATAAAAACGGGGCAATCTCGTGCGCGTTGCGTGCGCCAATGCGAATGCTTTAAATACCGTAAGGCATGGGATGATACCTTGGGGTAATCTAGCGGCACGTACCAGTCGTAAACTAGAAGCAAATACTTCGGTCGGAGCTTTGCGCGTTCTAATTAACTTCCTATTTGCGAGTTGTAAAGTCCCTTTCATATATGTAAAATATTGTGGTTTCTGTCTATTACGAGGGTGGATTGAAAAGTACTCGGCCTAACCAAGAAAATAAACACATACTAAATCAGTTATATTTTTATTTTTCTACATAATCACCATCAAGTTCAATACACTTTTGCCACCTCCCCTTCCAAGCATTTAGACCGTTGAAAAAAAATGATTCTTCCTTAGAGTCAAAGTATGCGTCTACAGCTGCTTTGACCTCGTCGTTTGTCGAAAATCTTTGACCTCCCAAGTGCTTTTTTAGGTTAGGGAACAGAAAGAAGTCTGATGGTGCCAGATCAGGTGAATACGGCGGATGCGGTAACAGTTCAAAGCCACAGTTGTGAATTTCAGCCATTGACTGTACTGACGTGTGAACACGGGCGTTATCTTGATGAAACAGGACTTTTCTTCTGAGCATTCCTCGACGTTTTTCTTTTATTTCCTCTCGTAAACGACGTAATAAGGTGCAGTAGTAATCAGAGTTTATAGTCTGACCCCTTTCAAGATAATCAATAATAATCACACCTTTCGAGTCCCAGAATACTGAAGCCATCACCTTATTTGCCGACAAAATCGACTTAGCCTTTTTAGGGGGTGGTGAACCAGGTCTTCTCCTATGTTTTGATTGTTGTTTTGTTTCCGGTGTACAGTAATGAACCCATGTTTCGTCGATAGTAACAAAACGATTCAAAAAATCATCTGCATCGGCTTCAAATAACTCCAAACAGTCGCGTGAAATAGTCAATCGCGTCCTTTTTTGTTCAACTGAAAGCAGTCGCGGAACCCACCTCGCAGACACCTTGTGGAAACCCAACTCGTTGACAATGATGTTTTGAGTTCGTTCATAAGAGATGCCTATAATCTCGGCTATCTCTCTAATTTTTAATCTGCGGTCCCCCATTATTAAATCAAGTACTTTTTAATATTTTCATCAGTAGTTGACGTCGAAGGCCTTCCAGAGCGGGGTTCATCTTTCACACTCTCTCTACCACGCTTAAATTCTGCTATCCATTTTTTGACGAATGAATATGACAGAGCACAATCGCTTAATGTACTGACCATGTCATCATGGATGGCTTTTGATGATAGCCCCTTCTTATGGCGGTACTTAGTGACGGACCGCTGCTCGATTTGCTCCATTCGCGGAAATTATGTCCGATTACTTTGTTAATAAATTTATAAAATCACAACTAATTATCGCACACGTTTCGAACTTCACACAATGAACTAGTCTGAACTGAACTAAATAATGTGGGTAGATTTGATTTTTAGAATTGAATGGATCTGTGTTAGGCCGAGTACTTTTCAATCCACCTAGTATATCGAAATATTATAATGGATTATTTGCATGCTATTAAACAAAAAGTGGTAGCTCAGAAGCTAAGGGTTTAATTTTGCAGAATATGAGCAACCCGGGTTAGATCCCCGCCAGCACTATTAGAATTGTTAATTGCAATTTTGAGTGCTGATTTACGATATGCTCGGCGGTAAAGTAAGACATTATGAGGAAACCTGCGTGTCTGAGAAATAAGAAAAAATATTTCGAAGATATGTGAAATTTGCCAACACGCATTGGAGCAGCGAGGTGGACATTTACTTACCCTAAAACCCTCGCAGAAATGGCACGCAGCAACAGGACTGCCCAGCAATGGTACGTATATAGGCTGTAATTTTAAAACATAAATATTCGTTTTAAAATTTTTGGGTCTGTGTTTTGGTCTGTCTATCCGTACGTCTGTTCAGAATAATCATCGGAATGATAGAACCGATCTTGATGGAACTTTATGCGCAGGTAAAGAGCAATGCAATGCATGTAAACAAAAGTATGTTAAATAAATGAATATTTTACTATGCAGAGAATAAATTTTGAATAAAACTTTAGTTACAGACAATAAAACTTGTAATGAGATTTCAAAGTTAACTCAAAGTACCTTCAGATTTTTCCTTATTAATTTTGTTTTGTGTTCCCGTAAAAACAAGAAATCTGATTATGGTTGCTGCTTTTTGAGCCTTTATTAACAGCTTCACACCTTTCACGCCCCAGCACTTATTGAAATACAATAGTTTACGCGACTATATATTTTTACTTATGATTAGCCAGTGCTGCTACGATCTCATTTGCCGCCGCCGATTTCCGATGTTAAAAAGGAAGGAAGGAATTTAGGCCTGTGAGTCATGCGCACACTCTCCGAAATGCATTCTAAAAAATAGTGGGAATCTACTTCTATCATGTGCTCGAGGCTAACAAGATTGGTTTACGTGCTTAATATTGCTATGTTTCGTATGGTGAGTTTAGAGAACCGGAGACCCTTTTAATTGAAAACGAGGCATTCCAACTTAGTCCACAAGGGTGATAACGCATCTGCATCTTAATAGAAGATAGATGAAGATGTCTATGAGCCACAGAATCCACTAACCATCAGGTGGGCTGTTTGGTCGTTTGTTACCCTTATTCTAAAACAAGGGACAGTTAAAATATATCCAATTCGAAAACCGACAACTTACTATTGAACAAGAGCTGACTTCAGCTGATATAAGAACTTAGAACTCGCAACGTAGTAACCTGTAATGTTATATCAAACTCGGTTTTTGTCTTATCAGAATTATTATAGATATAGTTACAAATAACCACAACGTAACCTATATTGCATAGCTTATTGTAATAACGTATCATTAGTCTACGACAACAAAACCGACATTTTGAGATAGATCACTGTAACAATAGCAACGGAGGAATATAACTGTGGAACTAACCATCCTCCTATAGCGATCTTCAACCTATAATACAATGATAAGGCCTATCTATTCTATAATCTTAAAATTACACACTTAATGTTTAAAGATTATGTTATAGTCTTAAATCAAACTGATTTTCTTTTGCCGTTTCTGGAAAAAAGGCCTTTTGAACGCCTAAAGTAATATTTTGTTAAGAGGAAATATTAAAAATACTACCTCAAATGGCTTAGCAAGATCCTCCGTTATGCCGAAAATATTGCAGCATTAATTTTGAAATAAATATATGGTAAATTTGAGGATTAATGTTAAGTACTATTTTAGACGAAAACACGATTTCGTAAAATTTTCTCGATAGAAAAAAATCTAGTTACCTCCAAACTGAACAATAAACCGCTGTTATTCATAAAATACTTTAAATTAGATCATGGAACTTTATATTATACTAACTAAAGTAACTATAAAACAGGGCTTATGTTTTTTTTAAATTACCATTATTTTCACTGTAAAAAGAAATTACCTAAACTATCGGCATCTTGAAGCTTATTTCCTGCCGCCCGGTCAGTCTCGCTTCGGCTTTTGAACGGGGAAGCTGTGTCTCTTACGATCAGAATACACATTACGCAACAAGAGGACGTAAAACGGTATTAGTGATTACAAATATGTCGGTACATAGCATACGACGTGCGGGGAAATGGGGGCAAAATTAGAATTTAAGCTGATTTAGTATATCCCCCTAAGGTGTTTTTTATATTTAAAATAGGGGTGACAAACGAGCACACAGTCCACCTAATGGTAAGTGGATGCTATTGCTCATAGATATCTACATCTATCCTTGATTAAGAATCAAAATGCAGATGCGCTGCCACCCCTGAAGACTATGATACGGTACTATACGCTCATTATACGAAGCACAGCAGCATTGAGCCGCTGTTTTACGCTAATATTCTGTGAGAGCGTGGTGCCTCCCCGATGGAGGCGTCCCATTCACTCTACAACCGTGGCTTACCGCGTTTAAAAATATATATTCGATTGTTCGTATTTTACCATCTGGATGCTTGGCGGTCCACCACTGTACGTTTCACAAGGAGTTTTCTTCCACGTACAACCTCTCTGTGGAATAGTTTATCACCGGCGATTTTTCCGGACCGATACGACCTGGGGACCTTCAAGAAAAGAGCTTACTCCTTTCTAAAGGGCCGGCAACGCACCCGCAATTCTCCTGGTGTTGCGGTTGATCATGGGCGGCGGTAGTCACTTAACATCAGGTGAGCCGCATGCTCGTTTGCCCCCTCTTCTATAAAAAAAAAAAAAAAAAAATGCGCTGCCGTACCGTTCATCATATTGAGATGATTCTTTGTCAACATATTGCTTGCACTTTCGCGAGGGTTATAGGTATAGTTGGACCCGGAAGGTGGCGCTGTTGTAGAGTCCAGATGACATAAATGAAAAAAATGAAAAAGTGTTCGCAATAAAAGGATAAATAAAAAAATATTCAGAGCCAAACAAATATATTTGAATAAGATATAAAGATTTTATACAATAAACATAAATAAAACTAGTTTTTACGGATTTTATCGCGTATATTAATTTATTTCATATTCCCGACATTTCGAGCACTTTACAGCACCGATGGTCACGGGGAAGGGGACTTTTATTTTAATGTGTAGTGTTCGCGTAAACATGAGAAATCATTAAATAAAATAACTTCGTGGAGCTGCGCGTCGATGGAATTACAGACTTGAAGTACCAATTTAAAATGAAAGCTATTATCGCCTTAGGTTAAAGTAACGGAGAGTAAATGAAAGGGACTAATGCCTGGTTTCTATATATAATTCTATATTTATTAAAAACTTCTCGATTCCTATTGCGTACGTCTCTATAGTGTGAATTAGTGCAGATTATTCCATTCCTTTGCTACACGCATTAAAAAAGACAAAACAACTCGTTTGGTTCGAATATTCAACGAATATCGACAACAAAGGTGTGAAGACCCGCCAAACGCTTCATTGTTCGAAAGTGAAAAAGGGAGAAAGAAATTAAAGCATGTAATTCATGTCTCTCTCAACACTCACAAACGCGTCATATAAAATAATATAGTCTGCCTAGTTGGTCTAGTGGTTGTAGTAGTGCGACTGCTGATCATTAGATCCTGGGTTCGGATCCCGGGTCGGAGCAAAAAATTAATTATTGAGTTTTACCGACAAGAAATTCTCAATAGCTGCCCAGAGTCAGGAAGTTGGCGGTGTCTCACCCCCGTGCCTCGGAAAGCACGTAAAGCCTGTCCTCTCCTGAAGGAGGAGGAAAGGTCCTGCACCTGATCTCTCCGGTCCTGTCGGTTTACCGTCCCGGTGGATTATGAGAGTGAGGGAATAGAGAGTGTGCACCTGTGCTTGCGCATACACTTGGCTACTATAATCCGGTCCTGCGATGGCGTAGGACAGGATTCTAGTAAGGGAGACTACAATCCCTTGAGACAGGTCGCTGTAACCGAAATTTGTTTTAAAGTATATTACTATTATTATTAATCATATAGAACTAATAAATCCTTGATTACTACTTGGAACTTGGCTACTAACTCCTTGCCAAAAATTCAAACCTCAGTAGCCAAGTTTTCTAACCAATAAATTAGCGTGTCTCACTGGTCGTCATAAATGCGATACAAATCGCTCGCGTAATGCTGTAAAGTAAATTCTTCACACGTAACTATTACATCATAGTGTGGTAATAAGTAATAAAGATCTAAGAACAAGTCAGTGGGTTAACTATTAAGCGTAATGTTTGCAGTGATCTGTGTCGGGCATGTGTCGAGCTAGAAAGCGTAGAAGCGAAGCCCAGGCGAGCCGAACACAGCAACGTGATCCAGCGTGATCGTGTAACTCTGATGCGAATTTTATATGTGGTAGAGCCACATTGTACCTATATTACGATTGTGATGGGTATGCTTGACCGGGGAAGGAGCACGTTCTTACAGAATACCAGCATATATAGAAGCTTTTTGTTGTTATTTATCGTATGGTGAGTGAAGAGAACCGGAGTGTTAAGTGTAGAAACTTTTTACTCGCAGTGAGGCCGTCTTAGTCCTCAGGGATGACAACGCATCTGCATTTTGATTCTTAATCGACAATAAATTTAGATGCCTATGGACCACAGCATCCATTTACCATCAGGTAAACTATGTGCTCGTTTGTCACTCTTATACTATAAAAAATATTTGCAGTTCGAACTAGAAAGCGTGCTGGCAGTACCGGGTTCAAGCGAGACGAACGAACCAAACCGCGATCATGTAACTCTAATGGGAATCATTTGTCGGTGGGAATCACTTCGCAAACTGCATTAAGTTAATATATTACAGACTCGTGGTAGCTCGGGCACTATGCGCTCGCTAGAAATTTCGCAGTGCGCAAGCAACCCGGGTTCGATCCCCGCCGGCACCAAAAAAATTGTTAACTGCTCTTTTAAATGCTGATTTAGCACGTGCTCGACGGTGAAGGAAAACATCGTGAGAAAAGGAAAAAAAAATAGGAAAAAAATATTTTGGAGACATGTGAAGTTCGTCAACACACATTGGGGCAGCTCGGCGGACATTTTCTTGCCCTAAAACCCTTCCAGAAATGAGAGAAAGCCTGTGCCCAGCAGTAATACGTATATAGGCTGTAACTTTAACTTGTAACTTTATATGACAGAGATATTGATGGCTCCGTGGCGCAGTGGCTTAGCAATGAATTGCGGCGGTGAGGGCCGCGGGTTCGGATCCCGCACGGAATAAGTATTTGTATGGCGTACAAATAATTCTTCCGGTACAGGATATTTTTCGCTGTGAAATTTATGTATGTAAACTGCTTCCACAATACAGGAGAAAATCATAGTGTACCGTTTTAAAAAAAACTGTTAGTCGTAGGACTTTATGTCAGAAGTGAAAATCTCTTAGCTTCACAACAGTGTATACATTATTTTTAGGTTGTATCATGTAAATCCGGGTGGCGGTGTAAGAGAACCCGTTACTTCATTTCGTTCTGTAAGTATCATAGCAGACGACTATGGCAGGGCTTCTCAGAGTGAGATAGAGAACCCCTACGGGTTCGCCTATCGATCATTGGGGATTCGCAACAAGATTCACATAAAGGCGGCTCACTTGCTCAGATGTGCTACATATATCATGTTGCACGACAGTTGTGTCATTTTACTTTATGGTGCATGCGTGTCACAATCCCCGCGTGACATAGTTTGAGTGGTACAGGGTTGCAGGGCAAAGGATTTTCACTTCTGACATAAAGTCCTACGACTAACAGTTTTTTTTTAAATAGGGCAAAGGTTTTGCGCGTATATTGCTAGAGTTTTATCATCACACTAAAACATATTGCTCTTTGTAACCGTATATCCTTAATAATAAAAAATTATTTTTGTCTGCAGGCAGCTAGAGATTCGCCATTGTCTTGGAAAAAGGGTACGTGGGGCTATAAGTTTGAGAAACCCTCGACTATGGGACTTAACGCGCCTAAAAGAAACACTTTTGGGTTAAGGGAATTTATCTGTAATATAAGAATTCACCCTATTTTGTCAATTTGGCTAATTTTTGGAGCTAGGAATGCTTCCACGCTTTAATTCCTTTGTCGCCTCTTGTGACATCCATTTCTTATGAAGAGGGAGAAAAGTGGATTATATAAGGAATCGTTAGGATAAAAATAAAATGTATTGTTTTTAAAAGGAATTCTTTAATCAAAATGTGATAAAAACTGCTATAAATTAATACTGATATACTATTATTGCATAATAGTGAAATGGATGGACGCCGGCACCGCACGATTTCGTTTTTTATGTAATTTATTTGTTATGTATATTGTAATTAGCATTAATTGGCTCAAACTTATTCGAGCGTCAGAAGACAATGTTATAAAACTAAGCAAATATTAGCAATCTCCGTACTATTTCTCTATAATCCTGAAATGAAATTAAATTAAATACGGCGTTATAATTTTTTTTTCTAATTCACTACTATCGTTCCAAAATGAAGTTCCTCTAATCCCAGAATAAAATCCGCAAGTCTTTTTTTAGTTATTTTTGAAATTAATATTAAAATAGAATTGCATATAAATAACGTCCTCCGGACCGAATTTCGGTCACGTTGGCCAGTCTCAACGTAGACTAGCCATCTGCGCTTGAGAGGGTTATAATACACGAGTGTATAACGGCAGACATACGAGACCGGAGACGAATCAGGCGCAGAATGAAACACCGCCAACTACCTGACTCCGGGCTACTACCGAGAATGTCTTAACCGAAAAACCCAATAAATGATTATGGCCTCACCAAGGAATTCAAACTCATGATCTTTACCCCTGGAGCAAAGAGGCAACCGTTCCATATAATATTATAATAGTGTATAGTAGACCTATCTACAACTGAAGTATAATCTATGATAAACTTAAAAAATGAAGTCAAAATTTGGAGCTTATCTATGTATGGCAAACTCGAGCAGATCAGCCCCCCACAAGCACATACATGCCTCGTCTAATTTAAATCTAAAGAGGATATTAATTTATATAAAAACTACGCTGTTCCAATGCAAATATTTTATTATTAATAAATAGTTCTTGAAAATATAAAGTTTAAAATTCGTGTTTAAAGAATTCCTGGTTTGCATGTTTGTATTTTTTTAATAAGACGTATATATCCAATAACAATTTTATCAGCCTAGGGTAATTTAAGAAGAGTTACATGTTTTAACAAATAACAAATGTGACTCATAGTTATGTTAAAACAATTTAATGAAAGTTTTCATTAAAATTATCTAAACTCAACTTTGAATTATAATGTTTTGTTCTCCTGATTCTACGAGCCCTTTCTTTTCTTATGCTATAATAAATTAAGTATAGCTGGTACCCAGCGCGTTGCTACCGCAGAAGAAATAATTGTAAAAATATAATTTTAAATTTGGAAGAGTTGTATTGTTTAATTAGAAATGATATCAAGTTCATTGATATTGAATGATATGCAATTTTTAAATAAAATTGTCGGTACGATACGCGCGCCATCTATTGTAAGTTAATTGTATTATGCCTATAACTTTGGCACAAGATGAACGGTGTGGTAATGCATAAAATACTGACAAACAAAAACATTTTTTTTTTGTATACTAGCTGGTGCCAGGCGCTGCTGCCGCAGAAGAAATAATTATTTGAGAAATGTCATTTTAAATTTGGGAGACTTATATTGTTTAATAAGGAATGATAGTGATGATGTTACCTATATAACTTTCAAATAAATTTGTCAGTACGATACGCGCGCCGCCTGCTGTAAGTTAATTGTATTATGCCTATAACATTAGAGCAAGTGAAAGAAATAAATTGACAAAGTTTTACCGCAATCTGATGAACAGTCCGCAGCGCATAAAGTTCAAACAAACATTAATTTTTATATACAAGATTAGATCAATAAAAACATTTGGCTATACACCTCGTTCTACACAGACCTAATGTTTTATTAATGCCATCCAACTGTATTCTATACATTAGCCTAATGTTGCTTTAATATCACATTATAGATCAAGATTTTCTAAAATAATCTTTTAAATTATAACCTAACAACTTCAGCCAACAATAATGTAAGCGTAACAAATTAGTAATTTCGCAAAATGCGTGATGAAGCTTCGTCAGATAAATTTAAAATAAGAGAATATAAATTATATAATATATATAATTTATATATATTTATATTTATATTAATATAATAATAAATTGGGAATTTTTACATGGTAGGGCCACGCTGCATCTATTTTATAGTTGTAACATGATGGGTTGGCACGACCGGTGAAGGATGACGCTCTCACAGAATACTAGCGTAAAAAGCAGCTTACTGCTGATGTTTCGTATGGTGTGTGTAGATAACCGGAGATCCATTTTACTGGAAATGATGCATTCCATCTTAGTCCTCAGGGGTGACAACGCATCTGCGTTTTGATTCTTAATCGAGGATAAATGTAGATGTCTATGGGCCACAGCATCCACTTACCATCAGGTGGACTGTGTGCTCGTTTGTCACCCTTATTCTATAAAAAATATAAAAAAATCATATAGCTTCCGGTAGATGGCAGTAAAACAACCTTTTTCATGCGTACATAACTATTTCGTGTTATTGTTTTTTGACGTGGTAGAACCATTTATATTCAACTGACAGCACCATATGAAACTCAGCAGCATATTATAGATGCAGCACAAATGCTACGTCTCGACCGGGGCAGGAACACGCTATCACAGAATACCAGCGTGAAACAGCAGAAAAATTCTGCCTTTTGTATAGTGAGTGAAGACCACTATTAAAAATTATTTACAATGGGTCGGTATAAACTTAGTGAAACTAAACCCGCATTAAAATTAAGATATGAGTCATTGTTACAAAAAAGCGCTTCACATTGTTTATGTGTACCACGTTATCAGTCAATTGATAACGAATAGTTTAATTTATGGTCGCACTAGTTTTGAGTTAAAGTGAAACTTATAATTTCTCGTGCTGGTAATTGAAAAAAATGTTAAAATTATGGGAATTTTTTTTATCTACGTTTTGTTAACGAGGCTGCCAGCTACCAATGCCGGCGACAGGTAAATCTATCCCCCCAACTATCCCCGCAGGTGCCATAGGAGACTACTTAGAGAAATGTTATATTGATAGTAGTGTTTTCGCTTATATGTTATATACTCTCCGTATAATGCCTCGTTGGTCCAATGATCGCAAACGTGGTTTCTGATCTTGAGGTACTGGGTTCGAATCCCGAGTCGGGACAAAATCAGTAATTGGGTTTTTCTGTCAAGAAATCTCAGTAGCAGCCCGGAATCAGGACGTTGCGGCGCTCCACCCCCACGCCTCGGAAAGCACGGAAAGCTGTTGATCCTCCGCCTGATTTCTCTCCCGTCGTATCGCATAACCGTCACATCGAACTATAAGAGTGAGGGAATAGAGAGTGCACTTGTGCTTGCGCATACACTCGAGCACTATAATCCTGTCCTGTCCAGACTGGCCTCCGTGACCGGAATGCGGTGTGGGGGACATTATTGTTATACTTATTGGTCTTTTATTGCCTATGAGTCATGGGGAATAGAGAACCAGTATAACTAAAGGCTATGAGGCATTATATCTCAGCCCCAAACAGTGACGACACAACTGTATCCTTATTTATTTGAAGTTAGTTGCAAATTACCACGAGCTGCTGCAGTCCCTTACCATCAAATGGACTGTAACTTCATATATATAATACATACTTATGTTGTCGAAATCCAAAAGGCGGATCGCTCGTTTAAGTGTACACGTGGTTAAGCCACGTTGCAGCTTTATTATGATTGTAGCACGAATAGATCACTCGACGAGGGAAGTACCACGCTCTCAAAGAATACCAGCGTGAAATTGCAACTTAATACTGCTGCTTTTCGTATGTGGTGAATGTGGAGACCGGAGATCCTTATTACTGGAAATGAGGCTTTCCATATAAGTCCACAAGGGTAACAACGCATCTGAATTTTGCTGAACTATTGTTAATTGAAGATAGATCTAGATGTATGTGGGCCACAGCATCCACTTACCTCGTACCGATGGACTATGAGCTCGTTTGTCATATTATATAAAACATATAGTTTTAATAACCTGAGTAATAAAAAGGCGTCGACATCATTATAAT
Organism: Parnassius smintheus behrii; assembly: GCA_036936625.1. Taxonomy (NCBI): domain Eukaryota; kingdom Metazoa; phylum Arthropoda; class Insecta; order Lepidoptera; family Papilionidae; genus Parnassius; species Parnassius smintheus. The sequence continues at coordinate 51,030,672 of JAUPFT010000014.1, forward strand.
AATATGCTTGTATAATAGTAATTTGAACGTATCACTTCCTACGTATCGACATAATGACCTCTAACATAAAAAAAGAAAGTGCATCTCCGATGAACGTTAGTAGATAATACCTTAGATCATCTGTGATAAAATGGCGGGAATAGGGCTGCCAAGTCTATAGAAATTCAGGATTCTTCCGGTAAACGGATATTACAGTTTTGAAAATCAGGAAGTAAATAGCCAGATTGTTATCGGAAGGAAGAACCTTTCCGTCCATTAACAATATTGGTGTTTTCAGGACGGGTGTAAATAGGCTTTTGTTACTGTATTCTTTTGACGTTTTTATCCGACTGCCCCAGAAAGAGGGTAATTTTTCAAGAGTATATAATATGTATGTCTATTTTTTCAGCACGCTCTGTAGCTTTGATGTAGCTTGATGGATTTTAAGAGATTCGCCGTAGTTGTGAAATTGACATAGGATAATAAATTTTTCTCTTTTTAGTAAACCTTTTTTTTACGTATACGGGTTTTTTAGTTAGTGTTTTGTAACCTTTTAGCTTATTAAAGTGAGTTTTTTACGTTTTTACTATAATATTTTTATTATAATTTATTTATAATTCATTTGTTATAAAATCTTAGGTATTATTTCTTTTGTTTTTATAGTTTGCTACGTTGGTAGCCCTCACAAGTCTAAGTTCACAGTGACTATGCATATTGTGTAACTCATATGAAATGATTAAATGATTATTTAATGGCGAATTATGTAACGTGCATTATTTGGCATTACTTGTGCTATTACTTCTTTGTTGAAAGCTCTCTTTATTTGGTAGAGAACAGACTACTGCTGAATTTTGGCCTCTTTATCCACAAATTCGAACCCATCGGCTTACTTCATCGGCAATGGAGTGGAGTAATATACCTATCCATCTGAATATAATGTGGGTGTCTTCAAAGCAAGAGTGAACAGGATTTTGTTAGGCCATCGCCAGACATGACTCCGAATTGATTCAATTATGCAAATAGCTACAAAGTGTGGCACGAGTGTGTACATAAAGTTTGAGCAATATTTGCACTTTGCCATTCAATGTTGATTTAAATGCACATCAGAGTAAACAAGGTTCAAAGTTTAAGCGGCTTACCACACTCATCATAAAATTTGCAAAATAAATTTATTTCAGTAAATTAACATACAATTTTAATTAAATAATTACTGTTTATTTGTATATGAAAACCGCGTACAATGTTGGAATAAAGTGCAGGCAATTCTAAGAATACGTGGTGGAGCCACGCTGCAGCTATATTATGGTTATAGCACAAGTGGGTCGGCTCGACTGGTTAAGGACCGCGTTCTCACAGAATACCGGCGTAAAATAGCAACTTGAGAGACCCTTTTTACTGAAAACGAGGCATTCAGTTTTCCTTAGGGGTGACAACGCATCTGCATTTTTATTCCTAACCGATGATAGATGTAGATGTCTATGGTCCACAGCATCCACTTACCATCAGGTGGACTGTGTGCTCGTTTGTTACTCTTATGCTATATAAATAAAATTGAAGTATCTGTCTGTATTATTGTAACAACTGGCTTCTAATAAGCTCAGAGGGTTATTTATATGCTATAAAACATAAAAATAACAATTTTGAATCTTTTGTCTGTTCTTAATTTGTTATAATTTGTCTGTCAGTGTGGCCGGGCAAATTTTCGTAATGGCTGAACTGATCGTGATGGAACTTTACGAACAAATCGCGGACAATATAAGGAGGGATGGGGTTTCATGACATTCATGGATTATTCATTTGAAGCCGGAGTAGATCGCTGGTCTTTGATATAGTGAATATCAACAAAGTAAGCATCGTATCTGCAAATCTCTTGATGCTACAGATGTTCATGAGCGACAGTGATCACTTACCACCAGATGAGCCGTATAGCTGCATAAAAAGACTATCAATGTAACTTGTTAATAGACATGATTTCTTGAATTTATTGCTACAACGACAGTCAATAAACAACATTGGAATGAGGAACGCTGAGCATTATTGTACAATTTGGATTTTTTTCCATTTCCAAGACAATCCGGTGGAACTGACGCTTCCCATCGCGTAGCTTATTGCCTCACACATCATTTCTCAGCTCCGGCTGCAGTTTCCTGCCTTTTTATCGATGCCAATGACCTAGGCGGCGAGTATAGCGGTCTAGTATACAACTGGGCTGGTGCCTAGGAAACTGCGGTCACTGGATCCAATCACCACGATCGTTTTCTTATAATAGCTTAACGGATAGAGTTTTTAATGAAATTTAGAATATAGCAGTAGGGCAAATAGATACATTAAATTTAAATTTTTGTGATACGATTAATTTAACAAAATTGTTAGCGATCCGTCCCGGCTTACCGTCCCGTAGCACGTATTACTAAAACAACACCTACCGGCTCCAATTGTGAATCTAAAGCTACCAGAAACCCACACAAAAAGTTTAGGAAGGTTCTGCAACAAACACATATTAAGAAAAATAATATATATATAGAATGGGTCCCACATATATGCAATAAATGAAACCACAAGTAATACTAGTCCGTAGAAGTGTAGAAAAATTAAATATTAAATTAAAACCCGTAAAATAAAAAAGTGAAATTTTCAAACAAAATAAATATTAAAATAAATTCAGTAAAAGTGAACACTCTGTTTAGACAACGTACCTTGACCCCTTGGAAGAGTGACAACGTTGCACGCGGGTGGCACGCCGACAAAAGACACCGCTGTCGATATGTCGCAATACCAATAGTTTGCACTGCGTGGCAACGTCACTTTTTAGATCATGAGGTCCTGGGTTCGAATCACGGGTCGGGCCAAAAAATCAATTATTGAGTTTTTCTGTCAAGAAATTCTCAGTAGCTGCCCGGAGTCAAGAAGTTGGCGGTGTCTCACCCCAGTGCCTCAGAAAGCACGTAAACCCGTTGGTCATGCGCCTGATCTCTCTGCGGTCGTGTCGGTTTACCGTCCCATCGGGTTATGAGAGTGAGGGAATAGGAGGGAGACGGGAGAGGGAAAGTGCACCTGTGCTTGCGCACGAGCTTGGGCACTATAATCCTGTCCTGCGCTGATAGCTAGCCTCTGTTGAGGCAGGCCGCCTTGGCTGTAATTTGGTCTTGAGGACATTATTATTATATAAAGATTAATCTTATACATATAGGATATACTTACAGCAGTGGACTACCATAGGCTCATGACGACGATGATGATATAATATACTTTAACTGACCCCGTATATAACTCCCGAACATTTTAGAAATGGGAGGAGGCCGGCACCTAGAGCAGTAGGTATATAGTTTATTTGTATTTTACATTTTGTCTTGTCTGCATGTAGGACTGAAGTGTTGGATATTTTAATGTTATACTTGTACTTGGATAACTTATGCTTTGGTAATTTTAGCTACGGTTAAATGTAAAAAACAGTGGCCGCATGGTGAGCAAGTACAGAAGTGTAAAAGGTAATATATTTACGTCCCATTGCTGAGCCTAAGCTTCCTCCCACTCCTATAGGAATTTTAGGGCGTAGAAGGGTCTGCCGCGCTGTCTTAATGAGTGTTGGCAGATTTCAAATTTTCTTTACATATTTAAGCCAGTGGTTTTTTTTATAGAGAGGGAGCAAACGAACATACGGCTCACCCGATGGTAAGGGACTATACGCCGCCCGTGAACAACTTTAACACCAAGGGAATTGCAGGTGCGTTGCCGGTCATTTAGAAAGGATTAAGCTCTTTTGGAGGTACCTAAGTCGGAAAAATTTCGCTTGACTGCAATATCACCCGAAGGTAAGTCATGATGAAGCCCTTGATAATAAATTGTATTGCCTTAGCGTAATATCGTTTTCTTTACGCGGTAAAGCCATGCTGCAGCTATGTTATGGTTATAGCATAAGTTGGTCGGCTCTACCAGGGAAGGATCATATTCTAGCAGCATACAAGCGTGAAATAGTAGACGAAAGCTACTTTGTTCTGTATGGTGAGTATAGATAACCAATAACCAAAGACCCATCTTACTGGAAACGAGGCGTTATTTCTCAGTCCTGTATGAATTTTGATTTTTAATCGATGACAGTCGTAGCTATCTACATGCCGCAGCATCCACTTACCATCAGGTGGACGGTATGCTCGTTAGTCACCTTTCCTACTGGGGTTCCACCATTTTCTTAAAGTTATTTAAATAAAAAATAAGATAAAGAAAGGGAAATCCTACAAATTGACTAAACGAAAGCAAATAAACATCCTGATGCATTGAAGGGTGACTACAACCAGTTGTAAGACGATCCGCGTTTGGTCATGACATGACACACCACTTTCCATTCATACGCGTTCATTGAACACAGCATTCGGATCACGTTTCCTTTTTCTTAGTAACTAATTCATGACCTTAGTTCGAACCATTGGTCTAGGAAAGTTGTGACCTAGATCTAACAACTTAACAAAACTATGTCATTTGATGAAGGTATAAGAATATTTATGATACCAACTCATCACTAGGCGTCATAAGTGCTAATGATTATGATGCTGATAGTAAAAGTTACAGCCTATATGCGTCCCACTGCTGGGCACAGGCCTCCTCTAATTTCTGAGACGGTTTTAGGGCAAGAAATTGTCCGCCGCGCTGCCCCAATCCGTGTTGACGAACTTCACATGTCTTCGATATTTTTTTTCTTGCTTCTCAGACATGCAGGTTTCCCCACGATGTTTTTCTTGACCGCCGAGCACATGGTAAATCAGCACTTAAAATTGCAATTAACAATTTCATTGGTGCCAACGGGAATTGAACCCGTGTAGCTCGAGTACTGTAAAATTTAGCTCACGATGATGATAATAACAACAGTTTTAATACGTGGTAGAGCCATGGTGCAGCTATATCAGAAGTATTGCACGAATGGATCGGCTCGACCGGGGAAGGATCACGCTCTCAGTAAAACAGTAGCTTAATGCTGCTGGGTTTGATATGGTGAGTGTAGAGAACCGAAGGCCTTTTTTTAATGGAAACGCATCAGCATTTTGATTCGTATTCGGGGATAGATGTAGATGTCTATGGGCTGGTGTGCTGGTGTCTGTGAGTAGGTGGACTGTGTGCTCGTCTATCACCCTATCCTTAAAAAATGTTACTTATTTGCACCTTTGAGAGAAGAATATTCTCACCCACATTTCATCCCATGGGAAAAAGACAACAGGGGGAAACGAGCCAGGAAATGTGCAGATGGCGTTTTTCAAATAACTACTAGAAAATAAAAAAACTGCGGTTATCGTCACGCCTACCGTAAGTGGCAACTATGCCAAAACCCCCGTTATGAGACAATCTATGATGAGGCCTATCTTTTGCCGTGGACTTTGATGGTTATGATTTTATACAAACGAGACAGTAGCTGTCATCTATCCAAATCATTTAGTTTGGCCATTACTCACAGTCACCTCTTCGAACACCCACAGAAGGAAATGAGATGATGGGGATTACGCTGCCATCTCTCTCTCTCTCTCTCTCTCTCTCTCTCTCTCTTTCTCTTCTGCACTATTTTTTTCATCGAACTCTTCTTATATCTAAATATGCTTTTGTTACGCTAAGACAGTGCGATTTAGCAGCTAGGATTTCATCTCCTCTTACCAGGTGGGGTTGTGGCCAAGCACTGAATAAGTGAAAAACACAGTGGAACCGATCCACGCATGGTTAAGATAAACAATTAGACTCGGTAGCTGGCGCTGTTATCGAGTTTCAAAAATCACCCGTGCGGATCCGGTACGGATCGCTATTTAACGATAAAATGTCCGCTTATAGTTCATAAAAGATAGCTTGATCTCTGCGACAGCTGTCAGTAAAAATCACGCCTATGAAGTCCTGAATTTCTTAGTAGTACAGACAGTACCTGTCAATTTTTTACGTGGTAGAGCCATGCTGCAGTTATATTAGTAGTATAGTTGTAGCACGAATGGGTCGGCTCGACCGGGGAAGGACCACGCTCTCACAGAATACCAACGTGAAATAGTAGCTTAATGCTGCTATATTTCGTATGGTGAGTGTAGAGAACCGGAGACCCTTTTTACTGGAAACGAGGCATTCCATCTTAGTCCTCACGGGTGACAACGCATCTGCATTTTGATTCGTAATCGAGGATAGATGTAGATGTCTATGGGCCACAGCAACCACTTACCATCAGGTGGACTGTGTGCTCGTTTGTTACCCTATCCTATAAAAAAAAAATATGTCATACTTTATGGGCATGACGACCTAATTAGTGCATGCCCATAAAGTATGCCATTGACAGGAACTGTCTGTACTACTAAGAAATTCAGGACTTCATAGGCGTGATTTTTACTGACAGCTGTCGCAGAGATCAAGCTATCTTTTATGAACTATAGTTTATGTATTTTAAGTATCAAAAAGGTTTTCGACAACAGTATGCACTATCGCTAAATTATATTATCTAATAATAAAAATCTGAAAAAAAATGCAGACTCCAAACTAGACTTAGTCCGTTAGGAACCAGCTTAAAATCCTGTTATAATAGTTAAGTATAAATGTTGCATTTGCTTATAGATGGTCAATTAAAACTGTGAATTTTAAAATGTTGCGACGATACTATGCGATTTTATTCGATATAGATAATAGATAATAAAAAGAGATTTATTGAAATTTATTTGTGCTTTTACCATTGGCAAAAAACCTGTTCTGAGAACTATCAGCAAGAAAATCAGCAGGACTTTTTTAAACATGAATTTACAACATAATATTTTATACCTTTAGAAACGTCATGATAATAACCACCTCATTAAAAAAAATACGCAAAATAAACTAGCTTGTGCTTGGTCCCAGTATCAGACTTTTAGTTTTTAGTAAAGGAATGTGATGGGGGCTTAAGAAAATCCATCACCCCGTCATATCGTCCCGTGGGTGAAGTAAGAAGCGACTGAGGAAAATGACACAGAAATCTTGAGATATTTTCGGGTCTGGATGTATGTCCATGTGCTGTATTTATATGTAAAATTATAACATCCTCATCAGAATCAGATTAACCGACATAACCCGATCAGTAAGGTGATGTGGTAATGGGCTGGCCATATAACTCGAAGAACCGACGCGGATAGGAAAGAAAGGTTCTCTAGTGGCAGCCTTGTACCGGCAAACAAAGTGTAGGGTGGCCCCTCACTAGATGGAGTGGACTGTGACTCAGGATTGTGCTTTGTGTCACTTTTTGGGAGGTTTATATTCAGTAGTTAGACTGTTGATTGGGTTTTATGATAATTATACCCTTAATCACACAGTTATTTAAAAAAGGTAATAATAGTAAATATTATTGTAGTTTTTTTCTATCCGCCGTATATTGGTGGCCGAAGGCAATCCGCTACCTGTACCCGCAATAAGAATAGTATAGAGGATAATAATTTTTATTCAATATAGATTACACGTTAAAAGAATAAGGGTGACAAACGAGCACACAGCCCACCTGTTGGTAAGTGGATACTGTGGTCCACAGTACATGTACATCTATCCTCGATTAAGAATGAAAATGCACCTGCATTTAATTCTTTAACGAGGATCTGCGTTATCATCCCTGAGGACTAAGGTGAAATACTTCGTATCCAATAAAAACGGTCTTCTGTTCTCTACACTCGCCATACGAAACACACTCATTCCCCGGTGTCAGAATAAATAATAGTACTACGCCGGTGTTACCACCAACCATGTATGCATTTATAGTATAATAATCCTTTTTTACAGTTTTTTTAATAAAATATTTATACTTGATAATACAGACACCTTGTAAGAATAAGGTAAGTGGTGACAGATGGAAACTGATAAAGAATAGGGAGCAGCAGCTTCCTGATCACACCTCGTGGTATGTCGACAGCAAAGAGATTGACTGAGCGACTGGCTGAGCGACTGATTGATAGCATAGAGTTAGTTAGCTAGTTTAATGTACATAATATTTAATATACAGGATTATTTTTCAAAGACTAGCCAAATTTCAATTCAAATATCATGTTCAAATATATAAATAATGACATACGATTATTGTACTTTTTGAAAATACGAGTAAATAAGGCTACTTTTATTTGAAATTATCCCAAATTGAATGTGGTAACGACGTTTTTGTCTACCGTTCAACCCTTACGAATGCGTTGTGCACGCAGTGAAATCAGTTAAAATTGTATTACCACGCATTTTGAATTAAAAAGATAAAAATTACACAATATTTGAATTTTTTTCATTGATCTTTCTTCACCGTTTGCCTATATTACTTATTCTGAACCTACTCCGCCAATTTTGCCGGTTATTGCAAAATAAACCTGTATACATTTATAACTAGTTTTAACGTTAAATTTGTTTACTCAGTAAACTTGCTTACCTGTAATCTAACTTATATAAGTTATAAAATGGGTACTAAATTATGTACAGCGATTGTTCACGTGTGTGTTATGTTGATCTGACAGAATTTCAGCGCTGCGGTAACTCTGTTACTGTAGCATTGTGCTGAGTCGGTGGCCTTTTTATTGGTGCAATCAATTTTTTCTCTTTTTTGTTATATGTTTTTTGACTCAATGTTTGGTTAAATCAAGTTATAGTAGTAATAAACACATATGTTCTTTCTTTCTTTCTGATTGTTGGCGGAATGGCGGAAAGCAGAGAAAGGGCTCAAGTCATTCGATTCCTACAATTCAATTAAAAATCGAAATAATCTGATCGAATTAGTCCCATGCATATTCGTTTACACTTTACGAACAGTGTTCCCAATACCTACCACATAAGGTTTCTTATATCCAATAACTTAATTCATTCATTCATTTCCATAATTCTTGGAACCGCAACAATGTTTTCCGATATGCTTTAACAAATGAGCAAGAAAAAGAAAACCAAGACAAACACAATCTTCGGGCATTGTTCGAAGCTAGGTAAGGCGTCTCACGACCAACATATTAACACCAACAACTGATCCATACCTTATATTCTCTTTATCACAGTGCAATAAGGTTTCGAATCTCTTGTCATCTTAAACTTGGTCGGCCAGTAGCATACTTTTGTCAGACTAGGACTGTATAACGAAGACACGCAGTTCACTTGGATTAATTAAATTGCACCGTGTAGTGAAACCCATGGGAGTCGTGGGAGACATCTTGGATTGGGCCGTGTTATTCTAAGGTCACGCGATTAACCAGTTAATCTTGATGGTGTTCCACTGTCACGTTTGTCCCAGAAATCTAGATGTAGGCGCTCGTAAACTGTTATATTATTAAATGAGTGCACTTAAGAGTTTTTACGGGCTTACTACCGAGTCTGTTTACGTATGTTCCTGTTAGGGTATCCAACGTTTGAGGATTTAATAACACGGTGGTTAAATAATTGACTGCGACCCTGTGGGTTACAAGTACGAATCTCAAAATAAATTCATGTAGTAGAAGCACGTTGCATCTTTATTATGTATACTGCAGTAACAGGTCGACCGAGGATGGACCACGCTCTGACAGAGTGCTGTTGTTTTTCGTATGGTGAGTAAGAGAACCAGGGAGGGACCCTTTTTACTGGTAAGTTAGCACTCTACCTTAGTGGTCAGTAGTGACAATGTATCTACATTTTGATTCCTAATTGAGGACAGATGTAGGTGTCAACATCAGGTGGATTGTGTGCTCGGTTTTCTCACTTGTTCTATGAAAAAACTGTCAGTCGTAGGACTGCGCCTCAGAAGAGAAAACTTCTTAACTTCACAAACTTGTAAACATTATTTTAGGGTTATTAGGAAATGTTTTCAGGATGAATTTATTATGATAAATTTTTTTATCAACGTATTAATATAGTAATAAAATTTTCATTTATTGCGTTGTTTTACGTGAAAAAGAATGATAATTATCTATATAAAACAAACAAATTTATAAATGAATATTTTGATAAAATTTAATCACTTCTATTTTCAGCATTACTTTCATCAATTTAATGTATCGGAACGTGACGACAACGCCAGTTTAATGCTTTTTCCCCATCCTAAAAGTGCCCAAATGCCAAAAGAAATTCTCACTTTTAAAAAATCCCCATCCAAGTGTTTGTTTGGCCTACAAATAATTATTGTGGTTCTGGATGTTTGTAGGTGTTTTTTTTTTTTTATAGAAGAGAGAGCAAACGAGCATGCGGCTCACCTGATGTTAAGTGACTACCGCCGCCCATGATCAACCGCAACACCAGGGGAATTGCAGGTGCGTTGCCGCCCTTTAGAAAGGAGTAAGCTCTTTTCTTGAAGGTCCCCAGGTCGTATCGGTCCAGAAAAATCGCTGGTGGTAAACTATTCCACAGAGAGGTTGTACGCGGAAGAAATCTCCTCTTGAAACGTACAGTGGTGGACCGCCAAGCATCCAGATGGTGTAGATGGTATCCGGACGTTTGCCGCGTAGTGCGTTCACGAAATTTGGCGGCTGGGATTAATCCAAACAATTCCTCAGAGCATTCTCCATGGTATATGCGAAAGAAAATGCAAAGAGATGCAACATCTCTTCCCAGTGCCAGTGAATGGAGCCGATCGGAAAGCATTCGGTCGTCGACGATTCGAGCCGCTCTGCACTGGATGCGGTCAAGTGGAAGGAGCTGGTACTGGGGAGCCCCAGCCCAGAGATGGGAACAGTATTCCATGTGCGGCCGAACCTGTGCCTTGTAAAGTTGCAGGCGATGTGCCGGCATGAAATACTGTCCCGCTCTGCTGAGCACGCCAAGCTTTTTAGAGGCCAATTTGGCCTTCTCTTCCAAGTGACCACGAAACTGCACGTCACTCGATATGTCGACGCCGAGGATTCCGATACTGGCTGAGGCAACAAGGGAGGTGCCTTGAAACTGAGGAGATACGACAAAGGGGTTCTTTTTAGCGGTTAACGCGCAAACTTGTGTCTTCTGGGGGTTAAACTGAACTAGATTTAGTCGCCCCCAATCCGAGACTCTGTTCAGCAAAGACTCGACTTCAGCCACAAGTTTGTCCCGGCACTCGGAGACGTTTGTATATCTAAAACGCCTCTACGATAAAGGAAAAAATGCTAGGGTGTTCGTAAAAATCCTGTACTTGGGACTACCCCCTTGAAGATAAGATTAGCCCATTGATTATTAATTATTATGACTTACCTATATCAGGACGTGTTACCCATTTGACCCCACTGACCGTCGCCAGTGGGGATATTCGACGTCTGCCGTAATTGAGCTTAATTAACATCTATCGGAAGAATTTCTTAAAGTCGCCCCATACGATACACAAGGAATAAAAATAAAGTTAAGAGATTATCTTACGCTACCACCAACGGCACGAGAAACTCGTACATACACACACACACACACACACGCGCGCGCACACACACAAACACGCGCGCGCATCCACACACACACACACACACACACACACACACACAAACACGCACGCGCACATCCACACACACACATACATATATAACAAACACGCGCGTGCGCACCACACACACACACACACACACACACACACACACACACACACACACACACACACACACACACACATAAACACATATACACAAACACGCGCGCGCGCACCATACACACACACACACACACACACACACACACACACACACACACACACACTCACACACTTTGAGTTGAGTTTTGTGATTTGGTTGATTTGGATAAACACGTTTACTTGTTTCAAATGTTTTTTATAATTATTAATTGATAAACAATAAAACCAACTCATTATTATTATATTCCATTATATTCCTGCCCATAAACAGCGGTGCATCGAGGTTGTAAGAAATTTCATCTTAGTCTTCAGGAGCGACAACGCATAAGTAACTTGTTGCAGTTCTTTGTGGGCGGCGGTCAACACTTTCCATCAGGTGACCCCATGTTCGTGTGCCCGCACTTCTATAAATAAAAAAACTTTGTTTGAATTTAGTGTCACTGGACTACAGAAGTTATTTACCATCAGGTGGACTGCAGGTCCGCGTCGTGCGTATGAGGTCAAAAAGATTCAAGAGTCGAATAGTTTTTGACAGCCCACAACAATGGCAGCAATGTTTTCGAACTGCACGCCTCTGTCATGTCTTAACTCACGTTTGAATTCTCGATTTACATAAACCTGTCAGGTTTGTATCGCCCAGTTTTCTCTTCCATTGTTTTTGTGCTAAAAAAGTCATTGCTTTTGACCATTAACTTAATATCTGTCCCATTTACATACAAAAGTATTTCGTGGACGCTTATATAATAAAGGAAAAATGCACAACAAAATGACCGTTTGGCTCTGTCTCATTATGGATGGCCAGATCTTGTTTTGAAAGTCTGCACATTTTTTGTAGGGAAGCCCTTAGAAATATAAATCACGGATACCTTCGACTTTGCGGGACTAACAGAAATGTTATTCCGGACTCCTGCCTAAATCTTCAAGGGAGAGCCGTAACGAACACCTTGATGACTAAGTCTCCGAGTAGGATATGTCCTCCCCCGATCCAATTCAGCAGCCTCCTTCTGGACCATTATGGACTCACAAAAGATGGCTACGGTCCACCGCTCCGAAACCTCACTCAGAGTCGCCGACACAGCTGTTGACAGGGGGAGGTTCTGACAGATTCGACTTGCCAGGATCGTATCCTCCTGTTCTCATGCTGGGCAAACCACAAGCGTACGGCTCACGGAGTCCTGGTACCTCTCAGTGCAGTTGATTTTACATAGATAATCACCGAAACACCCGTGCCCAGTAATTATCTGTGTAAGTTTATAGGTAAGTCTTCCTACACGTCGGTGCAGGAAAGTCGGTATTAAATCCACAATCTACAATCTCAGTAGTGACAGCATAAAAGATACTGTCATCTATCAGACGTCTCTAGATAATAGTGATCAAAATGGAATTTCTTACACTTCCACCTCAAGGAAAAGCTGTTTTTATATTAGGACTTTTATTAAGATAATAAAGTATTCGGTTTTTTTATAAAATAAAGGTGATAACGTGTACTCACATGACCTATTATGTTAATTGGATGCTGTATTCCATGGACATCTAAATCATGCAAATGCAGATGCGTTTGACAACCCTGAGGACGAGTATGGAATATCTGGTATCCACGAAAAGGGTTCTCCGGTTATCTATACCTCCCTTACAAAACACAGCACCATTGAGCTGCTATTTTACGCTAGTATTCTGTGAGAGCGTGGTCCTTTCCTGGTCTAGCCGATCGATTCGTGTTACAACCATAATATGGCAGCAACATGGCTCTTTCACGTAAATCAGTAATTATAATCGTATTAATTAAATAAATAACTTGCATTATATCCTTACGGCATTACGTGACGAAGTCGTTTTCGTAACGGTTATGTTCAAAAACATTATGTCATACGCCAGAACAAAGATTAACTGGGTTAACTATATTTTTGCCACCATTGCTGTGTATGGAAATTTTTTTACTCAAGGTCAAAGGTAAAAAAGAGTATTACACGATTTTCAGCAAAACGGTACGTTTTATCATAAAAAAACTCCAGACAAAAGTTGTAGACCATAAAATTATCTACAAAAAATGTATCAATACTTTTTTCTACGAGTCACCGTTTCGGAGATATTAGGATACAAAAAGTTATTAAAATACAATTAATATATTAAGAATGTGCATGTGCAATGAGAAAGAAGAAGAAAATGAGAATGTGCAATGCGAATAAAGATTGCGACGATCGTGCGTCTAGTTGCCCGTTGGCTAGTAGCTGGTAGCTGGCAGCTGCATAACGCATAGTTCGTGCCAAATCGATTGACAAAAACGCATATTGACCTCGTCGTTTAACCAGGGGCTGCTACAAACCTTCAATATATAGGCACTTTTTATATGTAGTACTTTCTTTATTTATAATGATTTTTTATTATTTTAGATAATAATTGATATAATATGTATTTATTAACTATTATTAAAAAGTTAAGTAAAAGATCGCTGTAGAAGAAAAATCATCTATCGTTATAAAGTACTTTATTCATTTAACAACAAAAAGTATTAATTTATAACACATATAAAGCTTCGAGTGATAATGCACCGAATAAGTACGTACTTATTCAAAATATAAAATTTTTATTTTCAATATTATATAAGAACTTGTGCTTCTGTTTGCTTTTTTTTCTCATATACCATGGGGAGTGCTCTGAGGAATTGTTCGGATTAATTCCAGCCGCCAAATTTCATGAACGCACTACGCGGCAAACGTCCCTATACCATCTACACTATTTGGATGCGGTCCACCACCGTACGTTTCAAAAGGAGTTTTCTTCCGTGTACAACCTCTCTGTGGAATAGTTTAACACCGGCGATTTTTCCGGACCGATACGACCTGGGGACCTTCAAGAAAAGAGCTTACTCCTTTCTAAAGGGCCGGAAACGCACCTGCAATTCCCCTGGTGTAGCGGTTGATCATGGGCGGTGGTAGTCACTTAACATCAGTTGAGCCGTCTGCTCGTTTGCCCCCTCTTCTATATAAAAAAAGAATTTAATTTTTATTCGGTGAAGGCGAGCCGGCCTAAAAAAAGTAACGCATCTCTGGCTGCCATTGTCACGTTTCTTTTAGAACGAACTGACGTAACGCGCGTTTTGTTTATTTCAAGGGATGAATTTGCAAAAGCTCAACCTGGTGATTATATTGCTTCAAACATATTTTTTTTTAATATGAAACTGTAATTAAATGAATTGCTGCGTCACTTACCGTAAATTGAAATATAAAATATAACACATTTTTCGCGATGTACCGTAAGATTTTACGATGGTTATAGGAACCACAGACAATATTATTTAAGAAACAAAAAAAACAAAACATATGTGCTGACCCATAAGTGTGAATAATATCAATATTTAAATATTGTTATCACATCTAAATTGAGATTTTGTAAGTTACGCCTTTTGACACTCGGCTGATATCTGAGGTCATCGTCCGTTTTTCTCAATTGATTTGGCACGAACTATAGCGTTCAGCGTAGCAGCTACCAGCTACCCGATGCGCCGTAGCTTGTCGGATAATCGAAGCGCCTCTAACCAAAGTAGCCAATAGCTAGTTACCGTGTTGACGAATATTATAGCCGTGGCTATTTTGTGAATAACCATAATCCACACCTTCACCCCTGGGATCCGTCATCCACCAGGGTGGATCTCAGGAGACTGGGAGCATGTCCATGCTTAAACACGCCATGAACATGAATTTGGCTTCATAGCATTCATAGATTCTTCATAGCTTCAGGAGCATAGCCCTCTTCATCGCACGCTCAGTGATTTTGAGCTTCGGTCAGCAGTGAAAGATTACGTTCTCGTAAGTCATTACTAGCAACGGGTGCAGATAATAGAATCAATTTTATATTATGCGTGTAATATCTGACTTCTTCTTGTTCTGCTTTATGTTATGGTTTCTCTTATTATGATTCTACCAATTGCAAGTCAGTCATGACAGTTGCAAAAAAGTAATTGAAATTTTGTTTTGTATAAATTCATCTGAGATTTTTCTGAGAGAAAAATCTCTCCTCTCAGAAAAATCGGACGTCATGCAGCGATGGAGTGAATTTTATAGAGAAATGTATGCGTGTCAAGATCTTAGTGAAGGATCCGGGGGTGACGCCGTGACTGGCACGCCAGACACGGACCTCGATGACACTGAGGTCATCAGCATGAAAGAGATTGAACGTGCGATTCGAAGTTTGAAATGTGGTAAGGCTGCGGGACTAGACAGAGTTACTGCTGAAATGATCAAGTACGGTGAGCCTCGCGTCTGGGACAGCTTTCATCTGCTGTGCAATTTGTGCTGGCGGACGGGAGATTTCCCGGATGATTGGCGATCCGCGGTCATTGTGCCTTTATATAAAGTTAAAGGTTCACATTTTGACTGCGGGTGCTATCGGGCGATCAGCTTGACCAGTTTAGCAAGTAAAGTTTACGTTAGGTAACACGTAGGATGCAAGAGAAATCGGAAAGATTCTTATGGGAGGCACAATGCGGATTTAGACCTGGAAGAGGATGCACGGATCAAATGTTTTCTTTCCGCATGATCACGGAGAAGCTTCTGAGTGTTAACCAGAGGATTTTCTGTGCTTTTGTGGATCTGGAGAAAGCATTTGATAAGGTTATAAGGAAGAAAATGTGGGAACTGTTGCCGGGATATGGTGTGGATGGTCGATTGTTAAGGGCTGTGCAGTCACTTTACTAAGACTGTAAAGCCTGTGTGCGGGTAGGGCATGACCTGTCACCCATGTTTAGCGTCCAAGCGGGCGTAAAACAGGGTTGTGTCATGTCTTCCTGGCTGTTCATACTGTATCTCGACAGCTGTTTACAGAAGCTGAAAAATAGCTGTTTGGGTGTGAAATTGGGTGACATAAAAGTTAATTGTCTGCTGTATGCTGATGATGCAGTGCTTATTGCACCATCAGAAGCAGAACTGCAGGCATTAGTCACGTGTATGAAAGAGGAATGTGAAATTAAAGGTCTCCGTTTGAATGCTAATAAAACTAAGGTTCTGGTATTTGAAAAGGACGAAGAGAGAACGAAATGTGAAATATGGGTAAATCAGGAATGTCTAGAACAGGTAAATGAAATTGTATACTTGGGGAGTGCTTTCAGCCGGGATGGAAGATGTGATTTAGATGTGGATAGGCGTGTCGCTGCCGGAAACAAAGTCAATGGTGCCCTGAATGCATTAGTAAAAAGGCAAGGCGTGGTGAAGAGTGCATGCCTTGCAATACAGAACGCAGTGTTGGTACCGACTTTGTTATATGGCAGCGAAACCTGGGTATGCCAGAAGAAGCATAAAAGCAAGTTGAATGCAGAAGATGCGATCTCTTCGTAAAATGTGTGGCGTTAGCATAGCCGACCGAAAGCGAAACGAAGAGATTCGAAATATGGCAGGATTGAAAGATGACCTTATCACAAAAATTGATAGGGGCGTACTCCAATGGTAAGGGCACGTTGAACGAATGAGTGAAGACCGAATTGTGAAGAAAATATATAGAATGAAAGTAAATATTAAAAGATGTCGAGGTAGACCGAGACTAACTTTCGAAGACCATGTGAGCAAATTGCTCGAAGAGGGGAGGGATAAGAGTACTCGGATACCTAGACGTGCATGTATGAAGAAGTTAATGAACCTGAAAGAAGCGAAAGAGGTATTTAAGGATCGTGAAACTTGGCGATCTGCTCTCTCTGGCCACCCCGTTAGGGATTGTGCGTGAAGATAAGTAAGTAAGTAAGTAATAAATTCATTATATATATATATATATATATATATATATATATATATATATATATATATATATATATATATATATTTAACTATTCGACATAATAATAATTGTGGGGTCTTGCAAATTCATCACATTTTTAGAGCATATCTAACGGCCACTAACTTCCTGCTCACAACGTTAAACATTACTATAGTTGTTGACGGCTTCATGGCTCAGTGGCTTAGCAATGAGTGACTGCGTTGAGGGCTGCGGGTTCCAATCTTCCACGGAACAAATATTTGTATGGCCTACAAATAATTGTTCCGGTTCTGAATGTTTGTCCTAGTGCAATTTATGTTTGTAAACCGCCTCCACAATACAGGAGAAAATCCTGGTGTAGGGTTACGTTTGATTAAATAAAAATAAAAAATAAAACTATTTAAAGCTTAACGAAAGTAGAGAAAAACACTGCCTCCAAAAATTACCCATCTAAACTACTCGCGTGCAATGATTTACCACGTGTTTTGAATTGAAAACAAAAACTTAAGCTCATTGTTTACTAATAGCAATATTAAGTTGTAACATAATACTTATAATTATTGATAGCAAAATATTAAATGTTTGTGTTGTCTCTTGTTACAGAGGGAAAGCCTCTCTGTTGCTGTACCGTTAGAGCCTATTAAAGTCTACTGGTAAACATAAGCCCCCCGTGGATTACGTGATAGGGGATATTTGACATAGTTGCAACGGTAGGCAAGCGGGTCGGTAAACGCAGTTATTTATTTTTGGTCGTTATTAGGAAAGAGCTGCTGCTCATCTCACGATTTGTTTTCCTCTATCGTCTCTTACGACATAGGTACTCTTGCCCGCCATTACACGGAGGATAATACAAGTAATAGTGCTGAGAATGTGAATATGCATGTGAGCAGCTCGGCGCGCAACTACTCTGTAACTCATTATGTAAGAACTGTGCCAAAGTGTTAAATTGCAAGTATATGAGGGTGGCATATATAGAGAAAGGGAAATTTTTGGTTAAAGACACCGCTCTCACAGAATACCGGCGTGAAATAGCGCCGTAATGCTGCTGTATTTCATATGGTGAGTGTAGAGAACCCCTTTTACTAAATTCGGAGCGTTCCGTCTTACTCCTACGGGTGACAACGCATTTGAATTTTAATTTTTAATGGAAGATGGATTTAGATGTCTACGAGCCACAGCATCCACCTACCATCGGGTGAATTGTGTGTTGTTTTGTCACCCTGATTCTATAAAAAAAATAGTCACTAACGCATTATGATATACCTTATGTCTTTCTGTAATTGGTACCATAAGATGCGCTCTACATATCTTTGAATTGTGTCGCTTGATAAAAGTAACAGCGTGTTTGATTATGGCGCAGTGAAACCATCTATCTTAGTTTCAAGGTCTCTTTCCTTGCAAATTTCACGATTTAAAGATATATTTAATGTCAATGATCTATTAATTTAATTTGATCTATTTTTTTATCGTCAGATATTCATTCTATTATATATCTTTTTCTTTATTCATTCTTTAGCCCGTAAATGAATACTGCTGGAAATAAGCTGTTAACTTTATTGGCATTTACATGGTAGAGCCACGCTGCAGCTATATCATGTCTTCAGGATGGATCGGCTCGTGCGGTGCAGGAGCACGCACTAACAGAATACCAAAACAGCAGAATAATGTTGTGAGCCTCGAAAATCGGTGATACTTTTTACTGGTAACGAGATTTATGGGTGCACTATCTGAATTTTGATTAATAATCGAGGTTAGGTGTCCGATAGCATCCACTAATGTCCAATATAGCATCCACTTACCATCGGGTGGATTGTGTGCTCGTTTGTCATCCCTATTCTATAAAAAAATACACGAAATCGGGCTGTTACCTATCAAAACTCAATTAAAATAGTTTTGTTTTTTGTCTTTATTAGCCCGATAAAGTCATGCGCCACTTGAACCTGCTGCCTGTCTCCAATTTTAGTATTTCACGACTGACGTAAACAGTATATTATTAGTTTACCGCCACCTGTTGCAAGCCCTAAGATTTTTCTGAAATCTCCTATAGACACCTCACTATCTATCTTATGCCTCCACTAAATAACAAAGTAAAACCTATAATATACGATAATTCAAGAGCAACCATAGTCTTCTGCTCAAGTTCCGGCTAAAACTTCTATATGAAAAATAAAAAAAGTTCGTTCATTTAATATTTTATCAGAAAGTATCATAAAAGTTTTTTAGACCATGTTATTAATGGCAGTTAAAGTAAGATTTCTTTCTTTTTTTTTTTGGTGATTGACTCGCATAGTTGTATATTTGCCAGTGACAAGTAAATGAAGACAATATTTATAATGATTTGATTTAAAACTTCTTCGCTATATGTAAATCCGTCACATTAACAATTTATTGGTAGATTTTGGCAACAGTTTTTGACAGCAGAATAGTCGATGCCAACAGTACCTTCAAGGCGCCTACACTATCTTTAGGTACACATCACTTGTATCATCGTCTCCACTACCTAATAGTTCACATTTATAGATTTTTTTTAAATCCCACCACTTTTACGGATCATAATCTACGTTATTTAAACAATAATACAAAAGCAACAATCCGCCACCGGTCTAGTTCCCGCGAAAACCCCCAATAAAAAAAGTTTATTCAAATAACAGTATATCAGCCTGTATCTTGAATGTTTTTATAAACCACATTATTAATGGTAGTTAGAATAGACTTACTGCATTAACTGGAGCTGACAGCAACTAACTCAACCCTCATAAAATATAATACAATACAGCAACTTTGCGGTTATTCGAAAAAGTTATAATAACCTACAATCATGTTGAAAAACAAAGGCTAGGCTAGACGATAATCGCTGCTGATTTACATTTCTTTCCCGCCATTTATAACTGACAATAAAGTGCATTATTTAAATTTCCGCATAAAGATTAGTTCACATCTGTAAAGCAAGTATTAAATTTAAAAAGATATAGGTACTACGAAAACTGCAAACTTCATCCAACAGATTATTACTTTCAACAAACAAATTAAGAAATAAAAACAAAAATACAATATTTATATCGGACTCAAAAAGAAGAATAACCTCAATTCGATTGCATATGTTTTTACTGTATACTAGTGATCCACCCCGGCTTCGCACGGGTGATTTCTGGATCTTGACAACAGCGCCACCTACCGTATCTAATAGTAAATCTCAATTATCCAAGGACTCATCACACACATAAAAATCTCATCAAAATCGGTTCAGCCTTTGAGATCTAGTGAGGCTAATGGACGGCAATTGATTTTTATATTATAGACGTTACTTGATATCTCCGTCAAATGTGAACCGATTTTAAAGTTTTATTTGTACTTATCCCATATACTTTAAAGAAGAAATTCCATTTGTAAGGATGGGAAAAATAAGGAATGAAGTTTTAATGTAGCTATTTAAACGACATTATTAGTCTTTAAATAAAAACTAAAAGCCGAATTCAAGGAATTAAAAAAAATTACGCATTATAGCTTCGGAATTCGAGGCCTTAAGGCGGCACCGCGAATAAATGCACCTCCTTTCATCGAATAGTATAGGACTATGACACCACTAACGAAATTGGAATTTTGATATGGGGAAATTCATGTCTTTATCTTGAATTTGCTTGTTCAAAAACACGATTGTGTAATTTTTACTCGATCATAATTATTTTCGAAAACACCTCTAAAAATCACTATAGTAGAAATTAGAATGAAATTACTTAATCTATATGTTTAATAATTTACTTGCTCATTATTTTGATTACTTAAATCAATAAATATTTTAAACTATTTTAAGATTCTGATCATTTCTAAGCGGTCTTAATCGTCGCGGGTGCTACGCAATTTTGGACCCTATGGCGGCGTCTTGTTAAGTTTTTGTAGAAATTATGTATTCACTCGCATCAGTACGGCGTTAACCTGGAGCCACTTTTACGATGTGTCGTCTTAACACTTCTGCTCACTATGTCTTAGCACCGACTTCTGAAGCTATTACTCGGAAAATATTTTTTTTTATTTTTAGTTCTTTCGAGTTTTACTTTTTATTAAAAGTCTAATTTTATCTGCAATATTGCCACTTAATGTTCCCCATACAAAGTAACGACTACGGGCTTCAAGCGTATACGTTCCGCTCTGGTGAAAGTTTTGAAAGCGCTTAATGTTATGTATGAACTCTTGACCATAATAAAAATAACTAAATATAACCACAGTCGCATAATTAAAGGTTAAATGCACGTATTAATGTAACGATAAACGTTACTATTATGACTGTACAGTAGTAATGCGGTTACAGATTATAAAAATTATTTTAGAACAATATTTGTGGTTCAAACGTGACTTAGAGTGGGTCGTAATCAAATATTTTTAGACAGACCACAAATAATAAAGTAAAAGTAATTTCCGTAATTTCGGAACTGCTTGAAATCAGCGAGGCGAAATATTCATAAATGAATGAAGAAAGTGTATCAAGAATCATGACAGTTGGTTTTTATAATATATACTAATTATATTTATGAATAAAATATAAGCATAACTAACTATTTTTATATGTAACATAAATATTTAAGTGATTTGCCGTGTGATGGTCACCATAAAAAAAATCGAAAGAGAATCTCTCAACTTATTTCGTCCCGTGGTGATCGTTAGAGGGAACTATGAGATAAGTAAAAAAATCCAAAAATATCGAATGGTTTTCCAAAGGTTTCGGATAAAGAACTTAATGGATTTAATTGAATGTTATGTATACTTACAATTTTTATGTACAACAATCATATTCATGTAAAAAAATATCGTTGGTTTTTATTAAAGTATATTTGAGACATCATCATAATATAAACAATTTTTGAAAAGCTTACACCTTACAGCCATACATCAGTTTAAAAAGTTGGCTGACCAGTGTTGCCAACTCGGATTTTCAAACAGGCGTAGGCCAGATTAAAAAATACCAAAAAATAGAGTATAATCGAAATAATTTATGTATTACTGTTTTAATTTTCTTCCTTCTTTCTCTTTCATTTAGGCGGCAGAGCCACGCTGCAGCTATATTAAAGATGTAACTCGAATTAGTCGGCTCAACCAGTGAATGATGTAAAATAGCCTAATGCTGTTGTGTTTCATATGATGAATGTAGAGAACCAGAGATCCCTTTTACTGGAAACGAGGCATTCCATCTTAGTCTTTAAGGGTGACAACGCATCTGCATTTTTAATTTTGCATGCTTTGCGGGCGGATTAGCGATCTGATAACCTTCCGCGTTGCTTCCTATCTTTTTTTCTATAAAATAAGAATGACTCGACTAAGTATCAAAATGCAGATGTATTGTCACCCCTATGGCTTAAGATGAAACGTCTCGTTTCCAGTTAAAAGGGTCTCTAGCTGATTTCTTTACACTGACACGTGAGATTCTCTACACTCACCATACGAAACACTTTAAACTGTCATTTTACGCTGGTATTCTTGGAGATTTGGTCCCTCCACGGTCGAGCCGATCTATTGGTGCTACAACTATAATTTAGCTCTTGCGTGGCGCCACCACGTAAATAAATTAGAAATAAATCTATTAACAATACATACTTTATTATATATTATATACTACATTACAATACATAAATTGTTTCATGATTGTTAAATCGTTATATTCAAAACACACTTTAAATAAAAAAATCATATAGCAATCACGCTTGACGAAGTAAGCATAAAGTTACTCACACGTCGCCTTCCTCGCCACAAGTGTCAGGAGCAACACTGTCACTTTTGTCACAGCCAACATTGTCACTACGGATCAAAGAACGCGGCTATTTAACACATATAACATTATTCACCGACACACACTTTATCACCATGGACGTAGAGTTCTCATTGCCATAGCTCAAAGTCTGATGATCCGGTCCTGGAAAAAAGAAAAAGTATATTAGGGCACTTGTACACAACAAGACATGATGTGTTGAATTTTTGTCAAGATTAGCAAGAGAAAAACGTGATAATCACGAAGTAAATTTTTACGTAGTTAATTAAACTGTACGTTTACGTTCGTTTGGTCCTGACTGCTGACATGACAACCTTGAAATTGAATTTGAGTTGAATCCAATGTATCCACTCCTTTTTATGAGTAATATCTACCACTTTTTTTTAACAATGTAGCTATATTTTTTGAGTAAATTGCAATGAGGAAACGTTTTCAGCACGCCCTTCTTGTAACTTTAGAAATATATTACGTATAAAAATCTTTTTATTCAATGGAATTTACTCTTATTAATTTGATAAATGTAGATGTGGATGGGAGCAGTGCTGAAAAATGTTCCGTGACACAATATCGAAAAAAAAACGATACACACCCAAAACCTAACGTATTATAAATAACCTTTGGGAATATCATACTCGTATGTAACGCTTTGATAATTTCTCATAAAATTCACTAAATATGCACAATCAGGCAATTTTAGTTCCTTCAGCATCGTCTCTTTAGATCTTTGATAAAATAATATGTTGCAATGGGGGGAAATGTTACTATGGTTAAACTGTATTAAGTTAAAAAATGTAGGGTAGTAAAAATTATTTTCCCGGTGAATTGAAATATTTATTTTTATTTGCTTATAAAAATTTCATAAAGTATGGTACTAGGCAAGCATAACAATGAATTGGTGGAAACGTCCGGATCACTCATATTTGTGTGGTGGTACTCTCGATGTTAAGTTTAAATCATAATAAGAAATCATATTAAACTTTTATTAAAATCCCCAAATTAAAACATTTATTATCACTGATTAAACACATATCACTAAACTTTTAATCGCCATCAGATTCTGGTTTATTTTCACTAATTACTGGATTTAGAAAAAATGCTGAACCACTCCTTGCTTCAAGTATCATGACGGAAGCAAATTTTTTCCTTAGTACGTAATGATACTGCATTGTAGTGATCAACACTGGATACTAAAACATTCACATAGCTATGTGTTACGATTGAGTGAAATTACTAACGAATCTGCTACGGAACAATTAAGTGCACGCGAGTCGTAGTTTACGGTTTGGCCATTTCTTTAACGTTTTTTTATTAGGTCGACCTGTGTATGTATATGAATTAAAATATCTTTATATATTATCTAAATAATTCTTTCGTCCGTGGGTATGTGACTGAACTCTTTCTAAACGCCTTTGAATATTTGTGTGTGTGTGATTAAGTTGATTTGTGATTTCCTTTAGATTCACAATGGGGCCCGCTGGGTGGCGCTTTTGTCGAGATCCAAAAAATCACCTATGATCGCTCTTATATTTAATTTTATATAAATATTTTTCCATTATTTATATATTTTATTTAGATATATTTTCTTTAATTCAGAAAGTTTTAATTCAGTTTTCATCCACTTACACTTTCACATCACTCCGTGTGTTTGAATAGTCTCAAATTTTACAGTCGTATTAAGAACTGATGACAATAAAATAATTCAAAAACTTAAATCCGATGTCCTCTCTAGGATTCGTTTTAATGATAAAAAAATAAAGTTGCATAAAATTAAAAGGGTTGTTTTAGTTTTAAAACAAGCCCTTTTAGGGTTGTTTTGGTTTATGTGTTAATTTAAATTTCATTTAATAACCAAAAATGTCTTATTATTAGACATTGATCAGAAGGGATCATACTGTGTGAGAATAATTGGAGGTTTCATCAATAAATGATGAAGCTGTCACTTTTTGCAAAAGTTTAATATTAGAGCCTCCGTTTAAATCTCTCGGAAATTTTGTGCTCATTATAAAATTTACAATACGCGCGCAACCTGGATCCGATGCCTGTCTGCACCGATGAAACTTATTTACGATTTTAAATGTTGATGTGACGTGCTCTGCGGTTAAGAAAACCATCGTGAGGAAACCTGCACATCTCTATGAAGTTATTCGAGGACATGTGTAGTCGGCCTTTACCCACTTGAACAGTGCGGTATACCTAATCCTTAACAAATTAATGAGGGAAGGCCAGTACACAACAGTAGGACATACTTAGAATGAAACTGTATTTTTTACGTCTGCTAGGCTTTCTAACGTTATAGAAAGTATTAGATACAATAGCCATGTTCGGCAGATGTTTGGAGAGCCAAACGTTACGTTTTTGTATCTTTAAACACCCCCGTCGCTGGTCTGAGCATATTTTTTACATCAGATTTGCTTATAAGATCACAACATCTTTCGTACACAACGAAATCTTCGAATTTTACAACACTCTCACGACAAGACGATTTTCATTAATACTTTCATGGTCACCTTCGATTTGCCGACGATATAGTCCTTATGGCAGAATCGCTGGAGGACTTAAGCACTATGCTCAATGACCTCAATAGTGCCTCCCAACGGATAGGTCTTAAGATGAACATGGATAAAACAAAGATCATGTTCAATGTCCATGTCACACCTATGCCGGTAGTTGTTGGGAGCACTATGCTCGAAGTTGTTGACGAGTACGTTTACCTGGAACAAATAGTCCGACTAGGTAAGTCCAACTTCGACCGAGAAGTAAATCGACGGATTCAACTCGGCTGGGCAGCGTTCGGGAAATTACGACATATATTCTCGTCAGGTATACCTCAATCTCTAAAAACTAGATTGTACAACCAGTGCGTGTTGCCAGTGATGACTTACGGATCTGAGACGTGGTCCTTCACTGCTGGCCGTATGAGGACGCTCAAGGTCGCTCAGCGAGCTATGGAGAGGGCTATACTCGGAGTTTCTCTGCGTGAAAGACTCAGAAATGAGGATATCCGCAGTAAAACTTGAGTGACCGACATAGCCCAACGGATTAGTAAGCTGAAGTGGCAATGGGCTGGCCATATAGCTCGAAGAACACATAACCGATGGGGAAGAAAGGTTCTTGGGTGGCAGCCTCGTACCGGTAGGCGTAGTGTAGGGCGACCCCCCACTAGATGGAGTGACGACCTGGTAAGATATGAAGGAAGTCGATGGATGCAGGTGGCTCAGGACCGTGCTTTGTGGCATTACTTGGGGGAGGCCTATGTTAAGCAGTGGACTTGTGAAGGGCTGTAATGATGATGATGATGATTTCATGTTAGTATAAACGTAAAAATAAACATAAGCCATAAATTGGGTGGCATATGAATAATATTGACGGTAAATGTGGTTCTTGAGGTTACCCCCATACAAATCTCATATAAAGTAGCCATTCACGCTAACGTGTACCTGTCCGGCTTGCTTGTACAGTTTCATCTGGATATACACGTAGCGGTTATGCAACATACACTGTACAGGTAAACCTATCAGGACCAACCCAGCGTGTATGGCGTTACGTTAATCGAATATTATTATATTTATATTTGATTATACCAACCTAACTCTCTATTCTACCCAATGTTAACTGATAGAAAATACCATATAGCGTTAATCTCGTCTTTTGTGGAGGATTCTGGTGAAATAAAAAATTTAATAAATAAATACATATTGTTCGGATGCATCATAAAACGTGATATAACAGCGTAACGAGATAGTAATCTCATGCACGGCAAAATAATTAAGCGGCCCGATGAACCGCGGACGTGTAACGGATCGTGTGCTCCGTTACCGCTGGGAACGGTGTTATAACCGATGCGCGGGCTCCCCCGGGCTGGGAGACATGATTTGTATATTATGCGCAACTATTTTGCATGTTTTAAATGTATAATTATATTTTTAGCGTGGTAGAGCCACACTACAGATTTATTGCTGTTGCACGTATGGTAAGCCCATCGAAGCCCAGCCCTCGAAGGGACCATGCTCTTAGAGAATACCTGCGTAAAATTTCAACATAATATGGCTGTGTTTTTTTAAATATAGAATAAGGGTGACAAACGAGCATACAGTCCACCTGATGGTAAGTGGATGTCCCATAGACATCTACATTTATCCTCGATTGAGTATTAAAATGCAGCCCCCAACCGGTTATTTGTGGCATTCCACAGGGATCAATATTGGGACCCCTTTTGTTCCTTATTTATGTAAACAACATATATGAAATTGGACTAAAGGGAGATATCACTTTATACGCCGACGACACCAGCCTCTTCTACTTTGGTCACTCGTTACAATCAGTACTAAGTGAAGCCCAGCAAGACTTACACATATTACACACCTGGCTACGGTCAAACTTACTAACAATCAATGCCTCAAAAACAAAATACGTAATCTTTAGTGCAAAAAATAGAAAAATTGAAAGTCACAATCCTCTTACTATTGATGGTGAAATATTAACCAAAGTTAACAACGAGAAATATTTAGGCCTTGTTCTTGACGGTCGACTTACCTGGAAACAACATATAGAGAAGATCCATAGTAAAATCTACTCATTAACAGGAGCTTTAAAAACTATAGTTCGATGTCTCCCGAGACATGTCAAATATACCATATATAACTCTTTAGTTAAGCCTCATTTAGATTATTTGATTGAGGTATGGGGCTCAGCTACTAAATCAACGTTGCAAAAACTACAAGTTACACAAAATAAAATCTTAAAAATATTATTCCAATATAAATACTTAACACCTACCACTCAAATATATAAAGAAACCAAATTACTTAATCTAGCTCAAACGTACAAATATAAAATATGCATTTTTATTAGGAAAATACTTACTAATGCTACTCACTCTCAAATAACATATACAAAAAAGATAGATTATCATAAACGTATGACAAGGCAGTCTAATAATCTATGTTTGAGATTATATAGAACAAACTATGGAAAAAGGAGTGTTCTTTATGAGGGAGCTCAACACTACAATAAATTACCTAAAAACATAAAAAGAAACAAAATCCCTGTCCACTTTTAAGAAATTGCTAAAAAGCCACATTTTAAAGGATTTTTCATAATAACTTAATAATCACAAATCTCTAATCTACATAATATATGAAGTACACATGCAACCTTAATAATAATATCTACAATAAAATAGTTGTATAGAGATAATACAATATAATTACTTATACACAGTATGATTATAGATATGAGACAAGATGACTTATACATATATTTGTGTATATATCTATATGTGTGTATATATGAGTATGTACGTATGTGTGTATGTTTGTATATATACGTTGCATTATGCGTATGTGCAACACTACTTATATTATTACAAACAAATTAATACATAAATATATAATATACTAAATAAAGAAATACTACCTAATTATAGTATCGTATTACATATAGTAATGGTTTTAAAAGATAAACACAAACTAACAGCTAACACTATAAATTAATTTTGAACACAATAAAATAGTTAATGTGTCATAGGCTTTAACAAATAACTCGCCACATTCATTCAATTTTGACCGAAGTAACGATGGTCTGCTTAGCTTTGGTACGAATACTTTTGCAACTACCCTATTTACTTATGTGTAATATTTACTAAATAAGTTATTAAGCACTCAATTAGAAAATAAGTTTTAGCGACCTATTTTAATACTAGCTCACTACGCCAATCGGCTCAATGTTTTTTTTTCTTTATAATGTGTATTTTCTCTGTAAGTGATTTGTAAATCTTTTGAGAAAATAAATGTCTTAAACCAGAGATGTGATCCACCTTTGAGGACTAAGATGGTATGTCCCGTTTACAGTACAAATTTGTCCGATTCTCTACACTCGCCACTCGAAACACAGCAACAATGAATGCTATTTTACGCTGGTATTCTGAGAGAACGTGGTCCTATCCTCAAGTAGACCCATTGGTGCTGCATATGGCTGCAAGGTAGCTCTACCACGTAAAAGGCAACCACAAATAGATGTATGATGTCCACTAACCACAGGATTTACTTACTAATAAGTCTATTTAATGGTAAGTGTCAAGGGACTCTGAACCCTTGCCACACTTGGTTATAAAAAAATAAACTACTATGAATTGTCAAGTAATATGACAAATGTGTGGGTGCATGTATGTGTTTTGTGTTTGTTATAATATACGAGCGGAAAAACAATGTAAGCTTTTATATAGTAGAGCCTGCCTAGTTATAGCACGAATTTGTTAACTCGACCAGGGGAAGATCTTATTCTCACATAATATCAGCGTAAAATATCAGCACAATACTGCTTTGTTTCGTATGGTGAGCTTAGAGAACCAGAGACTCTTTTTACGGAAACCAGGCATTTCGTCTCGGTCCTCACGGATGACATGCACCTGCATTTGGATTCTTATCGAGAATAGATGTCTATGGGCCACAGCAACGACTTACCACCGGGTGGACTTAGTGCAAGTTAGTCACCCTTATTTTACGAAAAAGAAACTAAAGCTATACAAAGGTCTTAAGCAATCGATTAAAGAGTCTAACACAGCATTAATCTATGTTTGGCACGCTTTCTTTTTATTTTATTTCAAATAACAGTTCGAAAGCAAGTAACTATTTATAATATCGCGTAATACGAGTCTGCTCAACTAATTCAAGACTGGCGGAAAAGATTGGCTATTCCGCGGCGTTACTTTGCAACTTTGCTTTGCACAGAGCAATGATCTTCCAGAACAATATCTTCTCGTGAACAATTAGCATAATTATTTCGTTATACATACAATACCTAACAGAAGTACATATTACACTTGAAATAAATAATATTCATTTCATTGCATAATTTATTGTGCCATAAGGTATAATGCAACTTAGTGGCTGCGTAAGAGTTACTATAAAGTTACTACCCCATATCATGCCGTGAGTTTTTTTTTACTTGCTTAAAGTCGACTTATTTTAAAGTAATTTTTACCCTTTTTAGTGGATTAATGAATAACTCCTACCATTTAGTGACGGCTAAAGAATATTTACTATTGTCTAATCTACTATGGACGTTGTAATAACAACTAAAAATACAAAGCTGAGGTTGCCAACCCGCTTGCTTAAGTTGGCAAATATCCATACTTTTGATAGACTGTTACGAAAACAGTACAAAGCCTAAATGCCGACTTTATAAAAGTGAAAATAATAAAATAATTATGTATATTCTTGTACGTGGTAGAGCCACGCTACAGCTATGTTATGGTTGTAGCACAGAATACCACATGGCAGAATACCAGCGTAATATATCAGCTTAATACTGCTGTGTCTTTTATGGTGAGTGTAGAGATCCGGAGATCATTTTTACTAGACATGAGGCATTCCATTTTATTCCCCAGAGGTGGCAACGCATCAGCATTTTTATTCTTAATCGACGATAAATATAGATGTCTAAGGGCCACAGCATCCATTTACCATCAGGTGGACCGTGTGCCCGTTTGTCACCCTTATTCTATAAAAAAATTCAGAAGTCATGGCTTTAACTGTTCTTTCTATAGATGGTATCTTTCTTATTTCTTCCACTACTTCAGAATGAGAAATTATTATATATTTTTTTAGTTATTTGTTGTCAGCTGTTATCTTTTATCAAAAGTTATTTTTCTATAATAAAAAACAACGTTAAACAACCAATGATCAACAAGACTGATTTCTAGCTTTATTACGATTCCAAAATATTAATTTCCTTTCCTAGTTACGTAAGTTTTGTCATTGACAAACTTTTCTTATCTCTAATGATATTATAATATAAACAACATTATCTTCGAGCCACATGCGAGTTTCCTCTAAAATCCCATAAAGCGAACAAATTGATTAACTTTCACGGTTCTCGTAGGGCGGTTTGGAAACTAAGGAAAGTTATGTTATATAATCGATGATAGATGGTGGTTTTGAGTTCAAAATTAGGTAATCGATTACGTTTAGAATGAATAAAATTTCGAATGAATAGAATCAATCAGTCAGATCACAAAATTTCTAAATTTAAAATTTCAAACAAATTCTATAAATCATGTAACATGCAAGCTAGTTTCGTTCTTTATTTCTTTTTTTTCAAATTTTTGTAGTATTAAGTTCACGCCTAATTGTTAACTCTTAAGTTCCTAGATCACACAAACAATAAAAAAAAATAGTTTTAATTATAATTACAAACTAAACTATATAGTTAGATGGCTTAATTTAAATACTTTTATACTTATTCAATCAAAAAATACTCAATATATTTTCACAAACGGAAATAGCCTTTTGGCTAGCAAGTCTTTAAATTTGATAACAAAGTAAGTATTAGCAGTAACTTTAAAAAAAACAATTTTCTAATGCTTTATTGATAATTTCAGGTTTAAGGCCGTTTAGACAAAATATCGTTATTTAGACACGATTTTGAGGTGCGAGCTTTATTGAAATATTTTATGCTCGGAAAAAACATATGCGCATAACTTGAAATACTCAACTAAATTCTTATTGGAATGGATTTTTAAAATACCTTATATTAAGAGTTAAAAAAAAGCTTTGACCTTCGATTTTTGTGCGATAATCATATAAAATTTTTCGATAACATGAAAGGCATGTTATTGAATTACATTCTTCATCGGCTACTTTTTTTAGATTATTTCCTAATAATAACCAAACACGTTTTACATAAAGTAACTTTTTGTACACCGAATCTCACATGCTTACTTTGTGCTGGACAAATATTATGTATGCAGCATAGAAGATAGGAAATCCTCGCCTTAGCAATGGAAGAGCATGTATTCTTACGAAATAAGTCTCTTAGCCGCGGCGCCAGTCTTCGGAAAATTTGACACTTATTGTCGAACTCAATACTTTTTACTGTACAGAGCCATGCTGCAGCTTTAATAGTAGTATAATCGTAGCACGAATGGGTCGGCTCGACCGGGTCAGGAGTGCGCTCTCATAGAATATCAACGTAAAATAGCAGCTCAACGCTGCTGTGTTTCGTATGCTGAGTGTAGAGAACCAATTTAATTGGAAACAAGGCATTCCATCTCAGTCCTCACGGGTGACGACACATCTGCATTTTGATTCGTAATAGAAAATAGATCTAGATGTCTGTGCTTGTGTGTTTGTTTGTCATCATATCCTATAAAAAATAACTTTACGTTTTATTTCCCATACTTTCGCTGAATTTCTTTCATGAAACAAATTCTAATTTGTACTTGGGGCTAACTATGAAACTATTTTGTGATAAAGCCGATTATGTTTATTTAAAGTAGTAAACTCAAAAGCTCTAAGGCCCGTATTTTACGGTCCGTATTTACCTTCGTACCTTCCATTGTATATGCTCTAAGATACTCTACATAATATTATATGCTCTAAGATACTCTGTCATTTTAGGGAGGCCATGCTACAAAGCTCGAAAAAGCGCAAAAAGTGCGTGCAATCTATCTCAAACACAACGAGTACTGAAAGATTTAGACCACATTATACAATTAATAAATTAGACATTTCCCTCGTTGTGTATATTTTTGAAGATATGACAATATTAAGTGCAAAAATTTATTGATTAGATATTCAAAAGAAATAACAATCGAAATAAAATTGACTTACAACCTCATCAAATACTGCTCTGCTTAGGAAATGCCTATTTGATATAATATTCAAAGTTTACAATGAAATTCCTTCTCCGTTTCACTAAAACTAAATATAAATAATTTTTGAAAAATATAATTGAAAAAAGTTACTTTATAGTAATAACATTATATTAAATACTTAGTCAATTTAGATATTATACATATACATACAACTTATATACTTAGCATATTTTAATTTTAGGTCAACTTTAGTATTAAGCTAGGATTTCAGTTCAGTTGAACTGCCTTTTTATATGTTCCTTATCATTATTATATTCTTATTTTGATTTTAACATTAAGTGATATTGAAAATGGTAAATTAGCTTTGTTTTGATAATTATTAAAAAAAGTAAAAAAAACTACAAATAAAACAAACTCAATTAGTTTTTTTTAAATATCTATAAGTGACTTGTCTTTGTCTAAATATTACTGCTTTTAAAGTCCACAGCTGAACATAGGCCGCGCCACCGTCACAGATTGCGTTATAAGAGGGATTTTGAGCTTGGCGGGCAGATTGACAGCCGCAGTTTTTTTTTAATTTCGAGTTGGTGCCAGGAAGATACTGTTTACCATATCCTGTTTAAATTTCCCTCCATCAGCTCACACAATATCCATGGGGCTATATGCTATATCTATGGTTTAGTAGATATTATTACATCACTACGTGGTTCTGTATTCATACCCAAAAAAATTTGTATTTAAAATCTAGTCTAAAGCTAAATTTTGTAGTATTACATTCTAGGTTAAAAGAAAAATGTCTACTACTCTTTTATATTTTTTAATCATGATGAATTAAATAATTTTTCGGTCAACATTCGAGAATCATTACAATACAATAAATAAACGAAAAGAACATGATACGGCAAATACACCGGTTATAAAAAGTTCGAGAAAAAAAATGACTTAAGTAACAAATCATCCAAGTGATCGATTGGTCTAAATATTCGTATTATTAGTTCCATTTATTATTTTTTATAGAAGCAAGAATAACAAACGCCGCCCAGTCCAACTGTAGATCTTTTTAGATTTAAATAAAGATGCAGATAAGATATCTCACCTAAGGACTAAGATAGAGAACGTCTCATTCAGGAAAAGAATAATCTTTTGATCAAATAAAACTAACAATAAAGAACACTTTAAAAAGTATAATTAGAAATCATAGTTTGTAACTGTAGAATCAAAGATATAATGAATTTTCGAATAAATGAATAACTAAATACACTTTCAGGTGCCTATATTTTCTTTTCGTATGCATGCGGTTATTATATCATTAATTATATTAACATAAACAAAATTTTAATACTAAAGAATATTTAAATAACTCTCACTTACATTTTAATGACTTTCTTTAAATTGTGGAAATGCCATTGAATATTTTTTCAAAGTAAAACATTATGTTAAAAATCAAAACTTTTGTCAGATTAAATTGTTCATTTTCATAATTTTTATATTGTTAAAAGAACTCAAAAACGAAAATTTGCTTTTTATTATAATAAAAAATATTTTTCATATAATATTAATAGCAACTTTAAAAATACCGTTTTCAAATCGAAATCATTACAGCTCCAATGAAAGTGGCGTTAAAAACAAATATAATAACTTACCATAATCACTTAATAATCATCCAGAACAAATGTACAGTCCGCAAATCTTATCCGACACCAGTCTGTCACCAAAGAGCGCGATGGTCCACTGAATTTGACATAAATTTCTTTCATCAGAAAGCGTCAAATTTTTCGTAATAATTCGGTACTTTTTCCCGAAAGCACTGCACTGAGGTGATGACCACGTGATGTCTGCGCGGCGGGTTGCTGGCGACTGAGTTGCTTGAACTCGGATACCTCGGTACGTGTTGGATCACCTGTTACCGCTGCCTTATGGTTCAGAAATTGTTTACTAGTTTTTGAGATTATGTATGGCTTGCTTGTAACGTTAAAGCCTAGTTCTCAAATAATATTAGTATATTTATATGATGTACATTACTTGCGCATAAAAAGTGTAATTGGCGTTTTGGCACAACCTCGCATTTTGAAAAGGGGTGACAAACCAGCACACATCCCTTACTGGTAAGTGAATGTTGTGACCCATAGACATCTACACCTATCCTTGATTACGAATCAAAATGCAGATGCGTTGACACCACTGAAGACTAAGATGAAATGCCTCGTTTCGAGTAAAAAGATTCTGTAGATACATATTTACGCTGCAGATTCAGTATATTTTACGCTGGTATGCTTCCCCGGTGGAGCTACAATTGCAATGTAGCTGCAGCATCGCTCTACCATGTATGACTTGGAAATATCATATTTGTTAGTTGGTTAGTTCGTAGGAAGTTTTTTTAATTAATTATTAAAAGTCAGTGCTTGAATACCATCTCACCAGATTGTAAGTGGGCATGCAGCCAAACATGGTAAAACACTGACCTATCTTAAACAAATAATTTATTAAACATAAAAACGCCTATTTACCATTTACTTATATATATTGTGCTTTGGACTTTACTTATATATATTGGATGGAAACAAATATGTTGGGAACTTATTCCACTGCGTTAAAGGAAGTCGTTTGGTTCGAATATATATGGTGGTATTATAAATGTCAACATAAATAAATTTTCAGTATCAGCCCGGAGTCCGGAAGTTGACGATGTTTCACCCCCGTACCTCGGAAATTACATATAGCCGTTGGTCTTGCGCTTGCCCACACGCTCGTGCTAAAATAATAATTGAAAGTGATTTATGCTTTTAACACTGGTTTGGAAAAAAACTTATGAAACTCCTGGAAAGAACCAGCAAGGAACCCAGTGGGATAATTTTTTTAAACATTTTTTTTAGGATAGGGTGACAAACTTACACATTGTCCACCTGATGTTAAGTGGTTTCTGCGGTCCATAGATTTATCCTTAGTTAAGAAACAAAATGCAGATGCGTTGTCACCCGTGAGGACTAACATGGAATGCCTCGTTTGCAGTAAAAAGAGTCTCCGGTTCTCTACACTCACCATACGGAACACAGCAGCACTAAGCTACTTTTTTTACGCTGGTACCCTGTGAGAGCATGGTCCTTCCCCAGTCAAGCCGTCCCATTCGTGCTTACTATAACTACAAAATGGCTCTGCCACGTATAAAATTTAATAAGTTCTAATATTAAACATGAAAACATTTAAAAACAGCATGGTATTGATCACCTCATTCCGAGAGATTATAATTAGTAATATACTATCTAACCTACCTTTTTGATATAAGGATAGGATCGGAGTTAGACCCACCAGCAATATCAGTGACAAAGAGCCTTAATAATTCAACACACAAAACTAACGATTGGTTCTTTCTTACAAATATTGACGTTTCTAGAATTTAAACTTAACACCTGCGAGGTTATAACTTCTAAGACACATTATTACTAAATCCAAGATTTATAAGTTATCTGACTAATGTTGTTTTACTACACTTGTTAATACAGCTAAGTTTTGACCGTACGATCAATTCAATCTGAAGCCAACTGCTTCATAATATTATGTGATTGTTGTCTTCTAGCAGGTACGAAAGTGTCAAGTAGGTATCGTGCATTATAAGTGCAGTCAAACATTTAACACATGCAGTATTTGGGTTAACTATACTTGCAAAATGTTCAATGACTCACGCGTTTAATAAAATAATGGCTTTAGAATGCTAGTTGGGTTGCCTCGCTAATGAAGTGCCTCGGAATATTTGCAAAGACTGGTATTTACTGCTTTTTAGCAATAATACGAAGAGTTGCCCCACTGATGCGTCAGGTACGAGACAGTTCTATTATCCTTTTGAGTACTGTCTTAGATTAATCTAATTGCCTGATATGACATTGGAATTTAATACACGTGGGATGCAGACCCGTATTTATTTTATTTTATTAGTAGTGTGTTTTTTCTTACTCTATAGCAATGATAACATAATATATAAATGAAAAAAAAAACATAATTTTTATTGAACTTAATTTTTTAACCTTTTACCTTGCATTTAACTTAATTTGTGAGCAAGAGGAAAGCTATCTTCAACGGTCACATCATTCCAATACCAATTATTATCGATGATTCTCGCAGTTGTCCTAGACTATATTACAACGAAATAAAAAAAAACTTCGAGCACGGCTCAATCAATTATAGACGAATAAATAAACGAGAAGACATCGCGTCAAGGCAGCTTATCGGCAATAAAGCACATCCAATGCTTTTACAATTTAGATGCGCAGAATCTAAAATATACACTGGTAAAAATGTTGTCAAACATCGATATGGTATGAAGCACCGATGCTCCAGGAAGTCTGCTGTCAGTGAACATGTTCAAGATCGTTCACGCCATCACATCAGATTAAATAGACCAATAATCCTCGCAAAAGAACACAGATTTCTACCAAATATGTTAACCGAGGCTATTGATTTTAAAAAAAAAACATCCTAATTTCAATAGAGAAGTTGGATGGGTACTACCGTCTGCTTGGAATCCAATAATTAATAAAATTAAATCCAAACCCAAGCATACTACTGTACCCTTGCATAGATTTAAAACTGCTGTAAGCTCGTACTGCGTAAATCTGACCAAAACTTAATATTCAAAAGCTGAAGGTAGCCGGGACATCTTCAAAAGATAAAATTAAATATGAAAAGATCGGAAAAATTAGTTTAATGGTAAAAAGGTAAAAATATCATTTATTTTAATACCAGCCCCAATAACGATAACAAATAATAATGTAAGCTATTACTTAACTTTTATACTATAAATTATTCGAGGAAACGCTGTATCCCAGCTTTCATATTTTACATTTTATTATATATTTATCACACACAAAATCGCAATAAATCCATTGGAGTTTCAAACTAGTTGTCTGTCAACCCTACCGTTACTAATTAGGCACAATTTTCAGGACTAACACGCCGGGCCTGCGCAATACCCATTAATTAAACTGAGTCAGTTACGCGGCCGCTTGTCAGAGATAAAAGTGATATTGTATTTGAAAGAAAAACAATTAGAGCAAGTAATCTTGGATTTCCATCATACATATACCTTGTATTTTTACAGAACTTATGAAATAATATTAAGAAATATATTCTGTAAGTGTTTAATTGAACAGAACCAGAGTATGAATCCTATTTAACCACAAAAAGGTGTAAGACTGGGTGAAGTTATATCCCCGAAACTCTTGACCGTTGAGACGTTTTCAAGCTATTGAGCTGGAAAGAATAGGGTTTTATTAAATTGAATTTTTATAGTTAATTATAAGAAACTTAACTAAAATAATAATTAAAATTATAATATGTACAATTAATACTAATTATATACAATATAAAAAAATTAAATTAAATAAGGTTACAAACGAGCACACAGTTCACCTGATGGGAAGTGGATGCTGTGGCTCATAGATATCTATCTATTGTCAATTGAGAATCAAAATGCTGATGCGCTGTCACTCCTGAGGACTGAGATGGAATGCCTCGTTTCCAGCAAAAAGTATCTCCAGTTCTTTACACTAACAGTACTAAACACGGCAGCATACGCTAGCAGCTACTATTTTACGCTGCTATTCTGT
The DNA here is from genome assembly GCA_036936625.1 of Parnassius smintheus behrii. NCBI lineage: Eukaryota > Metazoa > Arthropoda > Insecta > Lepidoptera > Papilionidae > Parnassius > Parnassius smintheus. The sequence goes on from JAUPFT010000014.1 coordinate 51,068,834, forward strand.
GAGAGCGCCGAATGACGAGGGTCATTTGTAACATCAATTCCACAGCAATGCCGGTAATTGTTATCAGCACTACCCTCGAAGTTATTTACAAATATGTATACTTAAGACAAATTGTCTGACAAGGTAGGTCCAACTTTTTTTTTTATAGAATAGGCTGACAAACGAGCACACAGTCCACCTGATGGTAAGTGGTTGCTGCGGCCCATAGACATCTACATCTATCTTCCATTACAAATCAAAATGCAGATGCGTTGTCACCCGTGAGGACTGAGATGGAATGCCTCATTTCCAGTAAAAAGGGTCTCCGGTTCTCTACACTCACCATACGAAATACAGCAGCATTAAGCTACTATTTCACGCTGGTATTCTGTGAGAGCGTGGTCCTTCCCCGGTCGAGCCGACCCATTCGTGCTACAACTATACTACTAATATAACTGCAGCATGGCTCTACCACGTAAAAAACTTTGACTTAAAAGTCATTTGACGGATCCAACACGGCTGGACAAGGTTCGGGAGATTACGACAAATCTCGTAACGTGTACCTCTAAATTTGACAAAGAGACAACCAGCAAGTACAACCGGTGTTGCCAGTGATGACAAATAGTTTCGAGACGTGGACCTTCACTGCCAGTTGTATACGAAAGTTTAAGGTGGGAGCTGTGTGGGAGGGTTATAGTCAAAGTTTCTCTGGGTGATAGACTTCGTAATGAGGATATCCGCAGTAGAACTAGAGCAGCTGACATAGCCCAAAGGAGTAAGCTAAAGTGACAATGGACCGGCCATATAGTTTGAATAACTACCACTACGAACAACGGATGGTGAAGAAAGGAAAAAAATTCTTAAATCTTTTTCCGGTCATAGTTTTGAGGTGTCTTAGTCTCAGTCTTATAATTTTCTATAGAATTTTAATGTAATAATTTTTGAACTAAACTGATCATTGTTCTAAATAAAAAATACAAATATGTTAATTTATGGTAAGGAGTAAAGACAAAGAAAGGATGCAAAATTCGTTTTTAATTTTCATGCGTAGTAAGAATTGATTTCATGAGGTGATTTTATAAACCGCTTAGCCAAATTATCAACCATCAAAGATACTCCCACACACATAACTTTCTAAATAATGCAATTAAGAATTCAAATAACAAGGCCAATGGTTAAAAGAGTAATTAAAAAAACTTGACTGCGTGTAAAGTTCTTTGAATGTCACTTCCATGACTAGTATGTATCTTACGACAACCCATAGGTTAAAATCTATCAAGCCGTTCAAGCTAACAGAACTACTGTTATTTAGCAGTAGCACGTTTTAAACACATGGTAGAGCCATGCTGTAGTTATTGTAGTACCATATTATAGTTGTAGTACGAATGAGTAAGTTCAACCGGGGAAGGACGAAGCTCTCACAGAATACCAACGTAAATAGCTACTTAATATTTCGTATAGTGAGTGTAAAAGAACCGGAGACCCTTTTTACCGGCAATGAGGCATTTCTTAGTCGTAGTATCTATCTATCTTAGTCACATTAGTGACAACACATCTGCATTTTGATTATTAATAGACGATAGATATGGATGTCTTTAGGCTACAGCATACACTTACGATCCGGTAGACTCTGTGTTTGTTTTTTCATTTGACTCCATTTATTGTTAAAGAATTAAATAGTGCGTATTCCGTATTAAACAGAAATGACTATGAACGAAAGTTTCATCGTCGGTATCGATGTAACGCGACGCGGTTGAAACCAGTCATCGTTAATTCATACCGCGCTCTGTTTCCCTGGAAACGTGCTGGCTGTTTTGCTTTTGCTTTCTGTTGCGTTTAAAAATCTAAAACTACATAAAGACGATAGTTTTAGCACACATTACAGTATAAGACACACAAGTTAGAGCAGGTTTTTACATCTTCTTACCAACATCATGTTATCTTCTACACGGTAGAGTCACACTGTAGCTTTAGTATGGCTGCAGTAGTAATGGATCGACTAGACCGAGAAATGACCACCCTCAAACACAATACTAGCGTCAAAAAGTAGCATAACACTGCTGTATTGTATACTGTGAATGACGAGAATCGGATAGAATCGGTCGGAAATCGGAGTGACAACACATTTGCATTTTGATTATGATCTATAAAGTAAGTGAATGATGTAGTCTAAAGGCACCTACAGATCACAGCTTTCACTTACTATCACCGTGGTGTGTGTGCTCTTCACCTGTATACTCTTTTTTCACCCTTAGTAGTATTACTGACTTATTAGTAGTTATTACGAGGTATTTTACGAGTACGCGTATGACGGCATGTAGGGTTTAGATTTAACCTTACCTTACCTTGCGGAAATTGTGTAAAACCATGGAGTGGAATGTGAGGGGATGATATTATCGTTATATAAAAATATATTAAGCTCTCCTACTACTAAATATTTTAACGAACTACAAACAATGTGGAAAAAAATTGAAATCAAATTTCGTAGAAGCCTGCGCGGAGAAATTTATCTAAATGATATTCGAACGGACGCGAGTCGTGTTCCGTTGGCATTGAATTATTAGGTGTTTATGTAAAGATCATAATAGAAATGCAAATTTAACTTGAGTCGAAAAAGCAAGCATGACCCCGGTCGCCAAATATTAATTCAGGTTTTCATATTATGGTTTAAGTTTTAGTTTTAAAAGTGGAAAGAACGCCTTGGACAAAGTTTATCAACCAAATTGGCGATATATTGTAATTTGGCCAAATGAAGAGTACTCTTAACTGACGAACATCTTTGCGTAGGTATATAAATGTAAAGAAGACAAGAGAGGTGTATCATTATCATGCCAAATGGAAGATCGTAGTCTCTGCCTACCCCTCTGGGTGACTGGCGTGAATGTTTTTTTTTGTTTTCTTATTCTGTTTCTGCAGTGATGATGATGACTTCGTCGTTTTTTCTTCATCTTTATTTATCCATTTGAAACCACCACTGAGGCGGAATCCCTTCTGACATCGTAGAACTGTTAGTTTTTAACCGATTTCAAAAGGAAAGAGGTTCACAGTTCGAGTGCACGTTTTTTTTTAAATTTTAGTGCGCGATATCTTCATCAATCGTTTACCGATTTTAATGACTCCCTTCAATTATGGTTTTTAAATGGTTTTCACATCATTGAAGGTCTCATATGAATTTGAAAAAATTACTCTACCCCTAACGGTGGAAAAATAGGGGATAAAATTTTAAAGGAACTATTTATGTGGTATTCTAGTTGTTACCTCGAGTTATTTTTTAATCCACTCAAAAGCGTCCAAAGAGTAAAATTTTAACTTTAAAGTCCCGACTTTAGAAACTAATACGAGGAAATTATTTGACTCTAAATAGATTTTTATTGTCCGCTTTTCCTTTGTATTAAAAGTTATATTTTGTGTGTACTTTTTTGTTGTTTGTATTTGTAAAATAAATATATTTCTTTCTTCCTTTCTGTATTTTTGTCGTTCTGTCGTTCTTCTTTTTTTCATAAAAGCTGGGACTCATCCTGGGAAAGGAGTGGAATAGTTTGTCAACATTTGTCTTTCCACCCGAACACAACCCGACGTCTTTAAGGCAAGTCAATCGACGGATTCAACTCGGCTGGGCAGCGTTCGGGAGATGACAATACATCTTCTCGTCGGATATACTTCATACCCTGAAAATAAGATTGTGCTACCAGTGCGTGTTGCTAGTGATGACTTATGGATCTCAGACGTGGTTGTGGTGGTCTTTACTGGTGGCCATACGAGGAAGCTTAAGGTCGCTCAGCGAGCTATGGAGAGGGCTATGCACGGGATTTATATGCGTGATAGACTTAAAAATGAGAATATCCGTAATACAGTAACTGAAATAGCTCAACGGATTAGTAAGCTGAAGTGGCAATGCCGAAGTGTAAGGCAGCTCTCTACTAGATGGAGGGACGACCTGGTAAGATATGCGGTAAGTCGATGGATGCAGGTGGCTTAGAGGCGTGCTTTGTGGCACTGCTTCAGGTTGGCCTATATTCAGTAGAGGACGTGTGAAGGGCTGTAAGATAATTAAAAAAAACAGGCTTATAATAAGCCGTAATAGCTGTGGTCGCTCAGATGATTAGCGCATGCTGTAAATTTCACAATACGCTAGCAAACCGGGTTCGATCCTCGCCGGCACCAATGAAATTGTTAATTGCAATTTTAAGTTTTGATTTACCACGTGCTTGGCGGTGAAGGAAAACATCGTGAGGAAACCTGCATGTCTGAGAAATAAGAAAAAAATTATTTCGTTACATGTAAAATTCACCAACACGTATTGGGGCTACGCGGCGGACAATTTCTTGCCCTTAAAACCCTTTGAGAAATGAGCGGATAGGCCTGTGCCCAGGAGTGGAACGTATATAGGACGTAACTTTAACTTTAGGCTTATAATATTAAGAAAAAACTTTGATATGAACCGTATTATACAACAATGTAATGAGATGAATTCAGTCGTAATTAAAACGGTGTCATTGACTCGATCCCGGCTTTTTGTATAGTGTTGTGTGCGACGTTTCCGAAGTTCCGGTTTACGGCGGCTTCTTGTTTGGACACTTTTACTTTCTCGTCTTAAGTCTCCGCGTGAGTAGGTCAGAGGTTATGTCAGTGTAGCGTAACTCTAGTTGGTTAGTCGTGTGTAGATTAAACAATTATGTACATTGATTACAAATGTATAGCGTACGCTTCGCGTTTAAGATTTTTTGCGTTGTTGAGGAATTGATATAAAACAGTAGTAGGAGTAACTTTGGTAGGAATTAGTTGCTGGTAGTAATCGTTCTGCAACTGAGTTTTTTTTTTAATTAAGATAATATTTTGTGACCTTAATTATAATATTAATATAAAAAAGATATCGGGTTATTATTGATACTAGTGCATATAATAATACTACGAAATCGAACCTAAAACACATTGCTTTCACTCTTAAAAAAACGGGAAGCCATAGTGCAAAGGAAACTTTTTGCGGGAAAACTTTAAAGATTTTATTCTGAACTAAACTAAAGTAGTGGTTATCATTGGAAGTAGTGGTTCTGGGATTAGTGGTGACCAGGTGGTGCAAGCAATTGAGAGAAGGCGAGAAATGCTCTTCAACCTAGGTAAGGCACATCCTTTTACCTTCTTACACGGATCTGAGCTAATTCATTTTTTAACATCTTTAATACAAAAACACTTTTCTTTCTTTCGAAATACGTATATTTTTTGAGTACTAAAATTGAAATTATAAATAAGTTTATATGATGCCGACGGAATTCACACCGCTCAGATCTTTCAATATTTAAAATTTTTTTACGTATGCTCCATACCTTTCTGGTAAATATTTTGCCACTTGTCACAGAGGCTGAAAATTGACATCGGATTATTAGGAAGCTACCAATTATTTTATTTTATATAATAAAGTTGACAAAGGCGGACACAGTCACACACCGCAGCACATACTGCCACGAACAAGATCAGAATGCTTTTTTTATAGGATAGGGTAACAAACGAGCACACAATCCACCTGATGGTGTCCGCTATCTATCCTCAGTTAAGAATCAAAATGCAAATATGTTGTAACCCCTGAGGACTAAGATGGAATGCCTCGTTTCCAGTAAATTGGGTCTCCCGTTCTCTTCACTCACCACGCGAAACACAGAAGCATTAAGCTGCTATTAATTACTATATTTTTTATTTTACGCTGGTATTCTGTGGGAGCATGGTACTCCTCCGGCTGAGCCGATCTATTCGTGCTACAACTATATATACTTGCGGCATTACTTTACCAGGTATTACCACAATTGCTCAAGACATGTTTTTACAGCCTGTAAATAACCTACTACTGGGCACAGTACCAAGAGGGTATATAGCGATTATTCTGCTTCACTGCTTAAATACTTGTTGTCAGAAATAGCATGTCCTTGAAATATTATAGTATCTCTAAGCTATGTAGGTTTCCTGACGATTTTGTGACTAGTGGTATAGCAGTACTTAGAGTTGCAATCAGTAACTTCATTGGAGCTGGCGCATTTAAGTCTAGGTTTCGTACTGTGAAATTTACTCAAAAGATGTTAGTGACTCGAGAAATACTTGTGCCACAAATGTGTGCAAGCGAGGAGGAATTCGCTCGTCCGTGGCTAGGCAGGTGCTTATTGTAACTTTCGAACCTAACCAAATTATTATGTCATTAATATTATATTTTTTACTTAGGAGCTTTTCCTTAACTACAATTCCACCTGTTGATTAGTTGTGGTTAAGCTCTATACCTGAAAGTATATAAAAGAGAAATACTTTAGTTTTCGATGTTAATTGAATTACATTTTTTTAATATCTTTAAACTTAATTATTCTGTACGTTTTCTTGTCAGTAAAATCCTTCTAAACGGCTGGATCTATATTGATTAAATTTTTCACATGTGTTAAAGCGGATACCTGGATAACTTCGATGCACAATTAGACCTGATAGGTGGAGTAGTTGCTTAGATTTAGAAATCACCTGTGCGAAGCCGGGGCGGATCGCAATTTGAATATAAAAGGAAAGGAATGAAACTAAATCCATTCGAAATGTACAGTCCTATAAATGTGCTCAAAAATAAAATTGTATGTGCACGTCAGTGGTGTTAAGACAGATAAAGTGTAAATGTACAATTTTTCCAAACTAATTAAAGAGAAGCATTCTGATCCCGTTCATGGCTCCATGTGCGAAGATCCCTTTGCCTTGCCTGCAGTGGAAAATATAAAAAAGTTATACAATAAGGTTAAAATACACACATTTTCAATACAAAACAATTAAACCAACTAAATGGAAGCAAATATACGTGGTAGAGCCATGCTGCGGTTATATTAGTACTATAGTTGTAGCACGAATTGGTCGGCTCGACCGGGGAAGGACCACGCACTCACAGAATACCAGCGAAAATAGCAGCTTAATACTGCTATTTTTCGTATGGTGAGTGTAGAGAACCGAAGACCCTTTTTACTGGAAACGAGGCATTCCATCTTAGTCCTCACAGGTGACAACGCATCTGCATTTTGATTCGTAATCGTGGATAGATGTAGATGTCTATGGGCCACAGCCACCACTTACCATCTACCAGGTGAATTGTGTGCTCGTTTGTTACCCTATCCTATAAAAAAAGAGCATTCTGATCTTGTTCGTGGCAGTATGTGCTAAGATCCCTTTGTTTTGCCTGCAGTGGAAAATAAAAAAAAGTCATAAAAAGAAATCTTAGTGTGATTTCCACACAATTAGGATTCAAACACAGGCAATACTAGGCTAATTAATAATAATAATAATAATAATAATAAGTTCTTTATTTCCAAGAGGTTGTACATCACGATATTTGCATAACATTATTTAATAAAGCTACATTAGTACATATACTTGAAAACATAGCATCTGCAGCCGAACTAGGAGACCTGTGCATCAGCTGTCAGCGCCATATCCCCACCGTTAATTTATCGAAATATTAGGATGCAAGCAAAAGTTAAATAATCAAATTCTATCTAAAAATTTGTACATTCCGCTAATATAACCTAAGTACAATGAAATTAATTGTATCACATATTATGTTTATATACTATGTTACCACTTATTACTAATACCAAGGTACAAACAAAATAATAAATTATACTACTAATGCCGTTCCTCTCTCATAGGATGTGTAATGTATGACTGTAAGAAGTAATTGTGTTATGAGTGTAATGTGTGTGAGCAGTGATGGGAGAGGAGCGAGTAAAATATGTGTCGTGTGTGTGTGTGTGTGTGTGTGTGTGTGTGTGTGTGTGTGTGTGTGTGTGTGTGTGTGTGTGTGTGTGTGTCTGGTTATTATGATTTTATACGGGTAGTATTACAGGTGACAGTTATATAAGAATTTATTTTAAGTCTGAATACTAAGCAGGTTTTCAGTTTCATTATAAGTTAATTTTTGTAGGTAATTATGTACAGTTTTTTTACAATTTATTTTATTTAGGTGGTAAATGTCAAATGTTTTATTTAGTTTATTATATAAGTGTGGTCCCAAAAATGCAAAGAATTTTCTTATAAAAGTTGTTTTAAAATTAGTTGTATCTACGGAAAATTTCCTGCGTTTATTTAAGTTCGATCGGTTGTATACTAATAAGTTATGTTGTTTCTGAATGATCGTTAATATAAACAGTTGTCTTACTGTAAGGACCTGACAGTTATCATAAAGCTGTGACGTAGGATAAAGAAATTGAATCTACGCAAGCAGTTATCGAAATGTTAACGTGCTTGACCCTTAACTTTTCGCATCGCAACATCAGACGAGAGCGACAAAATTAATTAGCAATCGGTGGACTTCCTCCCATCGCTACTTCGACGCCATTTGCACAACACTTCACTAATCCGTTTCATTTGTTCATTTCTAATCAATTTTTGATCTAACAGAATTATTCGCTCTATTTTTTTCTTTTTAGTTTTTGCAATTGGCTTTGCTAATGTATCTTTAGATCGTAACGTGATATTTTTTTTAATTGCCGTTGAATTAATGTTTGATGTTATTTGAAGATTTAGTTGAGTATTTGAAATAAAGAAAGAAAGAAAATATTTCTTTCGCCACATAGGTGCCATATTGTACATAATACTTTCTTATTTTGATCGTTATTAATAGTAAAGTATTAAACCTTGCCGAGCGTGACGAAAATGTGTCGCACTCAACATTTGGCGTGGCGAAACGCAGCTGTTGGTTTTCGGTGTGGCCCGTTTCGTCTATTTCGAGTAATTTGAGCACTTTTAAATCCTACATCAAAATATTAATAAATTTTAAACAAATTCCTACAGCAAATAAAAAATAATAAACACAAGACTAGACTAGACTCTACATAACCTGTGATCCGATTATTAAGCTTAAAATCTAAACGACAATAAAAGAACATACGACACCATCATTATTAATGAATAACTACAACATAATAATTTGAATTTGCTATTTGATCCCCGCCGGCTAAATGAAATCGTTAATTACAATTTTAAGTAAAGTAAAAGTAAAGTTACAGCCTATATACGTCCCACTGCTGGGCTCAGGCCTCCCCTCATTTCTGAGAGGGTTTAGGGCAAGGAAGTGTCCGCCGCGCTGGCCAAATGCGTGTTGACGAACTTCACATGTCTTCGAAGTATTTTTTTTTCTTATTCCTTAGACATGCAGGTTTTCTTACGATGTTTTCCTTCACCGCCGAGCACGTGGTAAATCAGCACTTAAAATTGCAATTAACAATTTCATTGGTGCCGGCGGGGATCGAACCCGGGTTACTCGCGTTCCGTTATATTTACAACGAGCGTTACCCACTGAGCTACCACGGCTCACTGAGCTACCACATTACAATTTTAAGAACTAGTATTTTAATTTGACCCTGGCTTCACCTGGATAAAATCTGTTAATGTGGCGTTGGTTAGAATTGAAATAATCATCACAGACCAATTTACTTTATCAAATTAGCTTTTTTTTCTAAAAGTTTTTCGAGTAAAATATAGTCTAGAGCCCTGCTGACATTTCTTTCTATCTTTTCGAGAAGTTCCATTACTATTGGTTTGATGATTCAGAAGATTAACCCGGAAAGACCGACAGACAAACATTATAATTATAAAAAAGTTAGTCATACCTTAATGGCATTAAAATAACCCCTTCGGTTCAACACAAGGCAGTTATTCGTTATTACGGACAGAAACTTTAGTTTTATTCACTTATATAGAAGCAAAATCCGCCACAACTAAATGGAGCAGCGCGCCAGATGAATTGGGTTACAAGCCTCAGAAATGAGAGGATGCCTGTGACGTATGTAGGCTGCAGATGTACTCTACAATAATTATCTATAGATTTGTAGGAAGTGGTCGTAAAAAGTACTCAATCGACGTGAGTGTAACCTAATTATTCCTTAAGTTTACGCTAGCATACTCGTTAGTATTATTATCTCATTTCATATTTCCGATGTGTCGAGTACTTTACAGCATCCATGGTCACGAGGGGACTTTTGAAATCATGAAACATCCTAATTAATATAAAACTAAGAAAAAATGGGTAGGTGCTACTAGCTGCTTGGGATCCTATAATTAATAAAATTAAGTCCCAAACTCAAGTATACAACTGCAAGACTTCCAGATACTATAAGGTTATATAGTTAACTATGAAATTGGCCCTTTGAACATTTTGATTCCTTCCTGTGACCGTGGGTGGGACTCGAAACGTCGAGAATATAAAATAAGTTGATATATGTAATGAAATTCGTAAAATTTAGTTTGATTTCTATGATTATGAATCTCATTTGTTCAGGATTAGTATTTAATATTATATCTGTCTTTTTTTAAGGCCTCCAATCAAAAATTGGTAATATCACGTTGTATAAGTATTGAGGCCAACCCTAGTTGGAGCCAACATTTGTGTACAAAAACAAATAGCCTTTATTTTTTATTGTTGTGTTATCACGAGGTGAGAATATGTAGGGTAGATTTCAAAGTATCTGGCAGATGGCGGTATAAACCATGATAATGCCAGACCAGTGACGGTAAGCGACGTCAAAGTTGGTAGACGTCTTGTTCTGCGATCGCCAGATTTGTACGTGGTAGAGCCACGCTACAACTATGTTTACCACGGAAATCTTACAGAATACCAGCGTAAAATAGCAGCTTAATGCTTTCGTTTTCCGTATGGTAAGTGGCCCAGAGAATCGGAAAACATTTTTGCTGATAACGAGGCATCAGTTCATTAGTCATCATGGTTCCTCTATATTTTGGTTCTTAATGAAGAACTGATGTAGGTGTCTATAGACCACCTACCATCAGGTGAACAGTGTGCCCGTTTGTCACCCTTAATGTATAAAAAAATCGCCTCCAAGCATAACTATTACGGTCCCTGCTATTGAAAAATATTTTCAATAGTGGACCATTTAAATAAAGACAGAAAGAAAAAAAAACACAAGAAAAAAACAGTGATAGTAGCCTTTAAAGACAGGTTTGAATCCGCCATTGTTGTAAACCGCTCCGCTCCTAACCAGCATTTTAAATTTACCGTGAGTGTTTATAATTTCTTATATTTACGCAAATACTACACATTGAATAAAATAAATGTTACGTATTTATAACAGAGAGTATCATGCTCCCATAGAATACTATAATACATACGAGTACATAATAGAAAGGGGGAGTGGGCGAAGCCCGTGTATAGTGCGCGCAAGATAACTCTGCGCGCGACTGATGGCGTGCTTAATGTTGCCAGCTTAACTAATATTTTTTCCTTCGTTTAATCTTATTACTGGAATTGTATAATTATATCAAATTACATAAATTACCTAATTGATTACCAAATCTCAATTAAAAAAACTGTAATGTTCAGCCTAAACTTACAAAGACCTAATAATTTTTTAAACCCCATATTTATTGTTTAAGATCCGCGTAATAAATACATTTCTTGAGTCTAACTTTCATAAGTTTGATACCTCACTACACAAGTTTAACTACGCCACTACAATTTTTTTTACACAATTACAGGTACCTATTATATGCGTGTATAAAAAGGACTAATACTAAGATTAATGACTACTGATATTTTGTCTATAATAAATTTTTCCAAAAAGGTATTTTGAAACAACTGAAATAGCATTATAATATTTATTATAAAGAACGAAATAAAAAGTCCAAGGAAACCTTGTAAATCTTTTATTGAATACCTATTATTATTTATAAATTTGGTGTAACAATGGTCCTGCAGTGGATCAACGCCTTCCATTCGCATATCTTCATCAGAATCCATGCTAGAGTCTTCATCAGATGACTCGGATGTGTCACCTGTAACATTAATTACAAATTCATCCATTTCCATATCCATCAGCCTATCTGATTGAAAATATTTATCTTCTATTTTTTCTACATGTTGGCATACGTTGAACCATTCTTCCGACGTTACTGTTCTAAACGCCGCCTCAGTAATAGCAGCTATTTTGCTAGGAGCTTGAGTGATATTTTTCTCTGCAATGCGTCTCTTTACTATTGCCCAAATTTTTTCTATGGGATTTAAATCGATTTAGATAGTGGTAAGGCGGCAAACGGAGAACCTCATGTCCATATTCATTTGGCATTTGATCTTTTTCGTACTGTGGGTCTCCTTTGTATTTTTTAATTAATTCGTATAATTGCGCTTTTTTCCAACAGTCTTCAAATGTAACCATTTCTCGTAAGCCATCCTTGGAGCTCTGCTTTTGTATTGCCAATTGTAGGCGCCTTGTTGATCTGTGTGCAGTGGTATGACGCATTATCCATCACTACAATTCAATTCGTTGGAAGATTCGGCACATTTTTTTCTTTCATCTACCGCATGAAGTTAGCTGAATTCATATCGTCATGATAGTCATTCGATTTGGAGTTAGACCTGAACAGCAGCAGTCCGTTTTCAACAAACCCAGTTTTACCTCCACCATGGGCTATTATCCATCTTGCACCGACGCTATCAGAAGCAAGAATACCAGGCTGTTCCTTCGATTGCCAACATTTTTGAAGGTGGTATGGAGCATGTATATACGTTTCGTCAACATGAATTACCGGTCGATTTTCTTCCTGACGATTCTTGCGCAACCTCAGAATATATTTTGCTCTCCAAGCTGCATTATCACTGCATTCTACCAATACTTTTCGTTTAGACTGGCACCTTTTGTATTTGTAGCCCATAGTCTTTAAAATACTCCTCAACGATGTTCTGCCATATTTAAAACCAATATCAGTTTTCAATTCCAACCAAAGTTTATTTATGGTAGGAATCTCCTTCTTCACGACGTAAAATGATTGAATTAAATGCCTTATAGCGCACATATCGAAATCGTCTAAATCATAAATTTTTTTCCTTCGGTTCCTAGTTTTTCCCGGCGTCACAATTTTAGAAGATGAAGCTTCTGCTATATTACCCTCTTGACTTATCTGGGTGACGGTGCGTTCAGAAACACCTAAAACAAAATAAAAACAATGCATTATAAATACATGATATTAATGACACGAGGAAATTAAAAAGGAACAAATAGAGAAAATTGGGGAATTTTATTGTAATGGCATCCCAAAAATTACCTGTAAAATATGCAACGCGGGCTCTAACTTTGGAAAACAGTACTATAGGCCCGTTATTGTCTCGTTCTTCTTCACAAGCACGTTTGACCTTCAAAATAACATCCCTGCCAGCACTTTTAATCACTTTCGGCATAATGATAACGATTAATTACTGCAAAAAGGAATAAAAACAGGACACCTACCACTCTGTTTAGACACTTACCATAAACAGTAAGATGGCGGCACACGATTAGTTCCAATTTTGGCCGCGCGCAGAGTTATCTTGCGCGCACTCTAGCCACTAAAATGCCACTAACACGTCAATTCACACGTATAAATGACAACATAGCGAATCGGGTCGAATCGACGTAATTGCTTGTATGTGTGCTCCCGGTAACGCCTATCCTCGAACAAAATAAGGTTGACAGCCATTCTATTGTGTATTATGATATTCTATGCATACTCCCATTTCGACGTGTGTCAAAATATCAACAAAAGAGGACATTTGAGGAAGCGCTAAGATCTTAAATCAAGCAATTAAAAATTGTTTGTAAAGTTAAAATTAAACGCGATAAAATCCGTAAAATTAGTTTCATTTCGAAACCAGTTGCTAAATAATGCTGGCACAACTGACTGACTTTACCAAACTAAGACTGAACTGACTACTGGCTAATATTGATGATCATTATCCTCTGAAGCGTAATATATTGCCAGCTCGAGTCGTCTTATATGGCAACCAAACCTCCACCAGAGATTCTTAGCACCTCCGGCCCGATGTTACCACGGTCACCACCGTAGCCAGTAATATATACCTCAAAACTTGAAGCCAGGATTGTACAACTAGTGCGTATTGTCAGTGATAACTTAATAATCTGAGACGTAGTCCTTCACTGTTGGCCGTATGAGGAAGGTCAAGGTCGCCCAGCAAGCTATGGTTGGGGTCTATCTGCGTGATAAACTTAGAAATGAGGATAACCACAGTGTAACCAGAGTAACTAACATAGCCCAACGGATCAGTAAGCTGCAGTGGCAATGGGACGGCCATGTAGCTCGAAGAATCAACAAGCGATGGAGAAAAAAGGTTCACGAGTGGCAGCTCATACCGGTAGGAGAAGTGTAGAGCGCCCCCTCCCTCCACTAGATGGAGTGACAACCTGGTAAGACATGCTGGTGGCATTGCTTGAGGGAGGCCTGTGTACAGCGGTGGATTTGTGAATGGTTGTGTTAAAGCATGATCTTTTCTGGACGTGGCTTTACCACTTGGCATAATATTAAAGATGACTATACATACATATACTTTGCTATGAGATCTTTCTGGCTTTTGTCATACACGAATCTTACGACACACACGGGATAGAATGGGCCACCATTTCTCACCGATAATTTTAAACACGTCCACCACTCGTTACAATGTTTTGTAACTAATTGACTTGTAAATGCTTATCAATATATTATTATCGATGGAGATTGCAAATTTCCTGTCGTATATATTTACAAAGAAATTAAAACTAAAGCAATATTGATTGAGAGATGACGGCGGTTTTTGTAATTGATCTGTAACAGAATGGATCGTGGGAAACGATTTGGGAGGCCTGAATACCGATTCAATAGACCGTTAAGTTACAAACGTAAATGAAATAAATAAAATAAAATAAAATGTTTAATAGGTAAAACAATCCCAATAAACATTTTTTATTTATTTATTTAGTTAAGGTGGAAGTATGGGGGAGGTTCACTCACTTTTTGTAATTGTGGGTAACTTTCTATAAACAAATAGCGTAGTCACCCATAAGACCATTCATTACAGCATAATAAAGTTCACTGCTGAACAGCCTCCCCATATATTGCCTTATGAGTGAGTTTTTCTCTAGTTGCCACGCTTAGCTGACGCGTGGTAACTGCACATTTTATTATTGTGAATTGTTATCAGGATGATGCTACTGGCCATCCCGTACGGCTTATTTCCCTCTGTCGCATCTTACGATAACCACGGAACGATATAAGGTATCGTAAGAACCCTTGACTTTTAAGATAAAATACCTCACAGCCTGTAAATTAACCAGCTCTGTCACAATCCAAATTACATTCTCAGCAGTAGGTGTAGGCAACTTTATACATATCAGGTAACAAGACACCCCTGAGGACTAGAATAGGATATATTCAATATAGACTACAAGTATATCTTATTGAAAGTAATTGGCTTCTTCCGTTGTGTGAAGGATTGCACGTGTTGGTGGTCGCAGTTCCAATCGTATTTTGACACTACTTCTTTTACTGAGTATTTTACATTTAAAGTAAAAAAATATGTATCATTATCTACTGATTTTAGTAAATGAAATGGTTATACCGTGTTTAACAATATCCGCTACCCCATATTATCCCGTGGGGGCAGGAGATGAGTATCATCATCATTACAGCCCTTCACAAGTCCACTGCTGAACATAGGCCTCCCTGAAGTAAGAGTAGATGAGTATCAGTGTCTTCCTAATAAAAATAAAAAACCTGCGGTTACAAACGTGCTTGCCAAGCGTGGCATCTGTGGCAAATATCCCCCTATGATGCAATCTATGTGGGAGGCCTATGTTGAGCAGTGGACTAAAATAGGCTGTAATGGTAACGGTAACAGGTATCTATTGGAAAATATAAGGTATTTTTGGCATGTCTCAAAATAGCCTTTTACGACGCTTTGGAGGCGGAATAATGTGATAGTTACTCTAACGTTACCACTACGGGCTACTATCACCTAGTGAACTCAACATTCTGAAAACATTTTTTTACTTTTACATTTACATTATTGACATTTATTTGACATGTTGATTGATACTGTGCACCGTGATGGATGAATGGATACTGCAAATCATAGTCTTACATTTATTATATTAGAACTTACAATAATCCTCGTCTAACAGTTATAATTATTAACAATCAGATTATTAATATAATATAAAATACCAAAGGTTAGCGTTTAGATTATGTCATGAAGTCTTTGTACAAAAATATTTCTTGTGCAATAAAAAAATTCATATCTGTAATATTGTTTATGAAGACTATACCTTCATATGCTGCAACTATTTTATGGTTTTGGCATGAATAAATAGGGTCCGGTGAAAAACCACGGTGTTCTGTGAGACAGAACACCAGCGTCAAATATCGGAATAATACTGCTGTGTTTCACATGGTGAAGAGAACGTCCAGAGAACCTGAGATCTTTTATCACTTGTAACGGTGCATTCGATCTTAGTCTTTGAAGGTGATAATAACTGCATTTTGATTGTTAACTATGACCACAATTTCCACTTAACATTAAATGTGGTTGCTTGTGACCCTTATTTTATAAAAAAATTACATGACATATGAACGTAAACGACCAGTGTTACGTATAGATAAACATTAAGATACTGTCAACTTTACATGACGGAAGGCTGGCGTGATGTATGTAACAAGTTTACAACTGCACCATTAGCGAAGTGCAGCGTTGATGTCGTAGCGTCTCTATGTCCCAGACATATTACGCAATATTTTATGTTTACATATTGATGCTCTGCGGACATTTTACTATCCAGTATCAGTTTGATTTTGTTTATTTAAGAAAAAATCGAAATAGTAACAACCTCTACAAATCCCTCTGCTGGGTGCAAGCCTCTTGTCATTTCTGTGAGGGGAACGATTTTTTTTATTGAATAAGCGTGACAAAGCGACTCATACACATTTACATTCATCCTCGATTAAGAATCGGAATATAGATGTAATGATTTCTTATATTTACGCGAACACTACACATTGATTAAAACTACTTTTACGGATTTTATCGCGTTTATTTTACTTTTATTTTTAATTCCCGACGTTTCGGGCGCTTTCCAGCACCCATGGTCACGGGGGACTGAGATGACTGACGTCCAGTAACAATAACAATGACATCGGGAATCGGAATATAGATGTGTTCGGAAAAGGGTCTCCGGTTCATTACACGCACCATACGAAACACAGGATCATTAAGCTGCTATTTTATGCTGCTATTCCGTGAGAGCGTGGTCCTACCCCGTTCGAGCCGACCCATTCGTGCTACTACTATAATATAGCCCTAACGTGCCTCTACCACAAGTAGTGACATCTAGTAAATCGTGTGGTGGCAGTACCCAAAAGTGTTACCATAAGGTGGAATGTAAGTTAGCTTGTCACTTCCATTTTATAAAAAATTGAACACAAGTCGTCCAAAACGTTAGTGCAATCACAAATTAATTCTCAGATCTAGATTTATTGCGACAATCCCTGCCTCTTAATAACGAACCTTTCTCCTATATCTCGCTGACATCCCGTCAGACGCAGGAAGCTGAGTCTGCAGCCTATTATTATTTACGTCTATAATAACATACTTCCCGATTTCATCGATTATTATCTTCACAATGAGCGCAAATAATTTCGCGGCGATTTTATCACGTTTATTTATTTTGATATCTCGAATGCCTTGTAACATTCGTGGTCATAAAGTGAACTTGAGTTTTTTGCCCTCCTCTAACTGCTTCTACTTTTTTTGATACGCTCGTCGTTTCTTTAACTTGGTTTTACGGTTTTTACATCTAGTAAGTAAACCGTGTGGTGTCAGTGTAAGAATATCCACTTCATCATATCGTCCCGCCGCGACGCGTACGCGACATAGGGAAATTAAAACTGAATATGAGCAACAGTATCTTCCTAATAACAACTCTTGATTATAAACAATGGTTGGCAACTCGCCTGCCAAGTGTGGCAACTGACACATCCTCTCTATAAGGCAACCTGAAGGGGGAACCTAACCTGTGTCTTCAGTAGTAGACTTTTCTAGGCTGTAATGGATGAATGGATAAATATACGATATATACAAAGTGAAACGTGAAAAGTGAAACTTGCAGAAGTGAGCGGCAGAGTCGGGAATGTACGCCCTAGGCAAAAGTTTTTCGACTAATTTGACATTATATCGAAAATCATGACATATTGAAAATGGGCCAAATTAAAAGAACCATTATTAACAGACGTGCGTGTATATGTAGGTATATGGATATGGAGGATGCGAGGGAGGTGAGACAGGATCGTGCTAGACATGTGTCAATCATGAATGATTCCTTCGTTTGAGCTGACACACTTAAAAGGTTAATTCATCTGTTTTTTAAAGTTCCGGTACAACCAATCACAAACAATTGACACAATTATTTAATCTCGTGATTGGTGTAAATTGTGAATGAGTTAAAAACCGACCGAATCCCGAATGATCTGAATTAATTGTTTTTATTGTAGAGTACCGGCCCGAAATGATCCATTTGAATGATCGATCCGAATGTACCGGTACGCGTGACGAAATGTACTAGAATGAATCGGTCAAGAGAAATGAATGACTGACACATGTCTAGATCGTGCCAAATGGAAGTCTGTAGTCTCTGCCTATCCCTCTGGGTGATAGGCGTGAGCATCTGTTCTGCTCTGTCCGAGGGCTGTTTTTTAGTGACCATAAGTCCTTTCTGTTTTCAGGCATCGTCCCTCCTCGTCGGTTGAAGGACGCTCTTATGCCGCCAGCGAATAGAACATATTATACATATACACAGCGCACATATTATGGCTGCAACACTAACGGTACGGATCAACCGAGGTAAGGCCACGCTCTCACAGAATACCAGCGTGAAATAGCAGCTCAAAGCTGTGTTTCGAATGGTGAGTGGAGAGAACCGGAGACCCTGTTTACTAGAAACGAGGCAATCCATCCTAGTCCACAGGGGTGACGAAGCATCTGAATTTTGATTCTTAATCGAGGATAGATGTTAATAAAGGATAGAAGTCTACGGGCCGCAGCGTCCGCTTACCATCAGATGGACTATACGCTCATTTGTTACCATTATTCAACATTAATACATTAGCATTGCGACACTTTTTTGTAATATTCATCAGGAGCAAGTGCTCGTGGTCAAAACTAGTGAAATAAAGGTTTAACCCAACGACGTCAAGTTTTTGTTTTTCTTTAACAGACACAAACACAGAGAAATTACAGTTTTCATTTTGTAAACTACTTTTGTTACTTCTGTTATTAGGATTATTTCCTCTCCATAAATTGAACTTGGATACAAATCGGGACCCCGAAAAACTATTTGTGGGCTATAAAAATACCTGTAACGTGCGGAATTCGAACCCGCTCTGTATTCCCGTTGCCGTAGTCAAGTTGAGATCTCCGCCGGCACCCCTAAAATTAATCGAAATTTTGAGAACGGGTATACCTTCCAAGCACTTGCTAATAAAGGAAATTATTGTGAGAAAACCTACGTGTCTGAGAAATAACATATTTTGAGAACTTGTAAAATCGAACAACATATTCTTCTTCTCACCTCTAAAAACTCTTTATTTTCGAAGACGAAATCAAAGTTTTATTTGTTATATACTCTCTCGCAAATTAGAGGTCTGTGTCCAGAAATGTCACATATGAATACAATCGTATACAGCCCTAAATACCTATAGGCCCAATACCTTTATAGTAAGCATAACCTAATGATAGCAATCACATAACAAAACAACTCTATATCATTTCTAAAGTAATCTACGTTGCATTACGCACGTGTTGCGACGCACACTATGGACAACACATCGTCAGCCCATGAAATTGGTTGCATGGTACAGTACAGTAGTTCCTAGATGGCAAGCTTTAGCTTCCTTGTGCATTGTTGTATGTACTATGACAAGATGACAGCTGAACCATCTATTTATTTATTTATGCTTTTTTCTATAGAATAAGGGTGACAAACCAGCACATAGTCCACCTGATGGTAAGTGATTTCTGTGACCCGTAGATATCTACATTTATCTTCGATTAAGGATCAAAACGCAGATGCCTTCTCACCCCTGAGGGCTATAACGGAATGCCTTGTTTTCAATAAAAAGGGTATCCGGTTTTCTACACTTACCATACGAAAAACAGCAGTTTTAAATTGTCATGTTACGCTGGTATCTGCGAGAGCGGGGTCTTTCCTCGGCCGAGCCGACCCATTCGTGCTACAACCATATTATAGCTGCGAGCGTGCGAGCTTCGTAGAGTCGTACAATACGTCTAGTTGCATGCACACAAACACCGTGTCGAAGACTGCCGAGTGCCGAAAAGAAACGACGTTAGACAATGCACGGCCTTCAAGCCACACCTCCATGCCCGTCGGAGTGGGGAGCGTGAGGTTCTTTCGTTATGGAATAAATTTCTGGATTCGGTCCCCGCGCTCAAGGCCCGCGATAGAAGCTATGCAATAGCTTAAGGCACTACTACCCTGACCAAAATCTGGCAAAAGTGCGTTTTTCAGAGACTATTATCTCATTAGTTATGGGAAATAAGCTACATCTAAAAGCACATTATTAATGTTCGATATCCTATCATCACATTCCACGTTCTAATTTGTTTTTATGTGTTATGAATACATTTAAAATCTACTTTTAAAAAATGACTAAAATTATTGATTACATGCATCTGTTGCTAAAGGAAATGCTCTAATCATTTGAGAATTACACTAATGGATAGATAATTTAAAAATCTATATTCTACACGTTTTATTTAATTTCTTAAGTTCGCTTAACTCTTTTAATTGAAATAATTCCAAATATTCGGGCGTATTTTTCCGTGATATATTGTAGCGAGAGCGCGTGGATTGTATGGGACCGAACGCTCAAGGTCTCTCGCTAGGGGAACCGTCTTAATATAGTGAGTTGGTAAACAATTATTAGAGTATTTATTAACAACTGTGACTGTTTTATTGTGAACTTTGGACCTATTGGTAAGAAGAATTACCTACCTACATATACGTTGAAGTTTAAGAAGGCTAAAAAAATAACTGTGAATTATTACTAAAGTATTTGATTTGTATTGTTGTAAATAAAAGATATTTAATATGGAGAGCGTTGAAAATAGAATGTTGATACAAGTTGATATATTTGAAAAAGTACAAAAGACGTACGCTAATTACAAAAAATCGCCTAAAGACAGGATAACCGTGGGTTATATACAGAGTAGAATAGATACTTTAGAAATATATTGGAAGGAATTTAAATCCGGTCATGAGAAATTAGTTACGGCTGTTTCGAAAAAGGACACATGTTACCATATTTCGCAGAGGATATGTTTGAAAATTTTGAAGAATTATATTTTACGTACAAGGGTGAAATGAAAACTTCATTAAACAAATTAACGGCCGATGTAAAAACAACAGATAAATTGCACAAAATAGATGAGATGAGACCATATGGTTCCGGGAGTGATATAAAATTACCCAGTATTTCAATTCCAATTTTTGAAGGCAACAACACGGAATGGCAATCGCTTCATCTCTTTATGGCATTAATACGCAAGAATGAGTCATTAGAAGATGTTCAGAAATCACATTATCTTAATAGTAGCCTGAAAGGAGTTTTCCGCCAGTTTTCGGTAACGGATGCAAATTATGCAGAGGCTTGGTCTGTTTTGAAAAAGCGTTATAACAACAAAAGGTACATTGCTAATTGCGTATTTAAAAAGTTTTTTAGCCAGAAAACACTTTCTCAGGAGTCAGCTTCGTCCTTAAAGCAACTGCTAGATACGTCAATTGAATGTATGAATTCATTAAAAAATCTTGGCTTACCAACAGCACAGTGAGATGCGATCATAAACTATGTCATCGTGTCATAGCACTATAAACAGTGGGAAATTACAGTAAGTAAAGAGAGTACTTATGACTTACCTAGTTTTGAAGTACTGAAGTCCTTCCTGGAGACACGGTTTCGCATGTTGGAGATGGTGAAACCTGAAAATAAAGCTTACAAACCAGTTAAACCTAAGACATTTCATGCAACCTCTACAAGCGAAAATAAATATTGTCCCTTCTGCAAAGAAACTCATTTTATATTTAATTGCAAGGAATTCGCTAAGCAACCAATAGAGGAGAGATACAGTTTCGTCCAGAAAAACAACTTGTGTTTCAATTGCTTAATTCCAAATCATTCCGTATTTAAATGGAGGCAGTCAAATAAATGTAAAATATGCAACAGACGACATCACTCTTTATTACATCGAGAATTTATAAAACAAGCAGGTGAAGTAAAGTCAAATACAGAAGAAACTACTACAAATACACAAGAGGTTAGCAAGGTTACAGCACATATGTCAAGTGGAGAACAACCTACTCAACAAGTTTTGTTGGTGACAGCATTGGTAGATGTACCTTCGCGAACGGGACAATTGCACGTCTTCCGGGCTCTGATTGATCAGGGATCGGAGGCCTCATTCGTGACAGCGCGAGTGGTAGAGTTATTAGGTCTGAAGAGAACTCAAATCAGCGGCGTGGTGTCAGGAATTGGTGAAGGTAATAAAGTTTATATTAATCATTTAGGAGGATTACATATTAAGTCGACGCATGAACGTGATTTTTCTATAGATGTTAATGCTTATGTAATGAAGTCGTTGATGCGTAGACTACCTGCTAGGGAAATAAGAGGGTACAATTGGCCTCAACTTAAAAATGTGAAGTTAGCTGATCCCAGCTTTAACGTCCCGAGTCGGATTGATATCCTACTTAGAGCTGACGTTTTCGGCAAAATTATAGATTTAGGTCTACTAAAGGGACCGGGCGATGTAATTGCTCAACGCACACATCTAGGCTGGATATTGACAGGTGATATATACGCGAATCCTACTGAAACACAAAACATTATTAGCTTACATGTCACCAGGCTCGTAGATGAAGACAATAATCTGTTGAAAAAATTCTGGGAAATAGAATCGGAAGAATACACAAGCAAGAAAGCATGGACAAAGGAAGAAGAAATATGTGAAAGACACTACATAAATACAACGACAAGGGATACATCTGGAAGGTATGTAGTCCATTTACCTTTAAAGCATGGTGTTGAGGAAACCGTGAAAACATGCGGCGAAACTAAATATCTGGCCATCAAACGATTTAAACAGTTGGAAAGGATGTTTACCAAACATGAAGATTTGAGAACAGAGTATAAGAATGTGATACATGAGTACTTAAAGATGGGTCATATGAAGAAAGCTGAAAAGGAAGAGGAAGAGGAAGCAATTTATTTACCCCATCATGCGGTCGTAAGAAAGGATAAAGACACTACAAAGGTAAGAGTGGTCTTCGACCCCTCAGCCAAGGGTTCGAATGGTCTCTCCTTAAACGACGCCATGATAATTGGCCCCACTTTACAACCTGAACTTCGTGCTCTTATCACTCGCTGGAGGTCTCACAAAATTTGTGTTGTCGGGGATACAGTAAAATGTATCGTCAAGTAAGGATGACTAACAAACACACAAATTTACAACGTATTGTTTGGCCCGATGATATGTCTGGAAATATAGAAAGTTATAAATTACTTACCGTAACTTTTGGAACCGTTGCAGTACCATACCTTGCTGTACGGTCTATACACCAGCTGGCTGATGATGAAGTTGACAGGTACCCCCGAGGATCTGCTGTTGCTAAGAATTCGTCCTACATGGATGATTTAATGACGGGGCACGAAGATCTATCAGAAATCAAAGAAATTTGTGATGAAGTTAAGAAAGATGACAAAGACAGTCCAGAAACGGTAGACAGAATAGAAATAAAATTAGATAAGGTGATAAAAATACTTGTTCTTACATGGGACAGAAAAAGGGATACGTTCAAGGTTACAGTCAATATACCGGAAACCAGGAAACCTGTTACAAAAAGGTTAATATTATCAGATGTGGCCAGGCTCTTTGATCCATTTGGCTGGCTCTCTCCAGTGGTTATCACAGCTGAAATTATGATACAGAGACTGTGGTTAAGTAATCTTGGTTGGGATGATGAACTACCTTTTGAGCTAGTAGAGGAATAGCTTAGTTACAGAGAAGCCCTTCAAAAACTGCAAGACATTGAAGTCCCGCGCTGGATTAAAACGACGTCACGCTGTAAAGAAGTGCAATTGCATGGATTCGCAGATGCCTCTTCTGTTGCGTATGCAGCAGTGGTCTATATCAAGGTTTTGGATGAATATGACAGGATCCACGTCACAATGGTGGCATCTAAAACTAAGGTAGCACCATTGAAAGAATTGACGATTCCGAAATTAGAACTTTGCGCTGCAGTGTTATTGGCTAAGCTATTGCACGAGTTGTCTGGTCTATGTGATATACATATGGATCAAATATATGCCTGGACTGATTCAATGGTGGTTCTGTCTTGGTTGCAGTCTCAACCAAGTCGATGGCAAGTTTTTGTTGGCAATAGAGTGTCGAATATAATTCAGTTGATAGACAATGACAGGTGGTATCATGTTCAATCAACCGACAATCCCGCTGACCTCGCGTCAAGAGGGGTAGCACCAATTGAAATAGTAAACAATGACATGTGGTGGGCTGGACCAGAGTGGTTAAAAAATAAAGGAATGGATTTAACAAAGAATTATATTCCTCAAACATACTTAGGGATGAAAGGATCTTTTAACGTAGTATTAAAGAAGAAACCAGTTTGGGAACGATTTTCATCTATGTTACGAATGAAAAGATTTCTTGCATGGTGTTTACGATTTCTAAAGAGAAAAAAGAAACGTATTTAACTACGGAAAAAATGAATGAAGTTGAAGAAAAATGTATGAAATACTACCAGTACTTAGTATACGAAGATGAAATTGAAGAACTTAATAAAAAAGGAAAGATAAAAGGTAGAAGTTCTTTGATAAGTCTTACACCTTTCTTAGACAAAAGGGG
This sequence comes from Parnassius smintheus behrii, assembly GCA_036936625.1. Classification (NCBI taxonomy): domain Eukaryota; kingdom Metazoa; phylum Arthropoda; class Insecta; order Lepidoptera; family Papilionidae; genus Parnassius; species Parnassius smintheus. Next base: position 51,093,567 of record JAUPFT010000014.1, read on the forward strand.
GCTTCTTAGAGTAGGAGGGCGACTATCCAATACTTACTTACTTACTTACTTACTTACTTACTTACTTATCGTCACGCACAATCCCTAGCGGGGTAGCCAGAGAGAACAGATCGCCAAGTGTCACGATCCTTACATACCTCTTTCGCTTCTTTCAGGTTCATTAACTTCTTCATACATGCACGTCTAGGTATCCGAGTACTCTTGACCCTCCCCTCTTCGAGCAATTTGCTCACGTGGTCTTCGAAAGTTAGTCTCGGTCTACCTCGACACCTTTTAATATTTACTTTCGCTCTATATATTTTCTTCACCATTCGGTCTTCACTCATTCGTTCAACGTGCCCAAACCATTGGAGTACGCCCCTATCAATTTTTGTGATAAGGTCATCTTTCAATCCTGCCATATTGCGAATCTCTTGATCTCTTAATCCAATGCTAATATAAATGAGAATGCTAAACATCCAATTATAATACCAAAAAAGTAGCATATTACTAAGCTTATAATTAACGAAGCCCACATAAGAACTTTGCATGGAGGTTTTCTTCAGATGCTATAGTGGAGTTGATTTGTCCGGACCTGTGCAATTGCGAACCTCAAAGGGCCGTGGTTACAAGTCAACAAAGAGCTATATTTGTATCTTCGTTTGTATGTCTACGCGAGCTATACATCTCGAAGCTGTTACGGATTTAACGTCACAAGCCTTTATTTCAGCATTCAGGAGATTCGTTGCAAGAAGAGGTCACTGTAGGAACTTGTGGAGTGACAACGGCACCAACTTTGTGGGAGCCGCAAGGGAATTAAAGTGTATTTTTGAACAGGGCAAGGCTAATCTGGCGAGAGAGGTAGCTGAGCTGCTATCAAATGATGGTACAACATGGCACTTCATTCCGCCGAAGGCACCCAATTTTGGTGGGCTATGGGAGGCAGGCGTTCGTTCGGTCAAGAAACATTTGTCGAGAATAAGTGGAACTACAAAGCTGACCTATGAGGAAATGGCAACACTATTGGCACAGATAGAAGCTTGTCTAAATTCGAGACCTATCTGTCATTCCGAAAACACCAGTGAAACACTAGATCCACTTACCCCAGGTCATTTTCTCATTGGTGAGCCAATAATTAATATACCAGACATAAATTATGAGCACAAAAGCGTAAGTATGTTATCTAGATGGCAATTCTTACAAAACAAGATTTTTGGCGTAGACGGAAATCGGAATATCTCCACTCATTACAGCAACGGCGTAAATGGCAAGACACAGTGCCGTCTCCATGTGTTGGAGATATCGTAATCATTAAGGAAGATGATCTCCCACCGGCGAAATGGTTATTAGGAAAAATTATAACACTACACCCTGGCGCTGATCAGCTCGTCCGCGTGGCAACAGTGCAATGCAAGGGTGATAACATTCTTAAGAGACCATTGCCTAAGTTAATATTACTTCCAATGAAACCGAATGATGAAGAACAAGGTCAATGCTGAGGGTTGTACCTAATAGTGGTCAGTTAATTTCACATTTATCTATAACATCATTTGTATTTTTAATGATATTTCATTACATTATGTCACTAGAATATCTATATACAATAAAAAAGGTCAGTAAAATAATGCAAATAATAAAATACGAAGTTTCAATGTATCATGCTAATAACAATAAGCCACAGAGGACTTTGTACCTGAACAATGATGTAATGGTAATGAGAACTTTTTTGTTATAGCATATTTTAAGTTTAAATTTGTAATCTTTTAGCCTTAAGTTTATGTATTTTTTCATATCATATTAATTAATTTATTGCCTAAATAAATGCAAACCTATTTTTTGATTTAAGATTGACTTATATTACTCCTTCATGCATATTATTCGGAGTACAAGTATTATTTAGGTATTTGAAAAGGACGAAGAGAGAACGAAATGTGAAATATGGGTAAATCAGGAATGTCTAGTACAGGTAAATGAAATTCTATACTTGGGGAGTGCTTTCAGCCGGGATGGAAGATGTGATTTAGATGTGGATAGGCGTGTCGCTGCCGGAAACAAAGTCAATGGTGCCCTGAATGCATTAGTCAAAAGGCAAGGCGTGGTGAAGAGTGCACGCCTTGCAATACATAACGCAGTGTTGGTACCGACTTTGTTATATGGCAGCGAAACCTGGGTATGCCAGAAGAAGCATAAAAGCAAGTTGAATGCAGTGGAGATGCGATCTCTTCGTAAAATGTGCGGCGTTACCATAGCCGACCGAAAGCGAAACGAAGAGATTCGCAATATGGCAGGATTGAAAGATGACCTTATCACAAAAATTGATAGGGGCGTACTCCAATGGTTTGGGCACGTTGAACGAATGAGTGAAGACCGAATGGTGAAGAAAATATATAGAGCGAAAGTAAATATTAAAAGGTGTCGAGGTAGACCGAGACTAACTTTCGAAGACCATGTGAGCAAATTGCTCGAAGAGGGGAGGGTCAAGAGTACTCGGATACCTAGACGTGCATGTATAAAGAAGTTAATGAACCTGAAAGAAGCGAAAGAAGTATGTAAGGACCGTGACACTTGGCGATCTGTTCTCTCTGGCTACCCCGTTAGGGATTGTGCGTGACGATAAGTAAGTAAGTAAGTAAGTACAAGTGCTGAAATGTTAAATTAATTTATAAAGGTATTGTTACATGCAGACACAGTCCACGTTTGGAAGTAAAAAAGATAAATAAAAGGAAATAATATAAATTACCACTGAAAAATTATATTTAGGATTTATTGTTTGTTCTTGCCCTACTTCATAATAAGTCTACTTGATCATAAGATTGTTAAAATAAATACTTCATGGTCCCTAGTACTTTGATATTTTACAGATGGTAGGAATTTTGTACAAGTGCTCCCATTCCATACATGTGTTGCATGTTATAATAAGATATGTTTAGGTTTGAGCGAAAAATGGTTTTGCTGTTCAGATTTCAATTCTCATGAATTTTATATTATAAGTTTAAGGTATAAGTTGTAACTTAATAACTATGTGCATTACATTTTGTTTTGAATTTTGTTCTTTTTGAGCAATTAGTTAAAAAAACTGTGATTTTTGGAGGGCGGTATGTTTAGTACATATTTGATATTTTTTTCTAGCGGTCAGGTAACCCTATGTAATTATCCCTATAAAACAGTGCATCTCACTGTAGTTGTTTGCGCGGCAATAGATGTCATAATGTATGTTCAGTAAGAATAAAGTAATCATTGAGTGAAGACACGTTTATTAAATTAGTTTCACCTGCAAGCAAAAGTGCACCTTTTTATATAGTGTACACACAGCTTTTAAAAGTCCACCACTGCGCAGTCTCTTTGTATATTGTCTCATGGGGGAGTTTACCATAGTTGCCACGTTTGGCATACGGACTGATAACGGCAGTTTTTCATTAGTTTCATTTGTTATCAGGATGATGAGTCTTTGATAGAAATACCCAATAAGTAATTTTCATCGTCATCATCACCATTACAGCAAAGAATGCCACAAAGCACAGTCTTGAGCCGGCATGCATCGACTTCCTGCATGTCTTACACGGTCCTCACTCCATCTAGTGGGGGGTCGCCCTACACTACGCCCACCGGTACGAGTCTACCACTTGAGAACCTTTTTTCGAGAACCTTATTTATTAACATTTCCTGTCCTAATTTTACCCGACATTTATTCGACCACCGGACAACAAAACAGACAAATCCAGCATCCAAGAGGTTACAAACACGTAATAGATTATTTTGACAAAAGAATACCGACAAAGATATTTTTTTAATCTAAACTTTTATTCAGCTTATACAATGGTGGAAAAATTTAAATTAACTTTTTTTACAAAACCTAAATTAAACTAATTAACAATCAACAACAAAACATTACGTCACAAAAGATAAACAGCTAGGGAATTACAATGCGATCCGTCATGCTTTCTATTTAAATATCGCACCCAATGGCTCTACGAGATGCGTTGGGCGATCGTGGGATCTATCCAGATCGACTTCCGATAATTGTTAAGAAGTTTTGACACTACACTTAAAGACATTTCAACTTCCACCGCTGTAAACGGGCCTCCTCTCATTTCAGAGAGGGTTTCAGGCGTCCGCCGCGCTGTTCCAATGCGTGTTAGTGAACTTCACATGTCTTCGAAGCATTTTTTTCTTATTTCTCAAATATGCAGGTACCTTCACGATGTTTTCCTTCACCGCCGAGCACATTGTAAATCAGCACTTAAAATTGCAATTAACAACAAACGGGCGGGGATCGAACCCAGGTTGCGTAGCGTACTGTGAAATTTACAGCGAGCGCTTACTGCAGTTGGATAGGTTTCGTACTCTGGTTCTGTACTCGGATAGCCATCGCAACCCTACTGTACTTCAGCACTTCGATATACCGACATTCAACTTGGCGCCGCTGAAAGGACTGTAGCACTGCCCAAATTTCGACGGAATCAAAGGCTTTCTCATAGTCCACATACGCCAGGCAAAAGCAGGTTGTACTCTTCTGACTTCTGTACAATTTGCCGAAGGATATGTATGTGCTCTATGGTGCTAAAGCTCTTTCGAAAACCGGCTTGTTCAAGAGGCTGGAAGCCGTCAAGTTTGCGTGCGAGACGATTCGTAGTGACTCTCGAAAACAGCACGTAGATGCGGCTCAGAAGGGATATCGGTCTGTAGTTCTTCAAGAGAGCGTTGTCAGCTTTCTTGAAGAACAAAACCACCGCACTTCTGCTCCACGCCTCGGGATTAGTACCTCCATGGAGTCACTACTCCCGAGGCTCTGAAGTCTAAAGGACTTCAAGTACCTGTTTTCCACCCACTTTCAGAAGCTCCGCTGTAATTCCATCCTCACCCGGGGACTTGCTATTTTTAAGGTGCTGAAGAGCCATTCTAATCTTTCTCTAATTGACGTCCGGGATATCATCGGAATAGTGTCTGATAAGACTTGCTCTTGGATCGTTACTCACACTTGCGTGTGGCTCCAACGATGATGTGTAAATCTCAGGTGTCCCGGGAACGATGCCGCCACACTCACTCTTCAGCTTTGACAGTTGGCTCTTTCTGGCAGACAGATCTTTGGCAAAGACTTTGGAGTCCTGGTTCCGCTCAATCGCTTTTTCACTACGAGCTGTATTGAAATTGTGTAAGTCCTGCCTCATGCATTTGGAGATCTGTGTGTTCAGCTGCCTGTATGCTGTCAAATCTGCTGACGACTGCATCTTCATCTTCCGTCTAACATCCAAGAGATTAAGAGTGTGATCGGAGAGTTTTTGTGTTCTTCTGCGGCGGGTCTTGCAGAACTTAGCTCCGACCGCATGGACAGTTTCCTCGAGCTTCTCATTCATATCATCCACTGTATTGCAGTCTTCTAGGCACTGAATACGGTTTTGTAATTCGAGCTGGAAGTTTTCGGGACCCTTGATTAGCGCACGAAGGGGACAGAGTGTTGATTTCATTAGAGGAGACCTCTCCAACTTAACGTTTAAGTTCAGTGTACCTCCAACCATTCGGTAATCGCTGCCAGTTTTCACCCTCGCGATCACCGAGACATTACTGACAGTTGAGGTCTGGTCGTCATAATGAAGTCAATCTCATTATTTGAACCGTCAGGACTCGACCAGCTCCACTTCCTGTGGGGCTGCTTCTGGAAGAAAGAGTTCATCATAAAGAGTCCCTCTTTCTCCATAAAATCGGCCAGCTGCTGGCTTCTGGGGTTCCGTTGTCCTATTCCAAATTTCTTTAACTTCAGCTCACTGCTTTATCTTGTGTCTAGTTCTGCGTTAAAATCTCCCATCAACACCGTATAGTGGGTTTTGGAGGAAAGCATGGCTCTAGAGATATTCTCATACATTTCCTCCACCTCCTCATTGAGATGTGCCGAGGTTGGTGCGTAAAACTGTATAATCTTAACCGAATACCGTTTGGTGATTCTGAATATCAGGACGCGATTCTCGTTGACACAGTCTCAATCTTTACAACGTTGTTGACGAGAGACTTGTGGACGATAAATCCGACACCTCCTTGGACTCGAGGATTACCGCGTCCTGCCCCTCTCTTCGGACCTCAGATAATCCTATAATATGCCAGCGCAACTTGTCTACCTCTTTTTCCAACACCAGTATCTTCTCGTCAGTCCTCAGGGTGCGTACGTTATATACTACCAGGTCGAGTCGTCATAGGTGGCAACTGAACCTCCAGCGGAGATTCTTAGCACACCCTGCCCCGCCGTTACCATGGTCGCCACCATAGTCCGGAACAGCGGGGCCACCGGGGGCTGGCCGTTTGTTTGTGTCGTTGCTCATGGGGGTATGTTTGCCATAGTTACCACGCTTGGCGAGCGGGTTGGCAACCGCAGTTTTTTTTGTACGGTTGCATCAGGAAGATGCTACTGCCTATTTCCCTCTGTCGCCTCTTACGACACCCACGGAAATGTATGTTAGTGAATATTCTTACAAGCCACTACACGATCAGAAAAGACCTTTAAATGCAGGGGTTTTATATTTAAATATGACTGTTGGTTATGCAGTATATTAGTAACATGCTAATACCGCATTATTGACATTCGGTAAGTGTACACACAGTGTTATGAAGCTGCGTAAGTCAGTAAGGTTTGGTTTCCAATCCCAGTGTAGTGAATGACTGTTATTAGTGGCCGACTTGGACTTTCCAATTAATCATAGTCGCGGTTACGTACATATTACACGCTATTGCTAAGATAATTTCATTAACATAAACATTTTATTATGATAGAACAAGTAACATCAGGTACTAGAGTAAATAATATTCTAATTCTCGAATCAGAATCACTGCCTGACGAGGAAGCCTCTTAACGGTATTTTTTTTATAGAATAAGACTGACAAACGAGCACGCAATCCTCTTGATGGTGAGTCAGAATCAAAAGAATCAAAATGCAGATCATCTTAATCCCCAGGGGCGACTACGTCTACGCAAACGTAGTCACCCCTGGGGATTAAGATGGAATGCCTCGTTTCCAATAAAAAGGATCTCCCTACACTCCATAAGAAACATACGATTTTTTTTTACGCCGGTATTCTGTGAAAGCGTGGTCCTACCCCGTTTGAGCCAACCCATTCGTGCCACAACCATAATATAGCTGCAGCTTGGCTAATTGTTATGCTTATATATATATATATATATATATATATATATATATATATATATATATATATAAGCATTAGTACCTGGATGATCGAGCTATGCTCGGTATTTTTTGTTTGTAAATCGTGTCTTTTGGAAATTATATTTAGGTACAAATTACATACTGATGAAATATAAATATAAATATTTTTTGATCTTACCAACATAATAGAAAAAACTGAACTGGTTATTAGAATAATAAATCACGAGTGCAATCACTTCAGTTAAAATTTTCATGTTTTTAAAAAAATATTAAAAAGGGGCTTGAAATAATATTTTTTTCACAAAAGGAAATAGAGCGGGACCGAAGATAGGACGCGAACCACTACGATTTCATTACCGCTCAATATCCCATTTGAGCTGTTATAATCATTAGCTTACTGCCGAAATTTACCTTCTTATTCTAATGATATTATAGCAGTTTTTCATTGCCTGAAAACACGGATAATACGACATTTTCTAAAAATGAATCTAGCTAGATCGATTTATTGCCCCCGAAACCCTCTAGACACTAAATTTTATGAAAATCGTTGGAGCCGTTTCCGAGATTTCAATTATATATATATATATATATATATATATATATATATATATATATATATATATATATATATATATATATATATATATATATATATATTTATATATACAAGAATTGCTCGTTTAAAGGTATAGGGTTAATATACGTGGTAGAGCCATGCTTCAGTGATATTAATAGTATAGTTGTAGCACGAATTGGTCGGCTCGACCGGGAAGGACCACGTTCTCACAGAATATCAGGGTAAAATAGTAGCTTAATGCTGCTGTGTTTCGTATTGTGAGTGTAGAGAACCGGAGACCCTTTTTACTGGGAACAAGGTATTCCATCTTAGTCCTCACGGGTGACAACGCATCTGCATTTTGATTTGTAATCGAGGATAGATGTAGATGTCTATGAGCCGCAGCAACCACTTACCATCAGGTGGACTGTGTGCTCGTTTGTCACCATATCCTATAAAAAAACAACCTTTCTGGTTTGGGAATGTTATTTTACTTGTACCTTTGTACTCGTATTCAACTTGTAAATGATAATTAAATACAAAGTATCCTCATGAAATGCAATATAGGTGTTATTAATCAATCATGTCGTGGCAGCGTAACAATATTCACTTCCATCTTCCCGTGGGATTCGTTGTAAAAGGCGACAGAGGGAAAGAAATGTGGATATGGCAGCGTGTGAGGTGGTACTCGCTGTTGGTGTATGGATGCAGCACAAATGTGTCGGCTTGATCGAGAAAGGGCCACGCTCGCAACAACATTATTTTAAAATAGCAGCATATGGGTCAACTTACTATAGGTGAGTGACTAGAATCAGACACCATTTTATTAGTAGGTTGATCTAGTGGTAGTAAATGGAACTGCTGATCACGAGACACCTGGTTCAAATCCCGGGTCGAACCATAAAAAAGATCAGTTATTGAGTTTTAAAAACTCTCAGTATCTGCCCGGAGTCAGGAAGTTGGCGGTATCTCGTGCCTCGGAAAGCATATTAAGCCGTTGGTCCTCCATCTGATCTCTCTCTAGTGGTGTCGGTTTACCGCCCCATCGGACTATGAGAGTGAGGGAACAGAGAATGAACCTGTGCTTTCGCTTACACTTGGGCACTATAATCCTGTCCTGCACCGACGGCTAGTCTCAATTGAAGTTGGTCGCTATTACCGAAATTCGGTTAAGACGACATTGTTAATATTATTATTTCATCTTAGTCCTTAGGTGAGACCAGGCATCTGAATTCTAATGGAGGTCAAATGGATATATCTACGGGCTACAGCATCCCCTTTGGTTGACTCAGACCAGCTTGTTTCGACCATACCCCTACTTGTATGAAATTAATAAATTATTATAAACATTCTCATTGATTAAAACTACTTTTACGAATTTTTTCGTGTTTAATTTTAAATGATTTTTAATTCTCGACGTTTCAGGTGCTTTCCAGCACCAATGGTCACGAGGGTCTGAGGTGACTGACGTCCCGATGTCAATGTTAACCCGGAATACCTTCGATTTTTAATTATTGTTTATGGTCCGATCTCTGCAGCATTAACTTACTCTGTCTTGAAGTCTTGCAGTGGTATGATTGGGTTTTATTTTAATTTTATTAATTATATGGTCCCAAGCTGGTAGTAGCACCCAGCCTCCTTCTCTATTGAAATTAGGATGTTTTTGAATTTCAATAGCCTCACGTATCATCTTTGGTAGGAATCGATGTTCTTTCGCGAGGATTTGTGGTCTATCAAATTTGATGTAATGGTTGGGGCCGCCTAGAATATGATCACAAACTGCAGACTTCCCGGAACGTTGATGCTTCACGTCAGTTTACGCGGGTTTTAATAGATCTTTTTGTGTTCCATCTGAGTGTACTGGAGACTCTTGTTACTGGAAACGAGGCATTTCGTCTTAGTTCTCAAAGTTGACAACTCATCTGCATTTTGATTTTTAACCGAGTAGAGATGTAGATGTCACTTTCCATCTGGTGGACTTTGTGTTCTTTTGTCACCTTTATTGTATAGTAACAACTAATACCAATAAGCATCCACTAGCTTTTCTGCAACATATTTCATTATGTTAGTACTGGCTTACAACACTCTTAAATAAGAACTTCCAATTCCTTTAGTTTGCGCAACAAAGTCATTTGATGTTATCTTCTAAAAGAACAATTATCATTCGACTTTTGAAACTGCGATTTTACGAAACGCTATGCACAATATGGCCGCGGTTCCGGGAAGTGTTGATACAATTAGTTTTTAAGGATTTTATCGCGTATTTTGTATAACGACGTTTCGAGTACTGCACAATACTCATGATCACGGGTCACAGTTTTATTTAATTGTGAGTGATCGCGTAAACATAAGAAATCACTAGCCATTGAAAAGTCGAACCTACCCTAGGTAGTTGTGGGCGAGTGGATCAGGTTGCGCGGCCGGAAGTGGAGACCGGTTGGATGAAAGTGATATTTTACATAGCTATAACACTTATTAGGACACGGCTAGTAAAGTTTTTGCGTTCAACACAAGGTCACAGGTTTAAGTTTGTTGTGTAACTTTAAGCAATCGAGCATATTAATTTCTCTTAATCTTTTTATGGTCGATAAATTTCACAATATCAAACATGACGCCGAACTCTACTTTATATTCATCATCATCAACATCAATATCATAACAACCTATCAAAGTCCGCTGTTGAACACAAGCCTCCCTTGTGAGAGGAATACTTGCCACAGTTGCCACGCCTGGCAGGTGGCAAGTATCCCTTATTTTCTAATTGTTATCAGGAACACGCTGCTACCCACCTCCTAATTTGTTTTACTCTGTCGGCTCTCACGACACCCACGGGACGATATGGACTTGTGGAATTTCTTACAGCGCCACTGCATGGTTTATTTTATATTCAACTGTTCGTGTTATTCACATTCTGTAAATACTAGGAATAGCCATAAGTTGGTAGTACCAGTTACTCGACTCCACCTGTCAATAATTTACTCTTTGCGCGACGTATACCTTTTTGTAACGAAATCCCAGATGTTATACAAAAATTGACCACCGCAAAGTTCAAAAAAAATCAAACAAAGTTTGTATAAAAAGGGTTATCATAATATTAAGGAATTCATGGATGTTAACCTTCAGGAATAAGGTGATCACTACCAAGTTATTTCTAAATTGTTACGTTGTTAATTGTGTAACATAATATGATCGTAAACTATTTTTAATGTCCCGCTGGGTTTCTTGCTGTTCCCAGGAGTAGTAGTAAGTAGTAAATCAAACACGAGAGTGAATTTCAATAAGTATTATTAATCTATATTTAATCAAAAAGTTTCTGTTTCTGTTTAAAAACCAATCTGACAATACAGTACCGCAGTGGTACTGTATTATACTGTATTTGGTGTTAGGATTCGTTTTCTGTCGAGGCATTTATATGGGCTTGTGCTAGCTTCTTACTTTGCAGGGTATAGCTGGTATCATTACAAGCTGTGAGGCATTTTATTTTGTGCCTGGCCACCTGTAGCCTGTATTTTTTTCTATTTCTCAAAGTCATTTGAAATTTAACTCATTTCAATCTATACATATAAATAATACATATAAATAAAACTAAAACGTTTTTCTGTACTATTTAAATAACTGCCATTTATTGATCTGACAAGGTTACTTGCATGCCACTATTATCGTTACCAATTTTTTAAATGTTTGTTTGGTTAATCTTTAGAAGGACAAAACTCTTTGTAATGAAACTACAGAAACGGATAAAGAAAAATGCCAGAAGTAATTAAGGCTATGTCTTTGAAAATTTGTTTAAATATATGGTCTTTTGTGATTATTTTCAATCAAAATAACGCTACATTAATAGATCTTACTCAGACGTAGGGGTGGTGAGTCTTTAGTTTATAATAAAGATGTGTTTAAAACTGTTACAAAGAAAACATTTTCAAATACTATTTTATTATATTATAACAACTTAATGTGTTGCCTGGCACGATCATTTAGTGTGACCGTCGCTTGGACACCTTAGCACGCGTTAAAGTCTTTTACTTTCACTTTAAAAGTTGATCTATGAATACGATTCTGAAGTGGATGCGGTAAGATATGAAACCGGTTTATTTTATGTAATGTTATGTTGATGACGAGTTTATGTACCAGCTAATGGTAAGTTCAGCCAATGGACAGCTGGGACCATCTGTCCGAGTTGGTGCCACACTATTTCTGCCACCAAACAACAGTGCACGCACCAGCTGTGTATCGTTATGAAGGGTAAAGAAAAACAGTATCATTACAGTCCTTGAAATGTTCAATCTATTTCTACTGTTTAGCTTTTCTAGATGTGTTAGTAACTTTGAATCCTGATAACACCTTGATCCACACTGTGTATAAAAAAAGACCCATGTAGGTAGGTGTTTTAACGGTCATTCTCAACACCATCCTGCACAGTTAGCTTGAGAAAACTTTTGTTTCAGAGAGCACGAGGGATCTGAGACATTAAACACCTAACCATCGAGATCCAACACGTCAAGCAAGTTTTGCATGACAACAAGCTTCGGGTCCCGCGCCTACGTCACAATGGACAAATGAAGCCGGCCACAGTCGTGCGTGTACCTGCTGTACTGTCATATGTCAGAGGATTCACTAACAAGATTGGCTACATCTTAAAGTGCTTAAAAACACCTTGGGATTCTAAATTTAATAAAATTTAATTCCAACCCAAGCATACAACTGCAAAACTTTAAGGTACTGTCTCCGGTTCTCTACACTCACCATACGAAACACAGCAGCATTAAGCTGCTATTTTACGCTAGTATTTTGTGAGAGCGCGGTTCTTTCCCGGACCATAATAGCTACATACAGTATGGCTCTATCACGTTGAAAAATCTATCCTTGATTAAAAATTAAAATGCAGATGCGTTGCCGACCCTGAGGAATGGGATGGAATACCTCATTTCCAGTATCCGGATCTCTGCTCTCATCATACAAAACACAGCATTAATATTATTTGAAAACGTGTTTCCTTGTCGAGCCGACCCATTGGTACTACCACCATAACATAGGTGCAACTTGGTTTACCAAGTACGGAAGACGTTGCATGTCCTCGAAGTATTTCTTTATTTCCATGACGTGCAAGTTCAAAATCAGTTACTTAAAAATTCAATTAACAATTTCATTGGCGCTGCCACATAAGTTCAGTTTGGTCACACATAATGGAATTTTATTTTCACGTAGTAGAGCCTCTTTATGATTGTAACATGTATGGGTTGGCTCGGACCACGGCAAGGACCACGCGCTCACATAATCATCATCATCACCATTTCAGCCCCCCAAGGTATGCCACAAAGCACGGTCCTGGGCCACCTGCATCCATCGACTTCCTGTATGTCTTACCAGGTCGTCACTCAATATAGTGGGGGGTCGCACTACACTTCGCCTACCGGTACAAGGCCGCCACTCGAGAACCTTTTTTCCCCAACGGTTGTCGGTTCTTCGAGCTATGAGGCCGGCCCATTGCCACTTCAGCTTACTAATCCGTTGGGCTATGTCAGTCACTGTGATTCTACTGCGGATATCCTCATTTCCAATTACCACCTACCAGTACCACGCAGAGAAACCCAGAGCATAGCCCTCTCCATAGCTCGCTGACCGACTTTGAGCGTCCTCATACAGCCAGCAGTGAAGGACCACGTCTCAGTTCCATAGGTCATCACTGGCAACACGCACTGGTTGTACAATTTAGTTTTCAGGTTTTAAGGTATACCTGACAAGAAGATGTGTTGAATTTCTCGTATGCTGCCCAGCCAAGTAGAATCCGTCGATTGACCGCTAGGTCGAAGTTGGACTTACCTAGTCGGACTATTTGTCCCAGGTTAACGTACTCGTCAACAACTTCGAGCTAAGTGCTCCCAACAACTACCGGCATAGGTGTGACATGGACATTAAATATGATCTTTGTTTTGTACATGTTCATCTTAAGACCTATCCGTTGGGAGACACTATAGAAGTCATTGAGCATAGTGCTTAAGTCCTCCGGTACGGGAGGGCTATATTGTCGGCAAATCGAAGGTGAGTGACGTACTCGCCATCGATGTTAATATCATTTCCAGTCCAGTAGCTTGAAAACGTCTTCCAAAGCAGCGGTGAAGAGTATCGGGGATATAACATCACCCTGTATTACACCTCTCTGCTGTAAGATAGGTTTCGTACTTTTATTCTGTACTCGTATATCCATCGTAGCCCTACTGTAAAAACACTTCAGCACTTCGATATACCGACAGTCAACTTGGCACCGCTGAAGGGACTGTAGCACCGCCCAAATTTCGACGGAATTAAAGGCTGTATCATAGTCCACATACGCGTGATGCGTAAGTCCTGCCGCATGCATTTGGAGATCTGTCTGTTCAGTTGCCTGTATGCTGTCAAATCTGCTGACGACTGCAGCTTCATCTCCCGTCTAACATCCATGAGATTAAGAGTGTGATCGGAGAGTTTTGTGTTCTTCTGCGGCGGGTCTTGCAGAACTTAGCTCCGACCGCATGTACATTTTCCACGAGCTTGTCATTCTCTTTCTCTCATAATACTAGCATAAAATAACAGCTTAATGTTTGCCGTGTATGGTAAGTGTAGAGAACCGGAGACCTTTTTTACTAAAAACGGGGTATTACATCTAAGTATTTACGGGTGACAACTCATCTGCATTTGATTTTTAATCGAGGATAGATGTAAATGTCTATGGGCAACAGCATCCACTTACCATCAGTGGACTGTGTGCTCGTTTGCCATCCTTATTCTATTAAAAAAAACAAGCGTAAGCTAAGATGTTCGCTTCATATAACTTTAGTGCAATTAAATACTAATGAATAAGCATATGTGTTGCTTTTAGAAGCTATATTACGAAAACTGTTTATTTCGTAAGTTTTAAATTCTTAAAATATGTAGTAAGTTCGGTTTCAAGCGACTTTTAACTTTTTTCGAGTGCAAAATTTGTAATATGACGTAATAGTGATTAGGAGTGAAAGTGTTTCCTAATGTAGCTAATAAACTTAAAAAAAAAAACTTCAAAGGTGAGTGTTCATACTAACTGCGTAAGCATGCTTTTAGGAAAATAATACTTCAGACTAAGTAAGTAATATGGATTTAATACTGAAAATTGAGTGTAAAATAGTATTTACATTTTAAACGTGGTAGAGTTACGCTGCAGCTATATAATAGTTGTAGAACGAATGGGTGAGCTTTATCGGGGAAGGAACACGCTCTCACAGAATACCAGCGTAAAATAGCAGCTTAATGATGCTGTGTTACGTATGGTGCGTGTAGAGAACTGGAGACCTGTTTTACTAGAATCGAGGCATTTGATCTTAGTCTTCAAGGGAACAATGCATCTTCATTTCGATACTTAGTCCAGGTTAAATGTAGATGTCTATGGGCCACAGCATCCGCTTACTATCAGGTGGTTTAGACTGTGTGCTCGTTTGTCATCCCTATTCTATAGAAGAAAAAGAACACAATTGTTTATTTACGTTGACCGCGCAGTGGCGGTGTAAGAACATCCACTACTCCATTTCATCTCGTGGATGTCGTAAGAAACGAGAGAGACCGGAGATGAGCAGCGGCGTCTTCCTCATAACCTTCTCAGCATAGGCTGTGATAAGATTATCTGGTATACCATTCGGTTAATTTGAGCATGCGCCTTTTCTTTTTTCAAAATTATGCTGTAGAAGTGAGTTTCACATCTGCTGGGCGTCCCGTGACAGCCAAGGTTTTGTATAGAAAGATACATCACAATTGTCAGTAAATCTTTGGCTTTCTTTAGCGCCCAGAAGGTACCAAAAGAGTACTTAACAGATAGGCAGAAATACATCACTCTGATATATTTCTGCCTATCTGTTTATATACATACACATATACACACACAGGCACGCGCGTGCGCACACGCGTACACGCGCACACCCACAAACACATATATTCATTATTTTTTATCCTTACGGTTCGAATATCGGGTCGGGCAAAAAAAAAATCAGGACCATGAGAGTAAGGGAATAGAAAATGCACCTGTGCTTGCGCATACAGTTGGGCGCTATAATAATGTCCTGCGCCGATGGCTAGCCTCCGTTGAGGCAGGCCGCCGTGGCCGAAATTCGGTAGGAGGTCTGGAGTATTTTAGTATATTTCCTAGGACTTTATTTTAAATATGTATGCGTTACCGCATGTATGAATTAATATTCAATTTTACTTAATTTTTAATTTTATTATGACAATAATATATACTATTTAATTAACAATGGTCATCAAATTTCAGCTTAAAAACTAATACAAAAATTTTTATACCGTCTATGAGCCTTAAATGTAGATACTTCCGGAATAATATTCAAAAATGTTTTACAAAAATTTTGTACAATATACGCTACAATAGATGGCCCACAATAAGTAATCACATAAAAAATAAACAAACATACACAAACATTTGTTTTACTTAAATTATATACAATTTTAATATTACTAACCAGTATAGATATTAAAAGCATACTATAAATAACGGTATTTAGATTGCAGCGATTTCGCGTTTACTGCAGCAGTGCAGTGCAGTGCAGTAAGTAGGTATATTTGTTTGTGTCATTTATTTCTGTAGGTGTTATTTTACATAACATGCGTACATAAAACCAACTACACCTTGTAAATAAGCGCCATCTGTGCGCTATATGAAACTTCATCTTATGAACTTATCGTTAGTTAACGATATGTTCATAAGATGAGTCTTATAAGCACGTTTTTTGGTAGAAAGTTTCATGTAGTTGCATTAGATGGCGCTATTACTAAAGATAGCTATAACGAACAATTTTATTTTAAATATTATTAATTCTTTGTGCTATGTTGTAGCTGTAGCAGAGTATTATTTAAACTATATATTTTTGCAACAAAGCACATTGAATAAAATAATCAGTTTTATGTCTTATCGTATCTTATCAAAACATCAAAATAATTAAATTAATATTATTAAGTTCTAGTATTTGCATTAAATGTAATAACAGATGCATTTTTCTAGTATATAACTACGTATTCATCCGTGAAAATAGTTTTATTGAATGTGTAGTGTTCTAGTAAGCAGAAATTTAATTTTGTTAGTTTGTTTTAGTAACGACAGATGGCATATGATAGATAAGATATTATGATGCTAATATTATGGTACATTACAGTTGTTACAAAAGAATTTCGATCCTAAATATTCTGCCGTTTCTGGCGTACAAATATTTTCAGATAGATTATTGTACGATATTGTAGATAATTAAGATATTAATTGTTATATAATTTATAGATACTTATAGGGTATACTCATAGAAAATAAATCTATATAAAACAAGAACATCAATCAGTTCATAATATTTTTAGTTAAAACATGTCAATAAATGAAATTCAGCAATTCAATAATTACAATTCGAGTCAAATTTATCATTTTAGAAGTCATTTATTGAGTTATACATTTATTTAAAAGAAATTGAAATAATTTACTTTTAAAGATTCCTATATTCATCTTTTTGAAACAAACAGGCAATTTTTGTTTCGTTGTAAACATGTTGTATTGCCATACAATATACATTTTTTGAGTGGAGTTGTATTCTTTACTTTGACACATAAAATTTATGTATGTTTCTAATAGTCCTAATTACAACATCGTTGTGTTTTTCAAATAAATTACTTAGGAAGAACGAAAATTGCAGAACAGTTACCATACAGGGACAGATTATGTGTTCAAAAGTGCCAAACGTGCCATCGATTAATTAACTAGACCTTATAGTTATAACTTACAATAATAATGGTGTGTGATACAAGACATTCATAATCATTATACGTGTTATCACGGCATGCCAAGATTGGGAAACAAACATTTTAAATAAAATTGCTTAAACTAACAGGCTCATAAATCCAAACTAGATAAAAATCAAGAACTATAACTATAATGAATATCAATCAGAGGGGATGTCCTTGAGAATGTCGTTCAAAATATTTCTAAAGCGAACCAGGCTATAGTTGAAGATGTCCAGGTTGGTAAAGCGATGGCTACAATCCTCATAAAGTCGACATAACCTTGATAGGGATTGATTCCGAGTGATATTATTTCGCGATAGGGGTATGTGAAATATTTTTAGTAGGTTTACGTGGGTTGTGTTTTATGTTAAAATTTAACAGTTCCAAAACCTCGGGGCGCTCCAGTTCCGAATGTATTATTTTGTGTAGATTAACTAGGTTCAATTCGTCGCGACGGAGGTGAAGTGGTGTCATGTCAAACTCTTTAAGCCTCTCAGCATATGACCGGAGTCTTCTATTGTTGCCGATACGTAAGCTCAATAAACACAAGAACTTTGATTGAATCGGTTTAATTCGCTCAGAGTGCACTGCGTAGTATGGATTCCATATTATTGAACTATATTCTAAATTTATTCAAACCAGACTGTTATATATAACAAAATTAAACTTTGTGGGTTCCTGAAGTGCGTGCTCTGTCTAGTAACGAAACCTAGTACCTGGGTAGATTTTTGGCTATATATATAGATCGTAATGTTGGCGGAAACTAAGCTGTTCGTCAAACAAGTCCCCGAGATCCCTGATAGATGAACTCATTGCTTGCACTTGCGCGAATGTTACAGGCATAGTACAATTAACTTTAAGTAGGTTTTTCAATTTCAATGAATGTATAATCATTCCTTGTTAAACAACATAACTCTTGCAAGTTTAAAACCTATGAGCAATATTTCTTCTGCGGCTGCAATACTCCGGGTACCAGCTACTAATCTAATAAAATCTACTTTTATCATTTATCAATTACGTATTTTCAATTATAAATATAGATATTTCGTATTACACTTACGTTTTAAGACCGGTTCTATTATTACGATCATTAAACCAATCTATGCGAAATGATTCAATCCTGTGATAGCCCTAAACCAAGCAGTGGCAAAAGTCATGGTATTCAGCCATTTCAAGACGTCACTCCATCTAGAGTATAGTGTAGTCTCTTTACACTTTAATAATAATAAATAATATCATTTATTCGCTTAAACATTTACTTTACTTTCAATTTATTACAAATAAAATTATTATATTTAATTTTTACAATTATTATATTTAATTTATAACACAAATTACAATTAGTTTGCTTACAGGTACGAGGCTGCCACTCGAAAACCTTTCTTCTTCATGGGTTCAGTGACGTAGCTACCTTGGGGCTAGACGGGACAGTGCCCAGGGGTCCCCAGGCTCAAAGAGCCCCTCAGCCTCCATGACCTTAGAACAGATTATACATATTATGTTAATTGAATAAAAAAGTTCTTGGCCCCTGACCAACAAACTACGAATGGCTCGAACTTAAATTACAAAATTTTCTCACACCTAAACATCATTGTTTCATCACGTACTTTGTTTTATTGTCTAAGTACCAATATTATTAACCGTAATCTACTTTGTAATTGCTTATTTTTACCAGCTTCCGCCCGCTACTTCGTTCATGAACGGCGACAGTTTCGGGACTAAAAGAAGAAGTAAGAAAAAGTAAAAGTAATGGTGAAATGTAGTGTACCTATTAGTAAAAGTGCATCAGTATCGCATTCCCACGGGGGAATTTTATTAAGTAAATTGCTGTTTCATTTATCAAGATCCTTCAGTGTTCATCCTAATAGTAGGGTAAGGAAGAAATGTACAGTCCACATAGGCACGTTAGACAGGCGTCTAGACCGGGACCAATAGGACGCTCGTCATCTTAGTCGCCCACCCTTTCTTTTAAGAAAGGCCTCTTTTTTATTTTGGTATATTGTTAGCGTCAAAGGTTTATCATTACTGCCAGTTATTACAGTATCTATTTATATACAGCTGACTTTTCATTACACTTTACGAACAGATTTTGTCTGAAATTGACACCTGAAAGGGCTGGGCTACATATAGTTCACGAGAAAATCACGCAAAGCTCAGGTATAAGCCCGCTACGCAACATTCAATGTTTGATCTTGTGATTTGTTGATCGTCATTGAAAATGATGATGGATATATATATATATATATATATATATATATATATATATATATATATATATATATATATACCTTGTATTTATATACTAGAATCGTGTATCTTTGTAAAGTGTAATCCGGAACTTTTTGATATAGGAGTACAACCATCTTTAGTTAACCTTCGTCCTTGAAAACAAAAAATCCAGACAAATGTATGCAAAACTGCCCTTATGTGAAAAAGTGTTGTTGAAATGGCCCCTAAATTATATAATAAATTACCTGATCACATAAAATGTTATAATGTGCAAAAATTTAAATCTATTTTAAGTAAATTTCTTATAGATGAATGTTATTATAATGTCAATGAATTTCTATTCACTAATAATTTAAATATGTAATTTAATAATTTTATTTTGACTGTACTTAATTTTATTATTCTGATTTGTTTTTTATATATATTTAATTTTATGATGTATCGTATGCTGTTAAAGCATTTCACGGAGGTACTATAAAATTATAACATTGTCAACCTTGTTACCTGTTACAACGTATAAAATGATTGATTGATTGATTGATTGATATATGCTAAATTTTGTCTACCAATTCTTGAAGGAAATTTTCTAAAACGCAAGAGGATTTTCGATGTCAGGACTAATTCTTCCATTGTCTTGTGGCATATGCCCTTTGAGCAACAACTCTACAAAATGCCAGCTTTCATGTGCTTAAGACGACACATCGTAAAAGTGGCTCCGGGCTATATCGCCCTACTGATCCGAGTGAATACATAATTTCTATAAAAACTTACAAAAATTTCGTAGCACCCGCGACGATTAAAACCGCTTAGAAATTGTCAGAATCTAATTTTTTTTTATTATTGATTTAAGTAATCAAAATAATGAGCAAGGCAATTATGTATATTGATGTTATAAATATATTTGATTGATTCACAAGGATATAGATTAAGTGATTTCGTTGTAATTTCAACTATAGTGATTTTTAGGGTTCCGTAGTCAACTAGGAACCCTTATAGTTTCGCCATGTCTGTCTGTCCGTCTGTCCGTCCTCGCTTAATCTCTGTGACCGTTAGCACTAGAAAGCCTAAATGGTGTATCAATCAGACAAAGTAGTAAAATAAAAATTGGAAAAAAATGTTTTATTAGGGTAGCCCCCCTATATGTAAAGTGGGAAGTGATTTTTTTTTAATTTCAACCCTAACGTGTGATATATTGTTGGAAAGGTATTTAAAAATGAATAGGGGTTTACTAAAATAATTTTTTGATAATGTCAATAATTTCGGAAATAATCGCTCCAAAAGTAAAAAACAATGTGTCCCCCCCCCCCCTCTAACTTTTCAACCATAAGTTTAGAAAATATGAAAAAAATCTGAAAAGTAGAACTTTATAAGGACTTTCTAGGAAAATCATTTTGAACTTGGATGGAAACAACAGTACCCACTACCGGGAGCAGTTGCAGTAGTGCGGAGCGCTGCTGGAGCGCGAACATAATGGATACCCACCTTTAAACTCATAAGTGGGAACACTTATTGTGACGGGCGGGAAACTACGGAACCCTACACTGAGCGTGGCCGGCACGCTCTTGGCCGGTTTTTTTAGAGGTATTTTCGCAAATAATTATGATCGAGTCAAAATTATGCAATCGTGTTTTTGAACAAGCAAATTCAAGATAAAGACTTGAGCTTACCTATATCAAAATTCCACTTTCGTTAGTTATGTCATAGTCCTATACTATTCGATGAAAAGAGGTGCATTTTTTCGCGGTATCGCCGGCGGAGACGTGCCGCCAAGCCGTGATTTTTTTGATTGCACGTAATTTTGAATCTATGATATCTTCTTAAATATTCATTTATATGATATAACTTAAAGGATAATTCTAATTTAGACGAAATGCCCATGTTAACTAACATATCTATCAAGATGAATATTAATACTAAATAAGAGAAAACATCTTTGCAAATAAGCAATTATTTTTAATTAATATAGGCGATAGTTATAATATTATTGTGCTAGCGTGGACTTTCGGTCTAGACGTTTTGAAGAACTACGATTCCTTTGATGTGTCCCTTAAAGTTTAACCAGCGAAGCAAGTGCCCTAATATCAATTTTTTGACGATTTAATTCCTAAATATTGAACTTTTTCTACTATTCAAACTTAATTAGAATGTACTGTACCTTATCTACTAAACCTTCGTAAAAAATATCCAAATCACAGTGAAAAGCGGATCAAAATCTGTTGTGTGGTTGCGATTAAAAGAAGTAAGTAGGTAAGGGTTTGTTTTGAAAAATTGAAAACTACGTATTCATTTAATTTTTTAACAGAGTACTCAACAGTCAATCGCCCCGTAAAGTAAAAAGTGTCGTACAAACTGTAACACATTATTTCGCCCTCTGAGGGTTGGAAATTTTCAAAATCCCATCTCAGTCAATGCCTACGTAATAAAAGGAAGACATGATGTCATAATTTCATGCTTCTACGTTCTGCGGTTTAAGCTTTATGCCGGTATTCTGTGAAAGCGTGGTTCTACCCCGGTCGAGCCGCCCCATTCGTGCTACAACCATAATATATCTGCAGCGTGGCTCTGCCACGTATTATACAGAGTACCTTCAGTAAGTTTTAATTTAATCGCTTTTAAAGTAGGTATTAAGTTTAGTTCAAATAGGGCCCCAATTTCATTTTTGCCCCGGGGCCCTTGATTGCATAGCTACGCCACTGCATGGTTTGTCAGTTGTAAGAGCTGTACGGCTAACCCATTGTCAGTTTAGTTTACTGAATTATTGAATCAGTCGGCTACTATGGTTCTAACGTAGTATTAAAAGTGTTGGCAATAAAGTCTATAATATATTTATGGATGAGCATTGAGCAATAAAAACAAGTCTTCCATAATTTTACTTTTCGTTATTAGATGGCGCTGGCGGTATCGGACATCACGATATGGTTCAACGAGTCCGTATTCAAGTAATAGCTATTTCATGAAAGTTTGCACTAAGACTGACTGAAAATGTCAAGACTGAATATATATTAAGACTGAATATGTATTCCGTGCTTATACTATAAAACCCTGTTCAATAAGCACCCATATTTTTGTAGGATTTCTATTCACTTGAATCTTGAAGTCCTATTATAATAGCGTTATAACAGTATAGTTTACTACGATGTTATATCCTAAATGTAATTAGTAGTAGTGATGGGTAACTCATCATTTTTATATGAGGTTGAGGGAGCACCTCATTTTACCTCGCGAGGTCCTCACGAGGGACCCCTCATTTGAGGCGAGGTATCGTACGTCAGCGTATTCAATTCACCTCACGAGCCGAGCCCGAGCTCGAGCCGAACTCAGCCGATTGTCCGAGGCAGCGGTAAGCGGTGCGGACGGGCGCGTCGACTCACGAGTCACGAGTACTCACGATTCCGATTTTTACGTCTCCCTCACACACGTAACTTTCTTTCGCTCATAAATTTTAGACCGCCAAAATAAACGAATCAATGACACTTGAATAACAATCTAATGCCTATGTTTTTAGAGTTCATAGTTAACGTTTAGAGATTCATATTAATAGCAGAAAATCAGAAATAAAAATATTTTCTTGGAGGTGCACGTGTGGTGAAGTAATTGTTGATATTGTTGTGATTGTGAAAAACGCGTTTATTCCAAACGATTGTTTTTTTTTTTACTTTTTATCCTTCTCAAGTAATACACTCAGTTTTTTTATTTGCTTCGTGTGTTTTATTTACCCTGCAACTCATTCCACACAATTTTTTGTATCTCTTCTTAATTTATATAATATCCTACCAAACATCAGTATCACACACACACACACACACTCACATTTTTTCGTTAAGTACATAACACAATCATAATGTTTACTGTTTTCAAAATTTCGATTCCTCACCTCACTCATTCTCTAATTTATTCTGTACTGTAAATATGGATTTCTAAGTCGGTTCATTCGCTCACTAAGCTCACGCAATCACTCAGTCGCGATGCTCGCGAGTCACGAGTACTCGCGTCAATAATGTCTATGTCAATTTTTAAGTGAGGACGCGTGAACGAGTGAGGTGGTTCAATGTTGAAAATCGAGTAACTCTTTCAATTTGCGATCACGAGTACCTCAAACGAGGCACCTCATGAGTGAGGGGCACATCTCTAATTAGTAGAAAGTTTAACAACGTAGCGGTGTTATCGCTTACCAGATGAAAATAGCAGGCTACCGGGTCAGGAGACTAAAATTACCGTGTTTTTAATTATAATTTCCTTAAATTTATTTTTAAATAATTAAAGTCAAAAGGGTCAGGAGACTAAAATTACCGTGTTTTTAATTATAATTTCCTTAAATTTATTTTTAAATAATTAAAGTCAAAAGGGTCAGGAGACTAAAATTACCGTGTTTTTAATTATAATTTCCTTAAATTTATTTTTAAATAATTAAAGTGCCGTGGTAGCCCAGATGGTTAACGCTCGCTGTAAATATAACAGAACGCGAGTAACCCAGGTTCGATCCCCGCCGGCACTAATGAAATTGTTAAATGCAATTTTAAGTGCTGATTTAACACGTGCTCGGTGGTGAAGGAAAACATCGTGAGGAAACCTGCATGTCTGAGCAATAAGAAAAAAAAATTTGGAAGACATGTGAAGTTCGCCAACACACATTGGGGCAGCGTGGCGGACACTTCCTTCCTAAAACCCTCTCAGAACTGAGTGGAGGCCTGTGCCCAGCAGTGGGATGTATATAAGCTGTAACTTTACTTTACTTTACTTTTATTTTTAAATTACGATGTACATTATTGTATCAATGTGAGATAAAATACTCTTTAAAGTCTTCGTAAAG
Organism: Parnassius smintheus behrii; assembly: GCA_036936625.1. NCBI lineage: Eukaryota > Metazoa > Arthropoda > Insecta > Lepidoptera > Papilionidae > Parnassius > Parnassius smintheus. The sequence goes on from JAUPFT010000014.1 coordinate 51,118,069, forward strand.
AGTCTATCTCTTTTCTTCGGTTTGATTTCTTTACTTAACTGAACACTCTCTACATGTAACATTGCAATGTGGCAAAGACAGAATGTTCGAGATAAATGTAGGCAAATTTAAATATATTTTCTCCACTTTAGTCCTTCATCTGAGCTATCTGTGAACAACGTCTATGAACAACGAAAGCATTACTTAACTTAGTGTACCAAGAAAGAGTTGATTAAAATAATTTAAAATCAATAATGTAACATATAACTGTGGCTATTTAAGGGGATGTCGATCTAGTTTCAGTATCAGTCTCGTAACTATCACTATCACTTTCGTCGCTACTCATTATGATCTCATACACGATTTTGTAAAGACAAATTTCTACCTAAATGGAATATATGAAACTTATTTACAGTTTTACGCAAATTTGTAATTTTTAATTCAAATTCGACTACTAATTACTCGGTAATTTATATTAAAAATACCGTAGAATACTACACAGTAATAGATCATTACCGTAGACCGTGTTTTGTTGAAAATACCATGCTGCAAGGTAATTACCGAGGTAGAGCCATTCTGAAGCTATATTATGTTTGTAGCACGCACGTGTCGGTAGAGCCATTCTGAAGCTGTATTATGTTGGTAGCACGCACGTGTCGGTAGAGCCATTCTGAAGCTATATTATGTTTGTAGCACGCACGTGTCGGTAGAGCCATTCTGAAGCTGTATTATGTTGGTAGCACGCACGTGTCGGTAGAGCCATTCTGAAGCTATATTATGTTTGTAGCACGCACGTGTCGGTAGAGCCATTCTGAAGCTGTATTATGTTGGTAGCACGCACGTGTCGGTAGAGCCATTCTGAAGCTATATTATGTTTGTAGCACGCACGTGTCGGTAGAGCCATTCTGAAGCTGTATTATGTTGGTAGCACGCACGTGTCGGTAGAGCCATTCTGAAGCTATATTATGTTTGTAGCACGCACGTGTCGGTAGAGCCATTCTGAAGCTATATTATGTTTGTAGCACGCACGTGTCGGTAGAGCCATTCTGAAGCTATATTATGTTGGTAGCACGCACGTGTCGGTAGAGCCATTCTGAAGCTATATTATGTTTGTAGCACACACGTGTCGGTAGAGCCATTCTGAAGCTATATTATGTTTGTAGCACGCACGTGTCGGTAGAGCCATTCTGAAGCTATATTATGTTGGTAGCACGCACGTGTCGGTAGAGCCATTCTGAAGCTATATTATGTTGGTAGCACGCACGTGTCGGTAGAGCCATTCTGAAGCTATATTATGTTTTGTAGCACGCACGTGTCGGTAGAGCCATTCTGAAGCTATATTATGTTTGTAGCACGCACGTGTCGGTAGAGCCATTCTGAAGCTATATTATGTTGGTAGCACGCACGTGTCGGTAGAGCCATTCTGAAGCTATATTATGTTGGTAGCACGCACGTGTCGGTAGAGCGATTCTGAAGCTATATTATGTTTGTAGCACGCACGTGTCGGTAGAGCCATTCTGAAGCTATATTATGTTTGTAGCACGCACGTGTCGGTAGAGCCATTCTGAAGCTATATTATGTTGGTAGCACGCACGTGTCGGTAGAGCCATTCTGAAGCTATATTATGTTGGTAGCACGCACGTGTCGGTAGAGCCATTCTGAAGCTATATTATGTTTGTAGCACGCACGTGTCGGTAGAGCCATTCTGAAGCTATATTATGTTGGTAGCACGCACGTGTCGGTAGAGCCATTCTGAAGCTATATTATGTTGGTAGCACGCACGTGTCGGTAGAGCCATTCTGAAGCTATATTATGTTGGTAGCACGCACGTGTCGGTAGAGCCATTCTGAAGCTATATTATGTTGGTAGCACGCACGTGTCGGTAGAGCCATTCTAAAGCTATATTATGTTGGTAGCACGCACGTGTCGGTAGAGCCATTCTGAAGCTATATTATGTTGGTAGCACGCACGTGTCGGTAGAGCCATTCTGAAGCTATATTATGTTGGTAGCACGCACGTGTCGGTAGAGCCATTCTGAAGCTATATTATGTTGGTAGCACGCACGTGTCGGTAGAGCCATTCTGAAGCTATATTATGTTTGTAGCACGCACGTGTCGGTAGAGCCATTCTGAAGCTATATTATGTTGGTAGCACGCACGTGTCGGTAGAGCCATTCTGAAGCTATATTATGTTGGTAGCACGCACGTGTCGGTAGAGCCATTCTGAAGCTATATTATGTTTGTAGCACGCACGTGTCGGTAGAGCCATTCTGAAGCTATATTATGTTGGTAGCACGCACGTGTCGGTAGAGCCATTCTGAAGCTATATTATGTTGGTAGCACGCACGTGTCGGTAGAGCCATTCTGAAGCTATATTATGTTTGTAGCACGCACGTGTCGGTAGAGCCATTCTGAAGCTATATTATGTTGGTAGCACGCACGTGTCGGTAGAGCCATTCTGAAGCTATATTATGTTTGTAGCACGCACGTGTCGGTAGAGCCATTCTGAAGCTATATTATGTTTGTAGCACGCACGTGTCGGTAGAGCCATTCTGAAGCTATATTATGTTTGTAGCACGCACGTGTCGGTAGAGCCATTCTGAAGCTATATTATGTTCGTAGCACGCACGTGTCGGTAGAGCCATTCTGAAGCTATATTATGTTTGTAGCACGCACGTGTCGGTAGAGCCATTCTGAAGCTATATTATGTTTGTAGCACGCACGTGTCGGTAGAGCCATTCTGAAGCTATATTATGTTTGTAGCACGCACGTGTCGGTAGAGCCATTCTGAAGCTATATTATGTTTGTAGCACGCACGTGTCGGTAGAGCCATTCTGAAGCTATATTATGTTTGTAGCACGCACGTGTCGGTAGAGCCATTCTGAAGCTATATTATGTTTGTAGCACGCACGTGTCGGTAGAGCCATTCTGAAGCTATATTATGTTCGTAGCACGCACGTGTCGGTAGAGCCATTCTGAAGCTATATTATGTTCGTAGCACGCACGTGTCGGTAGAGCCATTCTGAAGCTATATTATGTTTCGTAGCACGCACGTGTCGGTAGAGCCATTCTGAAGCTATATTATGTTCGTAGCACGCACGTGTCGGTAGAGCCATCTGAAGCTATATTATGTTCGTAGCACGCACGTGTCGGTAGAGCCATTCTGAAGCTATATTATGTTCGTAGCACGCACGTGTCGGTAGAGCCATTCTGAAGCTATATTATGTTCGTAGCACGCACGTGTCGGTAGAGCCATTCTGAAGCTATATTATGTTCGTAGCACGCACGTGTCGGTAGAGCCATTCTGAAGCTATATTATGTTCGTAGCACGCACGTGTCGGTAGAGCCATTCTGAAGCTATATTATGTTGGTAGCACGCACGTGTCGGTAGAGCCATTCTGAAGCTATATTATGTTGGTAGCACGCACGTGTCGGTAGAGCCATTCTGAAGCTATATTATGTTCGTAGCACGCACGTGTCGGTAGAGCCATTCTGAAGCTATATTATGTTCGTAGCACGCACGTGTCGGTAGAGCCATTCTGAAGCTATATTATGTTCGTAGCACGCACGTGTCGGTAGAGCCATTCTGAAGCTATATTATGTTCGTAGCACGCACGTGTCGGTAGAGCCATTCTGAAGCTATATTATGTTTCGTAGCACGCACGTGTCGGTAGAGCCATTCTGAAGCTATATTATGTTCGTAGCACGCACGTGTCGGTAGAGCCATTCTGAAGCTATATTATGTTCGTAGCACGCACGTGTCGGTAGAGCCATTCTGAAGCTATATTATGTTCGTAGCACGCACGTGTCGGTAGAGCCATTCTGAAGCTATATTATGTTCGTAGCACGCACGTGTCGGTAGAGCCATTCTGAAGCTATATTATGTTCGTAGCACGCACGTGTCGGTAGAGCCATTCTGAAGCTATATTATGTTCGTAGCACGCACGTGTCGGTAGAGCCATTCTGAAGCTATATTATGTTCGTAGCACGCACGTGTCGGTAGAGCCATTCTGAAGCTATATTATGTTCGTAGCACGCACGTGTCGGTAGAGCCATTCTGAAGCTATATTATGTTCGTAGCACGCACGTGTCGGTAGAGCCATTCTGAAGCTATATTATGTTCGTAGCACGCACGTGTCGGTAGAGCCATTCTGAAGCTATATTATGTTCGTAGCACGCACGTGTCGGTAGAGCCATTCTGAAGCTATATTATGTTGTAGCACGCACGTGTCGGTAGAGCCATTCTGAAGCTATATTATGTTGGTAGCACGCACGTGTCGGTAGAGCCATTCTGAAGCTATATTATGTTCGTAGCACGCACGTGTCGGTAGAGCCATTCTGAAGCTATATTATGTTCGTAGCACGCACGTGTCGGTAGAGCCATTCTGAAGCTATATTATGTTCGTAGCACGCACGTGTCGGTAGAGCCATTCTGAAGCTATATTATGTTCGTAGCACGCACGTGTCGGTAGAGCCATTCTGAAGCTATATTATGTTCGTAGCACGCACGTGTCGGTAGAGCCATTCTGAAGCTATATTATGTTGTAGCACGCACGTGTCGGTAGAGCCATTCTGAAGCTATATTATGTTTGTAGCACGCACGTGTCGGTAGAGCCATTCTGAAGCTATATTATGCTTGTAGCACGCACGTGTCGGTAGAGCCATTCTGAAGCTATATTATGCTTGTAGCACGCACGTGTCGGTAGAGCCATTCTGAAGCTATATTATGCTTGTAGCACGCACGTGTCGGTAGAGCCATTCTGAAGCTATATTATGTTTGTAGCACGCACGTGTCGGTAGAGCCATTCTGAAGCTATATTATGCTTGTAGCACGCACGTGTCGGTAGAGCCATTCTGAAGCTATATTATGTTTGTAGCACGCACGTGTCGGTAGAGCCATTCTGAAGCTATATTATGCTTGTAGCACGCACGTGTCGGTAGAGCCATTCTGAAGCTATATTATGCTTGTAGCACGCACGTGT